>JARBWK010000003.1:18298223-18550841 GCA_030556195.1 Anolis apletophallus | reverse complement strand
ATTTCTCTGGTCAAGATCAAACCCCACTTCCATTCTCCCCCAACCCCAATGTGTGTTCCTCAGTGTTAAGTGCTTGAAAGAGACTATACTTGCCGATTCCTGAAGACCCGGGACTGCGTCTCCTCCTCGCGCGTCACCACTGATTTGCGCCGGCTCTTGGCGAACGGACCTGGCCTCGCCTCACGACTCTCATGCCGCTTGTGCCGGTTTGCTAGCCCACAAACGCTGGGCACCCCGTTACTGTGTCCCCTGACTTTTACACCTGCCGGCTCTCAGGGGCTGCTTCCAGCTGCCCCTTCCTTCTTTTGAGTTCACCTACAACTTTAGTTGCAGTCTCTCCCGTGTCCACAGGCGTTAAGTATGTGGGCTAATCAGGCAGCCGGTCAATGAAAAAATCGGACAAAAGGTGGGGCCCCAGCTCAGCCTCTCCCTGATCCGTCTCACTACTTGCCTAGGAGCGCATCTCGATGGGGACCGTGCTTGTTTTCCTCCACCACAGACCCGTCTAAATACCTTTTAGATCACGGTCAACAAATGAAAAAAGCCAAATCAAGGAGTTATGGAACTCAGTACCAAGTTAACTTTACCAAGCTACCTGAACGATGCGGGTACAAGGATGAGGGAAGACACACGGCAACTGTGAAATAGGTGAAAATCAAAAGGATTTATTTCTGGCACCAGCTGGTGGCTTCTGCCAGCAGAACACGCTGCAATCAGGGGCAAAAGACCCGTCACTTTCAATACAAAGGACATTTATACCCCAATGGAGTCATTTCAGTTAAGCCACCCCTTCTTCATGGATAAAAAACAATCATAATTGGCTGGTGATTACTGTTTTTTACATGACATTTCATTAATCCAATAAACATTGCATTTTTCATTAGCATCACATCTTTGTCACACCTATGAATGAGAAGCCCAATAGTCATTTCTGTTAGTTCTTTCACAGTACAGCTACTTAATGCTGAGTCTCTGATGTTCCCTACTTTTGACACAAGGACGTCCAGGCTCCGTGCCAGCACCGGAGGGGGTCAGACTCTCTGTCATGCGCAATGCTTTCTCTATTCGCATTAAGTTCTCCCATAGCACATTCTGTACTGTTTCACCCATCTAGCCTATGTTATCTCAAGTCAGGCACAGGGTGTATTAGAATGCATCAATCACAGTGTTATTTTCACATTGCAAATGCCTGTCTGATTCTTGGCACAGGAACCCGCATCTCAAAGCTAAACACGCATGTAGCATCACTCTCTGACTGTACTTTTTGCCCGGAAAAGTACCAAGCCCGCTTTACTTATATGTCTTTTTTGGGACGCCTCTCTTGCGCTGACCCGTGGCGAGTTCACCGTAGAGTAGTATCTTTGGGAGGCCTCCATCCTAGAGACATGCCCTGTCCAGTGCAGCTGTGTTCTCAATAGCATGGGCTCAATGCTGGTGATCCCTGCTTGCTCATAATAATAATAATAAATGCAACTTATCTCATGAAAACATTTCATTAATATTTTAATAATGTATGATTTATTGCTTACTAGCTTGGGGACCCGGTGCTGCCCGGGTTATTTGAGAAAGGCATTGTGTGCCAAGTTTGGTCCTTAGCAGTTGTTTATTTGGCTTGCAGTGGTCTCAGGAAGTGACTGAAGGTACTTCAAGTCCCATAACCCATGGTCCATCCTCCTCCAAATTGCACCAGGATGTAAAGTGGGTCATGGGGGCTCTGTGTACCAAGTTTGGTCTTCATCAGTCATTAAATGAGGGTCGCAGCAGTCTCGGAAAAATGAGTTAAGGTACCTCACGTCCCATCATCCGTGGTCGACCCTCCTCCAAACTGCACCCGGATTTAAAGTGGGTCATGGTAAAGGAGAAATTGATGCTTTTAGCAGAAACGATGTCAGAAGAAAGTGCTGCTCAGTAAAGGCTTTAGAATAGCAGGGTAGCTTGCCAAGTAACAATGACGAGAATAAGCTACTCTGATTGGTACAAAGGCACAAGCAGTGATTCGCAAGAGAACATCATGTGCCTCTTAGATAAAAAGCGGCCCTGATTGGCCTAATACTAGCCAACGTGCATTTGTTTACAATGTTCCTGAATGGTTAGATAGCGCGCATGGCAAATGAAGGCTTTTCTCCGTGTGAATGCTGGGGAGAAGTGGCATAGACATGTAACAATTTGGGAACACGCTGCATCAGAGCAGATAACATACCCTGGGAATCAGAATTAATTCCTACGCCATGCCTTTTAACAAATAGGAGTGAAATGCTAGAGAATGCTTTGTTTAATTGGATAATAAAATGAGTTCATGAGTGCCAGCCAGTAACAAGGCATAAAGAAGGGCGGGACAACGGGGTTTGTCGCCATTACTTGTATAAAATCTGAGTGCGGAGATTGTTCGGGGCTCTTGCCCTCTAGCAGCTTGTTCTGCCGGGCCGATCCCGTCAGCTGATGTCTTGCAAATAAAGTTTGGCTTCATTGAACCGTAGTAAGAATTGTCGCGTTGTTCGTCCGTCCCTGTGCTCGCGCGGAGACGCCGCCTGAGGTAAAAAAAGGTACTGCCTAGGGAGTTTTGGGACTCCGAATTGCCGCTACAATGGGGGCTTTGTGTGCGAAGTGTGGTCTTCCTCAATCACTGGATGAGGGTCGTAGCGGGCTCGGGAAGTGAGTGGAGGTACTTGAAATCCCATCATCCATGGTCCGCCCTCCTCTAAACTGCAGTCAGATGGAGTGTGGGTCATAGGGGCATTGTGTGCCAAGTTTTGTCTTTATCGGTCTTGGTTCTGGGCCGCAGTGGTCTGTGGGGAATGAAAGGTTTGAAAGTACTACAAAACCCATAATCCATGGCAGTACATCAAGTCCCATTATCCATGGTCCACCCTCCTCCAAACTGCAGTAGAATGTAGTGTGGGTCATAGGGGCTCTGTGTGCCAAGGTAGGTTACTGTCAATTCAGGCCATACACAATGTCCCATGAGCTGAGGCCTAGTCGGGAAAATCAAGTTAATGAAGCCTTACTGTCAATTCAGGCCTTAAACAGTATCCCATTAAGTGAGGCCTTGTCAGGAAAGTCAAGTTAATGAAGCCTTACTGTCAATTTTGGGCCTGATCTATGATTTGTAGGGGCTACAGTGTTCTGTGGGAAGTGAATCGGGTGAAGGTACTGCAAATCCCATCATTTGTGGCCCATCCTGCCCTAAACCTGATCTGGCTACGGTCGTCCACGCTCTGGTCACATCCCGAATAGATTACTGCAACGCACTCTACGTGGGGCTGCCTTTGAAGACAGTTTGGAAATTGCAATTAGTCCAGCGGGCGGCAGCCAGATTGCTAACGGGAGCTACATACAGGGAGCATACCACCCCCCTGTTGTCAGCTCCACTGGCTGCCTGTCCACTTCCGAGCTCAATTCAAAGTGCTGGTTTTGACCTTTAAAGCCCTATACGGTTCTGGCCCAGCTTACTTGTCCTAACCCATCAGCCGCTATGTCCCACCTCATCATCTACGATCATCCGGGAGGCCCTGCTCTCGCTCCCGCCTACGTCTCAGATGAGGCTGGTGGGGACGAGGATAGGGCCTTCTCGTGGTGGCTCCCGCCTGTGGAATGCGCTTCCTATTGATGTACGATCCACCACATCCCTCCTGGTCTTCAGGAAAAAGTAAAATCCTGGCTGTGGGACCAGGCATTCGTACACCAGCACAAGGCAGCATTTTAGATTGATTTTTAATGAAAGTGGGTGATTATGGCCAATGTTTTTATGGACTGAACATTGTTTTAATCCAGAGTGAATGTGTATGGTGCTAATGTAGTTGTATTTTAATGTATTTTTAATGTATTTTAATTGTTGAAGTGTTTTGGGGTTTATATTGTTATTATGTGGGCATCGGGTGCGCCGTACTGTGTAAGCCGCTCTGAGTCCCCCTTTGGAGGTTGAGAAGAGCGGGGTAAAATCCTCGAAATAAATCTGTATACCTTTATAAAACGGAATGTTTGTATGTGTGTATGTGTGTATGTATGTGTGTGTGTGTGTATGCGGAGGGCGGAAGGGCGGATATGTGGCAGCTATTTGCATAAAGTCATTTGATTGGACAGCCTCGCCACTCCAAAATTCTAAGGCACCAGACAGAGGGCATTGATAGCCACTGATTAGCCAGCAACCCAGAATCCAGGCCTCTACATTCAAAAAAACAGGATTTCTTCCCACTGAGGGGAAAAAGCCAGCATCCCAGAAACCAGGCCTATACATTCAAACAACAGGATTTCTTCCCACCGAGGGGAAAGAAGCCAGCAACCCAGAATCCAGGCCTCTACCTTCAAACAACAGGATTTCTTCCCACTGAGGGGAAAAAAAGCCAGCATCCCAGAAACCAGGCCTCTACATGCAAACAACAGGATTTCTTCCCACTGAGGGAAAAAAGCCAGCATCCCAGAATCCAGGCCTCTACATTCCAACAACAGGATTTCTTCCCACTGAGGGGAAAACATGCACCCTCAACAGTCCCTCCCCACTTGGCTCTGTGACAACAACATGGATTCCTGTATTCTCTCCCCCTCAGCTTTTAGAAAACGGCTGCCTGCCATGCACCCTTTTAAAGTTACCAATAGCAGGCCATAACATTACAGGCCCCAAAATAGAGTTTAGGACAGGATGGCCGATTAATGATGGGATTTGCATCCCAATTCACTTCCCAGAAAACATTGTAGCCCCTACAAATCCCTTCTCCCAGATAGGCCCAAAAGAGGCATCCATCTTCCCTCTTCAACACAGTGTCAGAGAAAGGCAGCTTCTGACAGGATCTTTAGAACAGGCACTGTCACTCTACAAGGTAAGGCCCTACTTCACTCAAAAAAGACACAAGAGAAAACAATAAATACCTTTCTCTAATGCCTTTTAATGCTTATATAAATAATTCTGGCCCAAAGCCCCCTCACCCAGCCTCATTGGACCTTACTGCTAATTCCATGCAGGCCTTTTCCATTTTTTTACTCCTTTCTGTTTTACTTTCACAGGCCAGGGCGGATATGTGGCAGCCACTTTCACAGGCCACAGCGACCAGCGCGGGTGATGGACCTGCACCAAACTTGGTACACATAACCCCCCTATGCCATGACCCACGTATTATGGGATTTGTAGTACTTTCCAAGACTTTGGTTCCCACAGACCACTGAGGCCACCAAAAAGGACCAATACAGACCACACTCAGCACACACAGCCCCCATGACCCACTCTACGTCCTGGTGCAGTTCGAAGGAGGGTGGGCCATGGATGATGGGACTTGAAGTGCCTCTACTCACTTCCCAAGTCCGCTGCAACCCTCATCCAATCACTGATCGAGACCAAACTTGCCATACATAACCCCATGACTGCCTTCACGTCCTGGTGAGGTTTGGGGAGGACTGACAATGGATGATGGGATTTGTAGTACTTTTACACCCCTCTGTTCCCACAGACCACTGTGGCCCCCAACAAACACCGAGGAAGTCCACACTTGGCACACAGAGCCCCAGTGACCCACTCTACAGCCTACTGAAGTTTGGAGGGGGACAGAACATGGATGATGGGACTTGCAGTACCTTCCTTCACTTCCCAATCCTGCTACAAACCTAATCCAATGACTGATCAACACCAAATCTGGCACACAGAGCCCTCATGACCCACTCTACAGCCTGGTGCAGTTTACTGTGAGACGGACCACGGATGATGGGACTTGAAGTACCTTCACTCACTTCCGAAAAACAATGCATCCCTCATCCATTCACCAATACAGACCAAACTTAGCACACAGAGCCCCCATGACCCAATCTACATCCTACTACACTTTGGGGGGGACGGGACACACAGAGATGATGGGACTTGCACTACCATCAGTAATTTCATGATACCACTGCAACTCCCAATAATGATGGATCAAGACTAAACTTGGCACACAGAGTCCCCATGACCCACTCTACATCCTGCTGCGCTTCTCAAATAACCCGGGCAGGGCCGGGTCCCCAAGCTAGTAAATAATAAATAAACCGCCCCAGGATGTTCTGTGGGCCATTGGGCTCTGTGGGCCGCAGTGACTGACTGCTTGAGGCCTTTCCTTTTCCCTCTGTGTCACCTTAGAATGTTGGAATGTAGATGGCCAATCTGTAGTTTATGCAATTCTCCCTCAGTGGCAACCAATCATGTTGTTTGAATGTAGGGGCTTGGATTCTTGGATGCTGGCCAATCAGAGTCCATTATGCAAATACTCCCTCAGTGGCAACCAATCCCCTCTGTCTGGTGCCTTAGAACAGTGTTTCCCAACCTTTTTTGAGCCGCGGCACACTTTTAACATTAAAAAAATCCGGTGGCACACCACCAACCAAAATGACACAAAATGACACTCTAACACAGTAAAGAACAGCTGGGGGTTGGTGGCCTGCTGGGAGCAGCTGCTGGGAGTGCCGAAGCCGGGGAGGGGTCGGAGCCAGGCTGCGCCATGCCCGCCCCTACCCCGGCTTCACCTCTCCCAGCAGCTGCTCCAGCCTTGAGGGGCAGTGCCAAGCCAGCGGTGCCAGAGCCAGCACAATGCTGGCTTGGCACTGTCCCCTCAAGGCTGGAGCAGCTGCTGGGAGTGCCGAAGCCGGGGGAGGGGGCAGAGCCAGGCCGTGCCATGCCTCGCCCCCTCTCCCTAGCTTCAGCTCTCCTACAGGCTATGCCATGCCCCGCCCCCTCTCCCCAGCTTCAGCTCTCCTACAGAGGAGGAGCATGAGCGGTGGATGGGTTTCAGTGGGCGGGGCTCCTCCTCCATGCGGCTTCAGCGAGCGAGGGGCAAAAGTCACGGTGGGAGTCATGGCGGATTGGAGGCTGGCTGGGGAAACGGCCGAAGGAGGCAGCGCCCCGGCCCCTTCTTCTTTTTCTTTGCCACCGCCCGGCCCTTCCTCCCCCCCCCCCAAGCAGCAGTTCGGCAGGAGGGGGGGAGGAAGGGGGTCAGAGAGCTTTTCTCGTGGCACAGCAGGAGATCCGTCACGGCACACTGGTTGAGAAAGACTGCCTTAGAATGTTGGAGTTCTGAGGCTGGCCAATCAGAGACCTTTATGCAAACAATCCCACAGTGGCAACCAATCGAAACGTTGCCACATATTCCTCCGCACCTGCCGCCCTCCGCAAACACTGACTTTTATTATATACATAGATTTCACATGATCTGAGGTTTCACATTCCAAGTTGTGCGACACACCTACACACTGCAGCTGACACACTAACATGCCATGACATGCTATATACCCTTCTGCTCTTTCCCTCACCTCATTTTGTATCCTGGTAAAGCAACACACCCTTGCTTCTTGCATGCTGTCAATATAGCCCTTAACTCAGTGTTTCTCAACCTGGGGGTCGGGACCCCCAGGGGGGTCATGAGAGGGTTTCAGAGGGGTCGCCAAAGGCCATCAGTAAACATATATTTCTGATGGTCTTAGGGAGCCGGTTGGCAGAGAAGGTTGAAGATCTCTCCGCTTGTCCTTCTCTTTCTTTTTGGAAACAGACCGCCTAAAGCTCTCTTCTGCTGTGATTGGCAGGCCTCCCAGCCAAGGGGAGGGCTGATTCTGAGACTCCAAGTGGGGAGGGGAGAGCAGGCATGCAACATGATGTGCATGTGTGGGCGAGGGAGAGTGTGTGAGGTGGGATGGAGGCTCACGCCAGCTAGTCCCTTCAAGGCATGAGGGTTCTGTGTAGGAAGTTTGACCCAATTCTATCATTGGTGGGCTGCAAGGAGCTCTTTGATTGTAGGTGAACTATAAATTCCAGCAGCTACAACTCCCAAATGTCAAGATCTGTTTTCCCCAAACTCCACCAGTGTTCACATTTGGGTATATTGAGGATTCGTGTCAAGTGTGGTCCAGATCCATCCTTGTTGAGTCTATAGGGCACTCTGGATGTAGGTGAACTACAACTCCCAAACTCAAGGTCAATGCCCACCAAACCCTTCCAGTGTTTGCTGTTGGTCAGGGGAATTTTGAGTGCCAAGTTTGTTTCAATTCCATTGTCGGTAAGTTCAGAATGCTCTTTGATTGTAGAACTATACATCCCAGCAACTACAACTTCCAAATGACAAAATCAACCCCCCGCACACACACACAAATACAGTTATGAAGTAGCAATGAAAATAATGTTATGGTTAGGGGTCACCACAACATGAGGAACTGTATTAAGGGGTCGCAGCATTAGGAAGGTTGAGAAACACTGCCTTAACTCCTAGATCCATTCTACTGCCTTCCTCACTTCATATCCCACACTTGCAATGTCTCTGTTCCTTGCTTCTTAGGATCACAGAATCACAGAGAAGTCAGAGATCACAAGGTCCACTCAGTCCAACCACCTGCCATGCAGGAACCCTTCTATCCAAGCATTCCCAAAAGAAGCCCATCCAGCCTTTGCTTGAACACCTCCAGAGGAGAAGCCACCACTTCCCCTCTTTTCCCGCCAAGAGTTTGTCCAGCTTGTGTTTTTTTTTCTTTTGAATGAAAAGGCGGCTCCCTCTGATAGGCTGAGCTGGGAGGTGTGACGTCACGCGCGGCGGAAGGCCGGCCAATCGCCCCCCTCCTTTTCTATTCCCGCGTAGCCCCGCCCCGCGATTGTGACGTAGGGTTCCCCGCCCCTGTCATTCATGCTTCCCAGCCAGCCACGTGACGGAAGGATTCCCCCCTCCTGTGTATACAAGAGGAATAGAAAGTGGGTGAAGAAGGCAGCAAAGTTTGCAGCAGGAGAAAGAGCATTTTAACCAGGGAGAGAGGAAGAAAAACCCACTTCTTCTGGGGTAGGTGGCTGGCTTGTTAATATTGGGGGGAATAACAGCCCCTTTTGGATGCATCTACACTAGGGGTTTAATGCAGTTTGATACCACTTTGACTGCTAAGGCTCTGGAAGGGTGGGAGTTATAGTTTGCTAAGGCAACAGCACTTTTTGACTGAGGGCCCTTCCACACAACCCCAGAATATCAGGGCAGAAAACCCCACAATATCTACTTTGAACTGATTCCACACTGTCATATATTCCAGTTCAAAGCAGTGTGGACTCAGATAACCCAGTTCAAAGCAGATATTCTGGGATGTAGGGCTGTGTGGAAGGGCCCAGAGTCCACAATACCATATATTCCAGTTCAAAGCAGTGTGGACTCAGATAACCCAGTTCAAAGCAGATATTCTGGGATATAAAGCTGTGTGGAAGGGCCCAGAGTCCACAATGCCATATATTCCAATTCAAAGCAGTGTGGACTCAGATAACCCAGTTCAAAGCAGATCTTCTGGGATATAGGGCTGTGTGGAAAGGCCCAGAGTCCACAATGCCATATATTCTAGTTCAAAGCAGTGTGGACTCAGATAACCCAGTTCAAAGCAGATATTCTGGGATGTAGGGCTGTGTGGAAGGGCCCAGAATCCACAATGGCATATATTCCAGTTCAAAGCAGTGTGGACTCAAGATAACCCAGTTCAAAGCAGATATTCTGGGATATAGGGATGTGTGGAAGGGCCCAGAGTCCACAATGCCATATATTCTAGTTCAAAGCAGTGTGGACTCAGATAACCCAGTTCAAAGCAGATATTCTGGGATGTAGGGCTGTGTGGAAGGGCCCAGTGTCCACAATGCCATGTATTCCAGTTCAAAGCATTGTAGACTCAGATAACCCACTTCAAAGCAGATATTCTGGGATGTAGGGCTGTGTGGAAGGGCCCAGTGTCCACAATGCCATATATTCCAGTTAAAAGCAGTGTGGACTCAGATAACCCAGTTCAAAGCAGATATTCTGGGATGTAGGGCTGTGTGGAAGGGCCCAGAGTCCACAATGCCATATATTCCAGTTCAAAGCAGTGTGGACTCAGATAACCCACTTCAAAGCAGATATTCTGGGATGTAGGGCTGTGTGGAAGGGCCCAGAGTCCGCAATGCCATATGTTCCAGTTCAAAGCAGTGTGGACTCAGATAACCCAGTTCAGAGCAGATATTCTGGGATATAGGGCTGTGTGGAAGGGCCCTCAGTCAAGAAGTGCTGTTGCCTTAGCAAACTATAATTCCCACCCTTAGGAGGCTACCCTCAAGGAGAGATGAGTCATTATGAAAGCATACAGTTGGAAGGAAACAGAAACCTACAGGAAGGAAACCCACAGCTCAATTTATCTTTCTCAGGCCCCTTCCGCACAGCTGAATAAAATCCCACATTATCTGCTTTGAATTGGAATATACAGTATGATGGTGTGGACTAAGGGCAATTAAATATTTGTAGTATGTAGGCTGCTGACAAACCAAACAGAATGAGGATGTGAAGTTTGGAAAACTTTTGGTCTCAAAGAGGGACATTTTAAAATGCAATGGGGAAGAGTTTGGTAAACATTTTTTTTGAAATGGATGGGTAACAAAAAGCATACTCCAAAAAGGAGCCTCCACCACACTTCGGCGCAGAGAGTTCCGCTGCTGAACAGCTGTCACAGTCAGGAAGTTCTTCCAAATGTTCAGGTGGAATCTCCTTTCTTGTAGTTTGAAGCCATTGTTCCATTGCGTCCTAGTCTCCAGGGCAGCAGAAAACAAGCTTGCTCCCTCCTCCCTATAACTTCCTCTCAAATATGTACACATGGCCATCATGTCTTCTCTCAGCTGTCCCTTCTTCAGGCTAAACATGCCCAGCTCTTCAAGCCGCACCTCATAGGGTTTGCTCTCCAGCCTCTTGAATCATTTTAGTTGCCCTCCTCTGGACACCTTCCAGCTTAGAGTCAACACCTAGGAGCTTAAGATCTTCTGGAGAGGCCCTGCTCTCTGCCCCACCCCTGTCACAAACATGGTTGGCGGGACGAGGGACAGGGCCTTCTCGGTGGTGACCCCCCGCCTGTGGAATTCACTCCCTGGGGAAATTAGATCATCTTGATTAACTCTCCTTTAGAAAGAAATTATAAATGTGGATGTGGGACCAGGCCTTTGGGTAAAGGGACACTGGAAAACGCTGAGAGATGAGGAGTGCATCAGCTCCCCCTGGTGGCCAGAAAGTTTGCCTCTGTTCATCTATATATGTGTATAATATGTCAAAATGTATGTACTGTACTGTGATAAATGTCACATGTTTTGTATGTCATATGTTGAACTGCAGGGATTGTCTGCAAGTATGTATACTGTAAACCGCTCTGAGTCCCCTTCGGGGTGAGAAGAGTGGAATATAAATAAAGTAAATATTTATTTATTTATTTATTCTTTCGGCTTCTAGACCACTCCTTCTAGAAGCTCGGAGCGGTTTACAACAGGTAAAAAACATGCGTAGAACTGACATTATAGAACAACGGTGTAAAAGCAGATAAGCAATGATTTAATCTAAAACATTACTAGCGCTAAAATAATTCTAAAAGTAAGCTAAACTACATAGAAAGCATAACAGTTACTCAACTGGAAAAGCCAGGCGAAAAAGAGCCGTCTTGCAGGCTCGGCGAAAAGAGGACAGTTCCCTGATACCTCTGACTTCCTCAGGTAGGGCATTCCATAAGGTTGGTGCCACCACCGAGAATGCTCTTTGTCTTGTTGAGGACAGGTGGAGTTGCCGGATGGAGGGGACATTGAGAAGATTTTGTACACCGGAGCGTAGGGATCTCTGGGGACAATATGGTGAAAGGCGGTCCCTCAAGTACACTGGCCCAAGACCATACAAGGCCTTAAAGGTTAACACCAATACCTTGAAGGAGATCCAGTGCTCGATGGGCAGCCAGTGCAGTTGCCGCAATATTGGTGTAATATGGCATCTCGCCGGTACCCCGGCGAGAAGGCGTGCCGCGGCATTCTGCACTAACTTGAGCTTCCGAATCATCCCCAAGGGTAGGCCGATGTAAAGGGCGTTACAGTAATCCAGTCTCGAGATGACCGTCGCCTGGATCACCGTGGCCAGGTCGTTCACGGAGAGGTAGGGTGCCAGCCGCCTAGCCTGGCGCAGATGGAAAAATGCGACTTTGCAGGCTGTGGAGACCTGAGTCTTCATGGACAGCAGTGGATCCAATTGGACTCCCAAGCTCTTTACTAGCGATGATGGGCATAGAGCCTTGCCATCCAGTGTAGGCAACTGGCACTTCCCCCCACCGTCTTCGAGGGATTCACCTTCAATCGGCTGGATCGTAGCCATCCAGTCACGGCTTTAAGGCATAGATGGAAAGAATCGGGTACGGAATCTGGCCGGCCCTCCATCCTCAGCACCAGCTGGGTGTCATCAGCGTACTGGTGACACTCCAGCCCAAAGCTGCGCACCAACTGGGCCAGGGGACGCATGTAGATGTTAAATAATAGAGGGGAGAGGATCACTCCCTGGGGGACCCCACAATTTAATGGGAGTCTCCCAGAGACGACCCCCCCCCTCGCCACCCGCTGTCCCCGATCCCGAAGAAAGGAGGAGACCCATTTAAGGGCCGTCTCCCTCACCCCTGAAGCGGTTAAGCGGTGGATCAGCAATGCGTGGTCTACAGTATCAAAAGCTGCCGTGAGATCTAATAACACGAGCAGCGCTGATCCACCCTGGTCCAAGTGGCAGCGCAGCTGGTCTGTGATGGAGACCAGTACAGTCTCCGTCCCATGCCCCAAACGGAAACCGGACTGGAAGGGGTCTAAGCCAGCTGTGTCATCTAAGAACTGCTGCAGCTGTCCCGCTACTGCCCTCTCAATTACCTTGCCCAGAAACGACAGATTCGAAACCGGGCGGTAACTGGAGGGGGCCGAGCGATCTAAGTTCGGCTTCTTCAGTAGCGGGCTCACCATCGCCTCTTTCAAACCCTCTGGGAAAACTCCTTGCTCAAGGGAGCAGTTGACTATGTTCTGCAGAGGGCCTCGTAACCTCTCCCAGCAAGATCTAATTAGCCAGGAGGGGCACGGGTCGAGGGAGCAGGTAGTAGGTCTGGCTGCAGCTATGATCTTATCAACAGCCTCTACGTCCAGCAGGTGGAAACAATCGAAGGTGGGCCCCCCGAGTGGCGGCGGAGTCTCGAGTTCCTTTACTGTATCAATTGTGGCCGGGAGATCCCGGCAAAGCAACGAGATCTTGTCTGCAAAATAGCTCTGAAAAGCCTCAGCAGAGGGGGTCAGATCATTTCCATTTGGGACGGTTGGGTCCGTTGTTAGGGACCGAATGATCTTGTTGGACCGAATATAAATAAAGTAAATAAATAACTAAATAAATAAAAATAATCCTGCAGACTTGACGATGATAATGATGACATAGACTATGAAAATGGTTTATGGACAAGCTTAATGGAGCCTACAATTACAGAACTTGACAGGACGACGGCCACCAGACTGGCTCCCTATTTCAGTAGACTTTATTGTATTAACTTAATGTTTTAACTATGTATAATTATTGATTTTGGTGTGTAATTTATTGTATTTTACGTGTAGGAATCAAATATGTGCCGTCTGGAAGCCGCCCTGAGTCACCCCTGGGGGTGAGAAGGGCGGTGTACAAATACCCAAAATAATAATAATAAATAATAATGCTGCACTTCTTAATATTTGCCCCTTTTGTCCCATAATAAGGTGAGATGCCTCCCAAAAGGAAAGGAAAAAGCAACCTCCCTGATCCTCTCCTGGAAGGAGTTATCCTGAAAGACAATGAAAAGAAAGAATGGCGACTTGGTCCTATGATTGCCCAAGGAGGATTTGGCCTGATCTACTTAGGTAAAGTATAATTATGATCTTAGATGGCCTCCCCCACCCCTCAAAAAGAAATAATAATTTGGTGTAACGAAAGGAGTGTTAATAAACATTATATTTACTCTACTTGGAGAGTAAAGTACTTGAAGAGTGAAGCGAATTATGAGAAAAATGTGGATGGAGGAGGTAGGGAGATGACACTCCTTTGAAGTAATCCTGCATTCAATAGTCATTGTAATTAGAAAAATGCTGTGGTTTCAGGGTTTGCCTTTGCTTTGTCCGGTGAACAATGAACAGGTTGTCTTGATCCTAATGCCAAACAAGGATATGAAATGAAAAGTGAAACTTTTGTGTACTGTATGACAACACTCTGATCACAAGCAACAGTAAGTTAAGAAAAATGAGCAATGGTAATTAATAGTTTAGCCCACCAACCATATAAGAGCCCTTGATGGCACAGGGAGTTAAAGCGATGAGATGCTGAATGAATAGATACCGCTCTGGTGGGAAGGTAATGGCGCTGGACATATGACCTCGGAGGCGTCTACGGACAACGCTGACTCTTCAGCTTAGAAATGGAGATGAGCACCAACCCCCACGGTCGGATATGTAATGTCAGGGGAAACCTTTATCTTTTTTAAACCAGCCATATACAGCAGGGCTGCCCAGGAAGTCGATCGCGATCGACCAGTCGATCCCGGGACTGAAGGAGGTCGATCCCAGCCGGATCGCTTCTCAGAGGGGGGGGGGGGGAGCTCTGCGCCAAGCCCTGCCCCCTCCCCGGCTTCGGCACTCCCAGCAGATGCTCCATGTTTGAGGAGGGCAGGGCCAAGCCAGCCTTGTGCTAGCTATGCCACCACTGGCTTGGCATTGCCATCCTCAAGCCTGGAGAAGCTGCTGGGAGCTCCAAAGCCAGAGGGGGCAGGGCGGGGCTTGGCACGGCCTGGCTCCGCCCCCTGTGGCTTCCGCTCTACCAGCAGCTTCTCCTGGCTTGAGGAGGGCAGGGCAGGGCCAAGCCAGCCTTGTGCTAGCTATGCCACCACTGGCTTGGCATTGCCATCCTCAAGCCTGGAGAAGCTGCTGGGAGCTCCAAAGCCAGAGGGGAGGGGGAGGGGCTTGGCTTCGCCCCCCTCTGGTGAAGCCCCGCCCCCTCCTCTCCCCAGCCTTGAGGAGGTAGGTAGATCTTTCTGACTTGGTTTTAATATATGTAGCTCGCATGCTGAAAAAGTGTGGGCATCCCTGATATACAGTATATCTGGGATTTGGAATATTTTCTTGGAGAGGAAAGGGGCTCCAAAGTTAACCACAAGCATTTCAAATACGACCTTCTGCACAGCTGTATAAAATCCACATTGAACTGGATTATATGGCAGTGTGGACTCAGATAAACCAGTTCAAATCATATACTGTGGATTAACTGCCTTGATATTTTGGGTTATATGGCTGTGCGGAAGCCCAAAAAACTTACTACAACCCAAAGCGAAAGACCTTCTAAAACTGCAGGTCCCATAATTTCATGGTATTGCGCCATGGCAATTAAAGTAATGTCAAACTGCACTGATTTTACAGTATAGATGCACGCAAAGTCTGGCAATAGCTTCTCAGAATTTCAAACGTCTCCTCTTGCAACCTTGCCCGGACATGCCAGCAATTGAACCTGCATCTTCTGCATCCCAAGCATTTGCTTTCCTTTGAACTCCCCAAGTATCTTCTATTTACATTGCAGTGTTGTACAGGTCTTCCTCAGTTATCCAAGTGAATATGTGCCTCCTTTAATAGCAAATTTGGTACTAGAGGCCTGAATAATACGGGCTGAGTAGGGATAGGTTCCTAACATGTTTCAGCAAACATTTCATGTGAACATATACAGTGTATGCAGGTGAAATGAAAGAATCCTGTTGAGTCAGTCTTGCGTAAGTTTTAAAAAAAAAGGAAACCTTGGAGAAATATATCCAGGAGACGACTTTTTTTTCTCTTTTACCAGCCTCTACTTTTCTTGTGATTTGCATATATGGCCAAATATATAGATCTGAGGCCCCAACTACACAGACCATTTATTGCAGATTGAAACTAGCTGCAAATTGTACCAGTGGCCAGGCAACAAACTCCCATGAGTTTGTTGGCCCTGCTTTGTTGAGAGAGACCCTAAGCCAGGGGTGCCCACACTTTTTCAGCATGCAAGCTACTTATATTAAAACCAAGTCAGAAAGATCTACCTACCTCCTCAAGGCTGGGGAGGGGGTGGGGCTTGCCCAGAGGGGGCGGAGCCAGGCTGTGCCAGGCCCCTCCCCTCTGGCTTTGGAGCTCCCATCAGCTTCTCCAGGCTTGAGGATGGCAATGCCAAGCCAGTGGTGGCATAGCTAGCACAAGGTTGGCTTGGCACTGCCATCCTCAAGTCTGGAGAAGCTGCTGGTAGAGCGGAAGCCAGAAGGGAGCGGAGCCAGGCCGCGCCAAGCCCCCACCACCACCCCTCTGGCTTTGGAGCTCCCAGCAGCTTCTCCAGGCTTGAGGATGGCAATGCCAAGCCAGTCGTGGCATAGCTAGCACAAGGCGGACTTGGCCCTGCCCTCCACAAACCTGGAGCAGCTGCTGGGAGTGCCGAAGCTGGGGAGGGGGCTGGGCTTGGCACGGCCTGGCTCCGCCCCCCTCTGAGAAGCGCTCCTTCGGTCCCTGGATCGATTTCCTGGGCAGCCCTGCCCTAAGCCTTGAGCATTTGCTATCCAGCTTTGCTGCCTGCTCAGCCCTGGGCTTACCCACGAGGAGACCTGCAGCCACACCCTCATTCCAGCCAGCTGACCCAGCAGCCTTCAAGGAGAGAATATGGCCCCTGCAGGCTCACTGCATGGCTACTTTAACAGCCGTGCCGCCCATCGCCCAAATGCCAGAACACCTGTGCGGGGTGTCCCATGGCCCCCACAGCCTTGCTGTGCAGCTACTTGAATGGCCACATCGCCCATTGTCTGGACATTGGAACACCTGTGCGGGTGCTCATTTTCGGAGTTCCCCCGACTCACCTGTTTCCTGCTGCTTCTGGCCTCTTATTCCATCAGCACACTTTGGTTGGGCTTGAATGTTTACTTTTAAGCTGTTTTATTGTATTTATGTTTGAATTGTTCAATTGATATGTTATTTTTATTACTGTATATTTAAGCTGATATGCTAATTGTTTAATAGTGATATGTCATGTTTATTATATGTGTAATGCAGCATTGTATGCCATGGTCTGTAAGCCGCCCTGAGTCCCCCATTGGGATGAGAATAAAATATAATAATAAAGTATAATAATAATAATAGTAATAATGAAGATGGCTAAGAAATATAAGAGCATATAGAGGAGGTATGGGCAAACCCAGGCCTGGGGGCCGGATGCGGCCCTTTGGTCTCTTTTCTCTCGCCATCCTATCCTTCCTTCTCTCTTTCCTTCCTTCCTTACCTCCCTTTTTCTCCCTCATTTCCTCTCTTTTTATTCCCTTCCACCCTTCCTTCCATCCTTTCTTCCTTCTTTCTTTCCTTCCTTCTCCTTTTTCCTTCCTCCTTTCCTCCTGGGGGATGTTTAAGAACCATGTTTCAAGATTTCATAGGGTATCCCATAGTGGAAGAGGGGGGAAACCGACTTTTAGGGACCAGGGCACAAGGGAGCAATGGTTTCAAATGGGAGGGAAAGAGATTCAACTGAAAAAATTGGGAAGAACTTCCTGAGAGTAAGAGCTGTTAGAGAATGGCGTAGATTGCCTGGGTGTGTGGTGGAGTCTCCTTTTCTGGAGGCTTTTCAACAACAACAACAACAAAACTTTATTACGGTCACTGACCAGCATAAAGCGGGCACAAGTGCCCTGAGAAGGGAAGGACAACTCCCCAGTAAGCAGTTATTTAAAATTAGATTAGAAATCGGTATAAAAATATATTTCAAAAGACAGGATATTGTAACAGGTATGGAACCGAAGGGGGAGGGGAGAGATTGATGAGAGATGTTGAAAACACTGGTGGGGGCACTAAAGGGGAAGGAGGCTTTTCTGCAGCGGCTGTCTATCAGGAGTGCTTTTATTGTGCCTTCCTGCATGACAGGGGGTTGGACTGGATGGTCCTTGGGGGGTTCTCTTCCAGTGCTAGGATTCTTTATTAGGAGTAGGCAATATGGGGTCTACTGGATACACGTTTTCTCTCCCACCCACCATCTCATCCTGACCAAGGCCAACCCTTTTGGGATCCAAACGTTTCCCATTTTTCCTTTGCTTCCTGCCTCCGAAAGAGAAGAGGAAGGGGAGGAAAGGGCAGGGAGAGGACTTGGGGTTCCCTCCCAGCCAGCCCCCAATGTAGAAAGTTTGCTCATGCATGATTTAGAGCAGGGGTGGGCAATTATTTTTTCCAAGGGGCCACACGAGAGCCAAAAAATATTATGGAGGGCCACACCTAAAGGCTGAACTACATTCTAATCTACATTATTTATTTACTTACTATATTTACTATATATTACACATCATTAGTATTAACATATTAATATATCAAGAAATATTCATATACTGTATTGGTATTAATATCATAATTATTATAGTATATATATAGACATTATAATATATTGAAATTATAATATAATATAACATTCTATTATTTATTATATTATATTATTATTATAAAGTTATTATAAAATAATAATAAAAACCACTAAAATAAAATGAAATTCAAGAAGACAAGGTGCGAACCAAGATAGAGGCTGACATCCTCAAGAGAGGAAGGATCTCAAGATGGAATGGCCCAATGGACCCAGCCCAGCAGCAGAGCAGAGCACTGCAGCAGAGCAGAGCAGCAGACGATCAGAGGCTGCAGGCCTCCGCCCACTCTCGCCCCCAGCCGTTCCCCAGCTGATCACCCTGCCATGGAGTGCCTGCCATCCCGGCTTTGCAGTGCCTGCTATACTGGAAGGTGATCCGGGCCTGCAGCGGGAGTAGTCAGCGAGCTGCGGCGGGTGATCGCCCTGGCGAACCGGAAGGCGATCAAGTCTTCTGGGTCGCCAGGGCGATCAGCCTCCGCAGGTCGCTGACTGCTCCAGCTGCAGGCCCGGATCGCCTCCCGGGATGGTAGGCACTCCAAAGCCGCCGCTCCTCCGATTGTTCTCCGGAGCAGCGGGCTGTCTGCTGATGCATCGCGATGGGATGGTGGCAGCTGCACCTCTTCCTCTTGGCCCTGCCCCAACACCCTTTTCCCTGGGCTGGATTGAATCGGCTGCCGGGCTGCATCTGGCCCGCGGGCCGTAGGTTGCCCTGGACTGATTTAGAGGGTGAAATGCATCAGACACAAGAATAGCTTTCATGCCAAAATGAGTCCTGAAAACATGATAGATAAATGATCTAGGGCAGGGGTGCTCACACATTTTCAGCATGAATAAGTCAATATTGCACAACACACATAATAAATAGTAATCGGGGAGTGCAGCTCTGCAGGACTACAGTTCCCAGAACCGCAAGTAAACACACGAGAAATCTCGCGAGAGTCGCTTCCATGACTTGAAATTTTGAAATCTCTTCCGCTGCGATCGACCAGTAGATCGCGATCGACGTAATGCGCACCCCTGATCTAGGGTGTTAAATGGAACCTCCCCATCCAGAGGCAAAATTTTGCCATTTTGTGGGGTGAAGCCAGTTGGAAAGACCTTAGTCTTCATGCTTTCCTTCTGGATTTCTTAAGAGGAAGTGCTATAGCCACTGTTTGTGCAAGGAATAAAGCTGAGTTCTTTGACACGTTTCAATTGTGCAAATCATGAAATGGATATCTTAGTCCATAAGAAAACCGAAGGAAATCCAAGAGGGCACCATAACTTGACAGGTGGCTTGAAGACACATACATATACAGTTATGCAAAACAGTAAAAACAAACATCATGCAAAACAGAGATAGACACATACATGTCTATCTTAGTCTTGCATGACATTTTGTGTTTCTTACTGTTTTGCATAATTTATTCTTGTTTTTCTAATCATGATGAGGGCTGTGCTTGGCACTGGAGCCAAGCCCCTGGGTACTGTAAATCTTATTCTGTCACACTTCATCTATTTCAGCAGGCATGCTTCATGCTCTTTCAAGATGGTTTAAACCATTACAGTACATTAGAGATGTGGCCGCATCTCCTAGAGTTGCTTTGCTTACTTCGTAGGGACGTCATATATGATTACCAAGTTGGTGTTTGATCCTATTTTGGTTTTTATATTGGTTGTGCTGCTTATGGTTTTGTTGATAGCATGAGTTGATGTATTTAGCATTAGGATTCTCAAACAAATACGTACTTCCAAGCACATATTCAAAACTGAAAGGTCTAGAAAGCATTGATGTTTTGGACATTACGGATGTTGTTGCAGTGCGATTCCCAACAGCCCTCACCAGGAAAGCCAGTGGTAAAGAACGTTGTGAATTGCAATCTAGGAGCGTGTGAAGGGACGCGTGTTTTTCCATCTTGATTTAAACAGAAACTGTAATTCTCATGATTTAATGACTGTGATGTCTCTTTTCTAGTACATCCTTGAACAGTCCAGTAAGAGCTGTTTGATAGCAAAATAGACTGCCTTAGAGCAGCATTTCTCAATTTGGGCGTATTGGTTATTTGTGCCAAATTTGGTCCAGTGAATGAAAATACATCCTGTATATCAGATATTTACATTACGATTCATAACAGTAGCAAAGTTACAGTTAGAAGTAGCAACAAAAGTAATTTTATGGTTGGGGATCACTACAACATGAGGAACTGTGTTAAGGGGTCACGGCATTAGGAAGGTTGAGAAAACACTTCCTCAGAGCACTGTTTCCCAACCAGTGTGCCGTGGCAAACTAGTGTGCCGTGAGTGATCATCAGGTGTGCCGTGGGAAATTGGAACCTCCAATACCCTTTCTTCCCCCTCCTGTCAAACACTTTTTCTTCTCCACTCGGGCTCCCTTCTTCCCAGCCTCGCTCTGCTCGCTTTGCTCTGGGGCGAGTCTGCGCAGTAGCGCCTGCTCGGGTCACGTCTTCCTCCCTCCCCCCTTTCCTCCTGAACATGCTCACGCTGCCCCCTCAGATCAAAATGGCGGCAGAAGCGGCAGTGTAGAAGAAAAAGTAAGTATTCGGCAGGAGGGGGAAGAAAGCTGGCATGGGCAAACTTGGACCTTCCAGGTATTTTGGACTCCCAACTCCCACCATTCCTAGCAGCCTCAGGCCCTTTTCCTTTCCCCCCGTCAGCCATTTAAGCAGGAAAGGGCCTCAGGCTGTTAGGAATGGTGGAAATGGAAGTCCAAAGCACCCAGAGGACTGAAGTTTTCCCATGCCTGTTTTAGGGACCATAAAGTGGCGAGCCTCCTTCCAACATTGTGATTCTGGATAGAAAACAAACAACAACATAACATTGTTTGAGTCCACAGTGCTCTCTGGGTGCAGGTGAACTACAACTTCCAAACTCAAGGTCAATTCCCAAGCAAACCCTTTTAGTACTTTCTGTTGGTAATGAGAGTTCAATATGCCAAGTTTGGTTCAATTCCATTGTTGCAAGAGTTCAGGATGCTCTTTGAATGTGTGTTAACTATAAATACCAGAAACTGTAACTCCCAAATGTCAAGGTCTATTTCCCCCAAACTCCATCTGTGTTCACATTTGGGCATATTGAGTATTCATGCCAACTTTGGTCCTAATCCAACATTGTTTCAATCCACAGTGCTCTCTGGATATAGGTGAACTACAACTCCAAAACTCAAGGTCAATGCCCACCAAACTCTTATAGTATTTTCTCTTGGTTATGGGAGTTCTGTGTGGGAAGTTTGTGTCTTTCTGCCATTCCTGCCAGGATATCTATTTTGTGTTCATTGCAACAGGCCCAGGTTTCACACTGAGTGTATAAATACATTTAAAAACATATTAACTATATGCATTACTGTGTTAGAGTGTCATTTTGTGTCATTTTGGTTGGTGGTGTGTTCCAGGATTTTGTAAATGTAAAATATATGCCGCGGCTCAAAAAAGGTTGAAAAACACTGCCTTAGAGTCTGGTGGACTCTTCTTTAATCAGCAGTTGGATGGGCCTCTTTCAGTAGTGTATACTTTTTGTATTTCTGCATGTCACAAAGTTAGAGAATATGGATGACCCTTGTGACTTCTTCCAACTCTTCAGATTCCATGATTCTGTGATTCCTACGTATCTTACAAAGCTTGCACGAAAATGCTCTAATTTGTCATCTATCTCTGAGAATCCTTGCAACTTCTGCAGCTGGTTAAGAAGAGCAAGTCCATATGATTCCACAGACGTTTTGTTTTTAGGGGTGTCTCATAAGAAGTGTGCAAGTCAAACTGCTGCAAGGATGTGTATTCCTTTCTTAACCTGCCATCAGACTTGTGGCAGGAGCTGTGTTGTGGAAGATTCTCCCGAACTTGTCTCATAATTGGCACCAGCGCCCTGTTGAAACTGGCATGCCACCTTCTGAATGGGCACGGAGACAGGGTAGCAGATGGTCAGGAGCTCAGCTATGCCAGAAGTCACCATGCATGGCGCCGCTAAGCTTTCCAAAGCCCAGAGGGGCATCCAAAAATGCCGAAGCGCATCACTTTTGCTCCTAAGGTTAAAATCAGCTCTGAAAGTCAAAGAAGAGTTTCTGTATCTAGAAGAGGCAACTGTAGTCGTGATATTTAGGAGACTCGTTTAAGCCCCAGAAAACTTGGTGATAGGTTTACCTTGGGGTTGTCATAAGTTGGAAACATCTTGAAGGCAACTGATGACATAGAAATAAATTATCTTCAGCTTTCTGCTGTCTAGCCTTAATAGGATTGTGCACACGTTATGGAATGAGAGTAGTTTAAAGATGTGAATGAGATGCTTAAGACACTTTAATCTAAGATAGGATGGGAATCATGCCGCTCTCCAGATGCTGTTAGAGAGCAGCTTCCAGCAGCTCCACCAGTACAGGCAAGATGGGAGCTGTGTTCCAACAACATCTGGAGGGCAGCCTGTCCTTTATTTAAAACTAACTTGGGGACCCGGCGGTGCCCGGGTCATTTGAGAAGTGCAGCAGGATGTAGAGTGGGTCATGGGGGCTCTGTGTGCCAAGTTTGGTCTTGATCCATCATTATTGGGAGTTGCAGTGGTATCATGAAAGTACTGAAGGTACTGGAAGTCCCATCATCTGTGGTCCAGCCTCCCCCAAATTGCAGTAGGATGTAGATTGGTTCATGGGGGCTCTGTGTGCTAAATTTGGTCTGTATTGGTGAATGGATGAGGGTTGTATTGTTTTTAGGGAGTGAAGGTACTTCAAGTCCCATCATCCGTGGTCCGTTTCACACAAAACTGCACCAGGATGTAGAGTGGGTAATGAGGGCTCTGTGGGCCAGGTTTGGTGTTGATCAGTCATTGGATAAGGCTTGCAGCAGTCTTGGAAAGTGAGGGAAGGTACTGCAAGTCCCATCATCCATGGTCTGCCCTCCTCCAAACTTCAGCAGGATGTAGAGTGGGTCACTGGGGCTCTGTGTGCCAAGTGTGGTCTTTATCAGTGTTTGTTGGGGGCCGCAGTGGTCTGTGGGAACAGAGAGCAGTCATAGGATTAGGTTTGCAGCAGTCTTGGAAAGTGAGGGAAGGTACTGCAAGTCCCATCACCCATGGTCTGCCCTCCTCAAACTTCAGCAGGATGTAGAGTGGGTCACTGGGGCTCTGTGTGCCAAGTGTGGTCTTTATCAGTGTTTGTTGGGGGGGCAGTGGTCTGTGGGAACAGAGAGGTGTGAAAGTACTACAAATCCCATCATCCATTGTCAGTCCTCCCCCGAACCCCACCAGGACGTGAAGGTAGTCATGGGGGTTATGTGTGCCAAGTTTGGTCTCGATCAGTAATTGGAAAAGGGTCGCAGCGGACTTGGGAAGTGAGTAGAGGTACTTCAAGTCCCATCATCCATGGTCTGCCCTCCTCCAAACTGCAGCAGGATGTAGAGTGGGTCATGAGGGCTTTGTGTGCCAGGTTTGGTCTGTATTGGTCCTTGGATTAGCCTAGTGTCTTGGGAACCAAAGTGTTGAAAGTACTACAAAGTCCCATCATCCATGTTCTGCCCCCTCCAAACTTCAGCACCAGGATGTAGAGGGGTCACTGGGGCTCTGTGTGCCAAGTTTGGGTCTTTAGGTCCATCACCCGCGCTGGTCTGTAGGCCTGTGAAAGGTGGCTGCCTACAAATCCGCATCATCCATTGTCAGTCCCCCCGAACCTTACCAGGATGTGAAGGTAGTCATGGGGGTTATGTGTGCCAAGTTTGGTCTCGATCAGTAATTGGAAAAGGGTCACAGCGGACTTGGGAAGTGAGTAGAGGTACTTCAAGTCCCATCATCCATGGTCTGCCCTCCTCCAAACTGCAGCAGGATGTAGAGTGGGTCATGGGGGCTGTGTGTGCCAAGTGTGGTCTGTATTGGTCCTTTTTGATGGCCTCAGTGGTCTGTGGGAACCAAAGTGTTGGAAAGTACTACAAATCCCATGATCCATGGGTCATGTCCCCCGAACCGCACCAGGACGTAAAGGGGGTTAGGGGGGTTATGTGTACCAAGTTTGGTGCAGGTCCATCACCCGTGCTGGTCGCTGTGGCCTGTGAAAGTGGCTGCCACATATCCGCCCTCCCGCCCTCCGCACACATACATACAAACATTCCGCTTTATAAAGGTATACAGACAGATGAGAGAAATCACCATGCCATTAGGTATGTAGGTGCACATTACTAATGTGTGAAAATGGGACAGTGAAAATCCTGGGAAGGAGAGAATCATTTCATTTAAAATGTGCTACTGGAGGAGGGTTCTGTGGATACTGTGGACAGATAACAAATAAATAATAATACACTTTATTTATATTCTGCTCTTCTCACCCCGAAGGGGACTCAGAGCGGATTATAGGTACACATACTTAGCAGACAATCCCTGCCATTTCCACATACACACATATAGATGAATAGAGGCAAACTCTGGCCACCAGGGGGAGCTGATGCACTCTTAATCTCACAGCGTTCCCAGCGTCCCTTGTTCCTTCCGCATTCCTCTGCTTTCCTGGAGTTCTTTAATGGCCTCATAATTCATTCAAAATTTGCCTCCCCACTTAATGTGGTACCTTAATCTCCTACTTGACAGATGCAACTGTCTTTCGGGCTGCAAAGGTCGACCGCAGGCTGCACTTAAAGGTCGAGCACCCACCTCGACCCGGCAGGCCTCGAACTCATGACCTATTGGTCAGAGAGATCTTATGCAGCTGACACTTAGCCAGCTGCGCCACATTCCTGGTGCAAAACAAATACATGGGTCTGAGTTGGCTAAGCTGAAACTATCATACACTGGACATATGAGAAATATGACTAGAAAAGACAGTATTGCTTGGCCAAGGTAGAAGGCAGTTGGAGAAGACCCCTATTACAGGTGGAGAGGTGGAATCTGCGTTTCCAAGACTTGAACAGGGCATTTCCAGTCTCTCATTGATAGGGGCACTATAACTTGACATCGACTTGACAGCAGTTGAACAACTGCTGTCAAAGTAGACCTATTTTATAGCAAGGGCTTATTATACAGGCCCTGACTTCTTGCTCATCAGTTGACTCAGTGGGCCTATTCTAGATAGGAGGAGCACAAATGATATGAGGATGTTGGAAGGACAATAGCTTTATAAACAAGCACCTTGGTCTCCTTACGGATGTCCTGATATGGCCGAACCAGGAAGCCCCAAATCCAGGAGATCTAACCGCAGAGAGTCCCCAGTATCCCTCTTGGCCCATGGCCTAAGTTGCACCAGTACCAGACCTTTTTTTCCTTCTGCCCCACTCAGTTCCATAGTTCACAACAGCACCAACTTCGTCCTTCCCAATGAGCCAGCCACCATTGCCTCCCACTGCCCCATCTGCACAACCTTTACACAGCCAAAAATACATGAAAGACATTTTAGCAAACATCAAACAGCATAACAATAAAACCAGGACATTTTCCCCAGCACCCACCAGAACCTTACACACTACAACAACACATTGGACCCCATAAACAGCCCACAGCAAGACAAAAGCCAAATACATTTTCCCTCCCATTCAGTCCCCAGAGCACCAATGCATACATTAGAAATACTCCACATAACATTGCAAAACAATAGAATAGAACATTTCTCCCAGCGCCCACACAGTCCCACACATTGAAATAACCCTCCCAATCCCATAAGCAAACTCCTGTTCAAAAATCACAAACTCTCTTCCATGCCACTAAGCCACAACAGACTGGCTACTCTCCACCCAGGCCTGTGCAAGGCCGCTGCAGTACCACCACCCACCACTAGGGCCGAAACGCCCGTCCCTCCCTTAACCGCTAGCGAGAAAAATCCAAAACAAACCAAACCCTTCAGAAAACAAACAAAACAATAAAGAAGACCCTTCCCCTTCGTTCCTACCTTCTCTTCCATCCTTCCTAGACTGGTCCGACTCTTCTGGCCACTAGGGGGCCGCGCAGGGGAGACGCACCTCTGCAGACTCGCCCGCCCCAACGCCATCTTGGAAAAGTGGGGGCCCTTGCCGACGGTGGGGGCTAGGAGCGGAGTGATCCGCAGATAAGTGAGATCTCCATAGGAACCAATGGATTCAGTATCCACACTTTGAAAGTTTCCCCGATTTGCCCCGTTGTGGTCCCAAAGCACTCTGCCCTCTTCCTCCTATCTTGTCTCTACTCTTTCTTCTCTCCCGTTCTCCCTCCCATGAATGGGGGAAGCCCGGGAAACCAGCCGCTCGCCCTCAGCGGCCTGACTCTATCACTGGCGCGCTCAGTTCATCTGAGGACAATCGGCCCCCACCTTTTCTCGCATTAAGTCCCATCAAACTCTACAGCAGTGCTGTCCAACTTCTTCCGGCCCAAGGGCCGGAAGAAGTGTCACTGATCACCTGGGGGGCCGCAGTGAGCGGGGCGTGGCCACTCCCAGGGGCGTGGCCGGCCTCCTGCGCGACCCGCCCATTTCAGGAGGGTTTCCCTGGGTGACGTTTAGGCTGGGTGACGCCTGACGTCCACCCAGCCTAACGTCACCCAGGGAAACCCTCCCGCAAGCCTGAAGGCTCCCGGGGAAGCGAGAAGCGGCGCGCTTCCCGCGAGCCTTCCAGGCTTGCAGGGTAGTTCTCGCCCAGCTCCCGTGTCCCTCTGAGCAGATGGACACGGGAGCTGGGCAAAACTCGCCCGAAGCCTGAAGGCTCCGGGAGGCGAGAAGCGGCGCTCGCTTCCGGCGAGCCTTCCAGGCTTGCAGGGTTCTTCGCCCAGCTCCCGTGTCCCTCTGAGCAGAGGGACACGGGAGCTGGGCAAAACTCGCCAAGCCTGGAAGGCTCCCGGGAGAGGCGAGAGCGGCACTCGCTTCCCCGCGAGCCTTCAGGCTTGCAGGGGAGTTTCGCCCAGCTCCCGTGTCCCTCTGAGCAGAGGGACACGGGAGCTGGGCGCTGCTCCCGCCAGCCTGGATGGCTGGTGGGAGAAGCGAGAAGCGCCGCTCGCTTTCCCGCCAGCCTTCCAGGTTTGGGGAAGGGTTTTTAAGCCCGGCACCCGCATCTCGAGTGCCGGGTGAAAATCCTTCCCAAACCTGGAAGGCTCGCGGGAAGCGAGCTTGAAGGGAGGGAGGCGCCGCGGGGGACCCCCCTCCCCTCCAAGGCATCGGCTCAGGAGAGAGGGAAGAAGAGGGCGGTGCAGGGAGGAGGAGCTAGCTCACTTCCTCCTCCCTGCCCCCCGCCCCCCCCCCCCGGGCCGCCATTTAAATTTTTTTTAAAAATTAAAAATGGGGGCCGGGGGCATAGCGGGGGCCGGAGCCAACAGGCTAGGGGGCCGTGTACGGCCCCAGGGCCGCCAGTTGGACAGCCCTGCTCTACAGCCATAGCGAATCCAAAACCGGCAGCCAGTCAGCGATTTTGGACTTTTGGAATCCTGAAAGGGGGGGGGGATGGGACCTCAAGCCTCCTGCCAACAAGATTAGCATGGAGCCCAAGTACCCGAACTCATTTCTCTCTGCTTTTTGACCACTTCTTCCTTGAACGAACTCAAGGTCCCTTTCCCTGGCTGGAAACTGCCAGAGGGGACCAAAAGAACAACCATGGACTATGGGGGGAGGGAAGATGCCTTTGCCTCGGTGGATCGCCTTCAGGAGGGTTAAGGGAAGGGATCTATGCGAGTAGGGGGGCCTCGAACTCCTAACCCGGGTCTGTGCCAGCTGGGACCTGAAGTTCACCCAAGGACACTGATCATGGACTCTTCTTGCTGCTATTCTCTTTGCTTTGAGCTCAGCCCCATGCGGGCTCACCCAGGATCCCTACCCTCAGGCTCACTCCCCTGGTCACGGACTTTATAGTTTCCCCAAGGACGTTTCTTCAGTTGGACATTTCCTGTTCTTTTTCCCTTCACATCATGGACCCTCAGTGACTTTGCTACTCCTCTGCACCCCAAGTCCCAAAGGCTCTGCAGTTCTCAAGGACAGTGGAGGACTACAACTCCCAGGAGGAAAGGCAGCATTGTGTTGCCTGTTTTAAAGATCATATCTCTGGGAGCAAGAACTGTATGGGAATGTACTGGGGATAATTGCTGGGGATCTCTGTATTGCCTTGTCTATTTTGTACCCCTTGTGTGTTCCCTTTTGTGTCAATGTAACTTCTAAGTTAAAAGCCCTCAGCAGAGAGTTCCAGGGATTAACAGCACAATAACCCACTTTTCTACCCATTTTTACCTTGCACAAATAATAACCTTGGGGGGAGGGACGTTGGGTTTCTTCGTGGGGTGAGGCCCACTCTTTATGCCCAAGACTCCCCCACATATGTCCCTGTCATTCTCGGAGCTTGGCCAATGATTAGGGAATATGTAAGGTCATATAAACAGACCCAAAACATGGTTGTTTTCATGCGAGCTTTGGAACCTCGCAGCCAGCCCCAATAGCTCTCTCTCAGGACCATTTTAAACTAAGCAACCATGCTTCCAAACCCAGCCAGGGCTCCCTCTGCGGAGAGTTCCCCTGGTGAACAAATAATACATTTTCTGGCCATATGATGCTTTGCACCAATAATTGGGTGAAGGTCAGGTGTTCTGTGGAACATAGATTCTGCTATTATGGGCCTGAATTCACCCGCTCGTGTCCCCCCTTGGCCTCGGAGCTTGACCCCCAAAGGGATTCATGGGCTCTAGCAAACCCAAGTCACTCAACCACCCCATAGCTGGACCAGAGTGGGCTTCGGAACCCCGCTCACCGGCTGCAATAACATATGATCTTGGCCATTTTTAACTAAGAAACCATGCTCCCTGCTAGACTGAAACTCCCAGACAAAGGAGTTTCGGCCAGGACAAAAGACTGCCATTAAGGAATTCAAGACAGACAATAAAACAGGAAGGTGGGCTTCCACATTGGGAGCCCTCCGGCCGTAAGGTATTCAGCCACAAGTTACTTCCTCCACCCAGCCGTTTTTCCCTTTGTGTCCTTTCCCGCCTTGCATAGCCGGCCAGGATAGGTTCGTTCGAATTCTGGCGCGTCTTTCCTATTGGCTAAAGCGCGCCGGTCTCCTCCTGGCCCAGCTGACTTTGACAGCGCGGCCAATCAGCTGGAGCTACACGTGGGAGAGGAGGACGCCTGATTCAAATGTAAATGACTGCTTTTCTATATATTGGACTGCTTTCCCATTAAAGACTATGTTTTGCCCTTGGAACCTTGGCGTGGCATTGCATCCTATTCAGCTGAATTAGATTCTTCTCTCGGTAGTGGCGTTCTTCCGTCTGGGTGAGCATTGATCTGGGTTTCTTTGGGATTTGTAGTTCTGGGAAGATCATCCAGATTTGGGCCTCGATCCTCGCTTTTAGGGGTGGCCTGGGCTCTGTCCCCTTAAGGGAAACGGCCCCTAGTCAGATTTCGGTAACACTGATCCTCAAAATCTCCCTTCTTCATTTGGAAAAATGCTGCACTCGCAGAACTCAAACGGTGTTGTATTTCGGTGTCAATGTTGACTTTTGTGGAGAGGTGGCTGCCAACTTAGCGGAAATGGTCAACATTTTCTAATATACTATTAAGCTGTATTTCTGACATTGCAGAGGGATTGGCTGGTGACTGCTAGAAGAGCACTTTGTTTTTCTTGATGTTCAATGAGAGGCTGAGCTTCTCGTATGCTTCTGCAAAGGTGTTTAGAGTGGCTTGTAGGTCATCTTCTGAATGCGCACAGACTGTTATCTGCAGCTGACACACTAACGTGTTATGATACACAGTTTGGAAAACTTTGCCCAAACTAGTGGTAAGGAATGAAGTATGTGGGAGCCAACAACATCTGAAGGGTTATCTAATTTCAGCTGTAGTCTAGGATCCATATTTAGATCGGTTATTGATTTCTGGACTATACAAACAATGGGAAATTCCAGCACATCAAGTTTATCTTCTCTTCTTATTCACTTTTCATTCATTTTCCACACCTGCGTAGGGCTGCTTTTGAAGATGATTCAGAAGCTGTAACTGATTTGGCTTTATTTGTCAGCCCAGATTTCAAGTGCTGGTATTGATGGACAATATTCTTAATGGTTTGAGTCCATGCCAGTGGTTCCCAACCTTTTTTTTTATTATCCTGGGACCACTCTCTAACATTAGTACCAAAAGGGCTACGAATCGGTTTTTGGTCAATTTTATTTGTTATTTGGGGTGCTGATTCAGAAAATTGCATTGGATAGACCAGTGTTTCCCAACCAGTGTGCCATGGCACACTAGTGTGCCGTGAGCGATCATCAGGTGTGCCGTGGGAAATTGAGAGTTCAATATGCCAAGTTTGGTTCAATTCCATTGTTGCAAGAGTTCAGGATGCTCTTTGATTCTGTGTTATCTATAAATCCCAGAAACTGTAACTCCCAAATGTCAAGGTCTATTTTTCCCAAACTCCATCTGTGTTCACATTTGGGCATATTGAGTATTCATGCCAAGTTTGGTCCTGATCCAACATTGTTTCAGTCCACAGTGCTCTCTGGATATAGGTGAACTACAACTCCAAAACTCAAGGTCAATGCCTCCCAGACTCTTATAGTATTTTCTCTTGGTTATGGGAGTTCTGTGTGGGAAGTTTGATTCCATCCCATCATTGGTGGAGTTCAGAGTGCTCTTTGATTGCGGGTGAACTATAACTCCCAGCTGTTGAGCAAGACCTTTGTGTGTGTCTTTCTGCCATTCCTGCCAGGATATCTATGTTGTGTTCATCGAAACAGGCCCAGGTTTCACACTGAGTGTATAAATACATTTAAAAACATATTAACGATATGTATTACTGTGTTAGAGTGTCATTTTGTGTCATTTTGGTTGGTGGTGTGCCCCAGGATTTTGTAAATGTAAAAAATGTGCCGCGGCTCAAAAAAGGTTGGGAAACACTGGGATAGACCATATCAGCTCTAGTTTCTGATACAAAATATATGCCGGCCAGTAGTAGTCATCTACACGGCCACAGAAAACCCTATTTAATAAACCTTGGCACTATAAGAGGATTTCACGAGACCAATCATTCTTGTTGCAATGGTGTAATAACAATGAGACAACGGACCATATTTTAGTTCTTGCAGACCACAGGTTGGGAACCAGTGGTCTATGCCAGGGCTGTCCAACTGGCCCCCGGCCCCTTCCCTACGCCCCCCTGAGCTTTTTAATAAAAAATAAAAATTGAAAAAAAACCCCTACTTCTGGGTTTGGAGCAAGTATCGCGAGAATACGCAATCCACATGGGATTTTGCTGTCAACGCGAGATCACGCCGGCGTTGACAGCGAAATCCCGTGTGGATTGCGTATTCGGCTACTCTACTACTGGATCGCTGAGGCCCACAGACGCGATTAGGACCTTCGACTCAGTCGGTCGTCGCCTTTCTCGTCGTCCGGGTACTCCTGGATCCTGCGCGTTTGGAAAAGGTAGGCCAAAGCAGGGGGCTCTTCAGGGGGCTCCTCATTCCCTCCCACCATCTCCCCTCATGTATTAAATACAGAATTAAATATATTTAAAGATGAAATAAGGGGAGATGGGATACATTAAAATAAGGGGGGAGGGGAGGATGGAATTAAATATATTTAATATTAAATTAAAATAAGGGGAGAGGGGAGGATGGAATTAAATATATTTAATATTAAATTAAAATAAGGGGAGAGGGGAGAGGGCGCTGGGGGAGAGGGCGGAGCTGGGGGTAGGGAGGGGGCGGAGCCGTGGGTGGGGGCAGACTCTATGGCCCCCCAGGTCATCAGTGACCGGAATCCAGGCCCCTGGGCCGGTAGAAGTTGGACAGCCCTGGTCTATGCTAAGGGCAGCTGTAAGCCACAGATTGCCCAAATTTAGACTTGTAAGAAACAACAAGGACAATCCAGTCCAATCCCCATCTGTGGTGCAGGAATGCAAAATCAAAGCATTCCTGACGGGTGGCTATCAAGTCCCTGAACATTTCCAAAGAAGAGGGCTCCACCACGCTCAAAGGCTGTGTATTCTGAGTCACCCTCGAGCTGAGAAGGGCAGTATAAAAATGTCCTTAAAAATAAAATAAATAAATATTCCTCTATCAGACAGGTTTTTTTTGCTTCGTGTTTCTTCTGAGTTTCTTCACTATTGGAATTATTTGAAATAATATAAAGAACATGGGCTTGGTTTGCTTTTCAGTTGCCTAGATGGGATATTCCTTACAGAGCACAGATTGGCTTCATCTCCACTTAGTCCTGTCAGTGTTCTGGTATCAGATGCTTTCAAGCCACTGGCTGTGCTACATCAGATGGAAGTGTGTATGTGTACATTGGTGCCTTCACTTTTCAACTTATGGTGACCCCATGAATTTCATAGGCCTTTTTAGGTAAGGAATACTCAATTTTTAAAAATCCAAAATGTAGGTTACAGCACTTAGTATTCCTTGGTAGCATCTCATCCAAGAACTGACTCCGCTTAACTTCCAAGGGTAGGCAGGATCTGGTGCTGAAGTGCAGAGTAGGCTTGTGCACGGATTCGGTGTGGTCGGTTCTTTCAGCCAATCCATCATGTTTGGCTTGGTCGGATGGCCGTAACCGCAAGGATCCAGCCGTCACTTTTTTTGTCCATTACAGCAGTGTTTCCCAACCAGTGTGCCGTGAGCGATCATCAGGTGTGCTGTGGGAAATTGGAACCTCCAATACCCTTTCTTCCCCTTCCTGCCAAACACTTATTCTTCTCCACTCGGGCTCCCTTCTTCCCAGCCTCTTCTGCCACCATTTTGATCCGAGGGGGCAGCGTGAGCGTGTTATGTTCAGGAAGGGAGGGGGGAGGAAGATGTGACCCGTGCAGGCGCTACTGCGCAGACTCGCCCCACGTCTTCCTCCCTCCCCCCTCCTCTCCTGAAAATGCTCTCTCTACATATATACTGTGTATATATATATATATATATATATAGAGAGAGAGAGAGAGAGAGAGAGAGAGTGCGCAACAGCGCAGGCAGAAAAGCAAAACACAGAGAGAGACTGACAGCTGTTGAGCAAGACCTTTGTGTGTGTCTTTCTGCCATTCCTGCCAGGATATCTATGTTGTGTTCATCGAAACAGGCCCAGGTTTCACACTGAGTGTATAAATACATTTAAAAACATATTAACTATATGTATTACTGTGTTAGAGGGTCATTTTGTGTCATTTTGGTTGGTGGTGTTCCCCAGGATTTTGTAAATGTAAAAAATGTGCCGCGGCTCAAAAAAGGTTGAAAAACACTGCACTACAGGACCACGCGGCAGCTGGTCACAACTCCTCTTCCTCTATTTGGTAGTGTCTTACGCAAGCTGTGTCTGCTTCCTTAACTCCATTGCTGAAACCCAGGCTCCCTTGAAGGGAAAAAAGGAACGGGTTCCAGGAACTGAAAGGGGAACCAATGGGCCAGATCTAGCCATATTTTTCGGCTGGGGACCAAAAAAGGCTATACGGCTACCCACCCATTTTCGGGACGCGCATGAAAGTAGATATGGGGGTCTACTGGAATCCGGCCAGCAGAAACAGATTGAGGTTCAGCTGAAATGCACAAGCCTGGTGCAGAGTGGGTGAAAATTTTTTTTTCATTTGTTTCTCCTGATCTTGAAAAATGTTTCCAAATCGCAGACATCATGGAGAACGTGATGCTAAAGTGTAAGCTAACCTCAGAGGAAAATTGCTACTCTTCAAATTTTCATAACCACTGAATTTTATTTTTTTTAAAGAAAAACCCTCAGCACTTGGCATGCTCGCATGCAAGCAGTCATACACGCCATTTCACTTTCTTGAGGCCATTGATGTTTGCAAAATGAGGATCCTTTGCCAAAACCTCCAGCAGCAGCAATGAGATCAGCTGCGGACAGGGGTTGGGAATGCGATTTAATTGCCAATAGCGTGGTTTTTTTACTCTTCCCACTGTGTAAACTTTGCCTACAAAACCAGGTCCCTAAGATCTACTGCAGACGTTTCCACCATTATTCTAAGAGATGATTGCCATCAAAAACAGAAACAAAATCTGCTGCAAGTGGAAAGTTGGCAGGATGCAACTGGCAAGCGAAAATGGCACATTACTTTGTCGGACCTCTGGGTGCCGTGGTGCTGGGCTGTAGGCAAATGGAGAGAAAAGGCAATTTCCTCCAGAAGTGTGCTCCCGTGTTACTTTTGCTTATTAAAACTAATAAAAGCTGTCGGGGAATGCCATAGCTCTGGAGAGGAGCACATGATTCCCATGCAAAAATGTCCTAGATTCACTTGATGGGTAGCAGAGTTAAGGTACGGTAAGACTAGTTGGCAAGGACAATACTTGGATTAGATTTGCCAGTTATCCAACTCAATATCAGCATGGTAGCTACATTTATTTATATAGGTTAAGGATACCTTATATGGAATCTCAGTACTCTATAACAGTGTTTTTCAACCTCTTTTGAGCCGCAGCACATTTTTTACGTTTACAAAATCCTGGGGCACACCACCAACCAAAACGACACAAAATGACACTCTAACACAGTAATACATATAGTTAATATGTTTTAAAATGTATTTATACACTCAGTGTGAAACCTGGGCCTGTTTCGATGAACACAACATAGATATCCTGGCAGGAATGGCAGAAAGACACAAACTTCCCACACAGAACTCCCATAACCAAGAGAAAATACTATAAGAGTTTGGTGGGCATTGACCTTGGGTTTTGGAGTTGTAGTTCACCTATATCCAGAGAGCACTGTGGACTGAAACAATGTTGGATCAGGACCAAACTTGGCATGAATACTCAATATGCCCAAATGTGAACACAGATGGAGTATGGGGAAAATAGACCTTGACATTTGGGAGTTACAGTTTCTGGGATTTATAGTTAACACACAATCAAAGAGCATCCTGAACTCTTGCAACAATGGAATTGAACCAAAATTGGCATATTGAACTCTCATTACCAACAGAAAGTACAGAAAGGGTTTGCTTGGGAATTGACCTTGAGTTTGGAAGTTGTAGTTCACCTACACCCAGAGAGCACTGTGGGCTCAAACAATGTTATGTTATGTTGTTTGTTTTCTATCCAGAATCACAATGTTGGAAGGAGGATCACCACTTTAAGGTCCCTAAAACAGGCATGGGAAAACTTCGGCCCTCTGGGCTCTTTGGACTTCAACTCCCACCATTCCTAACAGCCTGAGGCCCTTTCCTGATTAAATGGCTGGGGGGGGGGAGGAAAAGGGCCTGAGGCTGCTAAGAATGGTGGGAGTTGGAGTCCAAAACACCTGGAATGTCCAAGTTTGCCCATGCCAGGTTTCGACAGAGACCTCTTCCTCCCCCTTCCCCTTCGCGCCCTTTCTTCCCCCTCCTGCCGACCACTTACTTTTTCTTCTACACTGCTGCTTCTGCCGCCATTTTGATCCAAGGGGGCAGTGTGAGCGTGTTCAGGAGGGGAGGGGGAGGGAGGAAGACGTGACCCGTGCGGGCACTACTGTGCAGACTCGCCCCAGAGCAAAGCGAGGCAAAGCGAGCAGAGTGAGGCTGGGAAGAAGGGAGCCCGAGTGGAGAAGAAAAAGTGTTCGGCAGGTGGGGGAAGAAAGGGGATCGGAGGTTCCAATTTCCCATGGCACACCTGATGATCGCTCACGGCACACTAGTGTGCCACGGCACACTGGTTGGGAAACACTGCTCTAAAATGGTTCACATGGGTGACTTAAATGGCAATATTTTTTTATTTCTGGCTAGCTTCAGTATCCGGCGTTGCCCGGGTTATTTGAAAAAGTGATTTTTAAAAATTTTACAAAATGCATAATGTTGTGGGTGAACTACAACTCGCATCATGCCAGGTTAACCTCCTGAAACTCCATCAATGCTAAAAATGTGTCATGTTGGGCAAATTGGCTCTAGCAGAGGTGGGCAATTACCGGCCCTCCAGGTGTTTTGGACTTCAACTCCCAGAAATCCTAGCCAGTTAGGATTTCTGGGAGTTGAAGTCCAAAACACCTGGAGGGCCGGTAATTGCCCACCCCTGCTCTAGTAGATGCATCATTGATGGGGTCTGTTTGGCCTCTGGCTGCAGGACAAACTACAGCTCCCCCTATGATGAGTCAGTCCCCTCAAATCCCTACAGTACCTACAAATAGGTTCTCTGTGCCAAGTTTGGTCACGGTCTATTGCCGATGGCAATCACAGTGTCTCTGGATGTAGGTGAACTACAACTTCCAGAAATGAAAGTCAGTTCCTCTCAAACCCCTCCAGTATGTTCAGTTGGTCATGGGGGTTCTGTGTACCAAGTTTGATTCAAATCCATCATTGGTGTTGGGGGGGTGGGTGGCACAATTTCTTTAGTTGCAGGTGAACTACAACTCTCAAAACTCAAGGTTAATCTCTCCCAAATCCCCCCAGTAATCAGATTTGGGTGTATCAGGTATGCGTGCCAAGTTTAGTCCAGATCCATCAGCTTTTGGGTTCACAGTGCTCTCTGGATGTAGGTGAACTATAAATCCACCTATAAAACCGCTCCGAGCCTTCCGGGAGTGGCAGTATATAAATTCGAATAATATAAATAAATAAATAAATAAATAAATAAATAAATGACTGCCAGTATTTTTTGTTTGGTCATGGGGGTTTAGAGTGCTCTTTGATTACAAGGGAACTATAAATCCCAGTACCTACAATTCATATAAATCAACATATAAACCTCTCCAGTATTTTGCCCTGGTCATTGGAGTTATGTGTGCCAAATGTGGTCCAGGTCCATTGTCGTTGGGGGTCACAGTCTTGATGCAGGGTGAACTACAACTTCCATCATGTTGAGTCTGTCTCTCATCCCTGACTGCTGTTCAATTCCTCTGTGTTTGCTGTGTGCCATAGGAAATGGTAGGCAGTGTTATGGGAGAGGTAGTGGGCAGGGTCATGCAAATTCCACACTAATGGAGAGAGAAAGAAACACTAGGATGTATGTGGTGAAAGAAACACATGAAATCTAGGATGAAATGGTGTTGTATGGACACCTTCACTTGGGTGAGGAGCAGTATTGTGTTGGTGGAGGACATTGGCAGGGCTCTTGAACATGTTCATGGCACTCACTATAACTTGCAATATCATTGGAGGGAGGGCCATTGATGTCTCTTTTGAGTGGTGGGAGCTATGGCTGATTGTGAAGGCAGGAGCTTGGCTGTGTAAGTGGACATTCCAGCCACATACACACATGCATACTTTCACTTTTATTATGTGTACTAGGTGTACCCACCATGCGTTGCTGTGGCCAACCTTCCTTCCCTCTTTCTCTCTCACCTTCCTTCCCTCCCTCTTTCCTTCATTCCTTTTTCTTTCCTTCTCTCTTCCTCCCACCCTCTTTCTTTTCCTTTCCTTATTTCTCTCCTTCCTTCCTTCCTTCCTTCCTTCATTCTTTGCTTCCACCCTTCTTTCTCTCTTTCCTGCTTTCTTTCCGGTTCTCTTTCTTTTCCTCTTTTCTTCTCCCTCTCTTTCCTTCTTTCCCCCCCTTTTTTTTCTTTCCTTCTCTACCTCTTGCCTGGGAACCAGCAGGAAGGGAGCCTTGCAACCCTACGCCTTGCTTAGCCAGGCAGGGGGCAGATGGGACACGCTTTTCGAGGTAGACCTTGCTCACTCAACACCGCCCCTTCTTCTTTCTGCCATGGCTGTGGGGCATCTTCCCGCCTGTTGGGCATGCAGGCGGGGCCACATGAAAGACCCCCTGTGGCTGTGGCAGAAAGAAGGGACCAGTGTTGGGTGAGCAAGGCCCACCTCGAAAAATGCCTCCCGCCCCTGCTGGGCCCAGCAAGGCTGAGCGCTGCAAAGCTCCCTTCATGTCAGTGCCCAGGCAAGAGAAGGTGAAGTCTGACGAACAGCGCCCGCATGGAGCAGCCACCTGCCCGCCTTACCGGGAGAAAAGAAGGAAGAGGGGTCCCTGTTTGGTGGGGCTAACAGAGGACAGAGGCTGGGAGGGAGGTAAGGAGGGTCCATGCAAGGCCCCGATGTGGTGGAGGCCCCATGGGGGTGGCGGGTAGGTGACGGGGGAGACACCAAATTGGGGGCCTGGGGAAGTTGAAGGTCTGTCTGCCCAGCCTTCAAAGCTCCCTGCAGCGGTGTTTTTCCCTCTCGTCCAGGGGGGGTGGGGTATGGACAGTGGGTCATTTTCACGCATGCACCGTACCTTGTTTTATCATGTTTGGGGTTTTAAGTCCATTTTTCTGTTTTTTTGGGAAGGGGGTGCGCGTTTGAGTGATGATCACTCTTTGGGTTGCTAGGTATATGCTGCCCAAATTTGGTGTCAATTCGTCCAGTGGTTTTTGAGTTATGTTAATCCCACAAACGAACATTACATTTTTATTTATATAGATCAGGGGTGCTCATTAGGTAGATTGCGATCGACTGGTCGATCCCAGGACCGAAGGAGGTCGATCCCAGCTGGATGGGGTACCAGGCGTCAGCCCGCCCCTCCCCAGCTTTAGCACTTCCACAGCTTCTGAAGGGAAGAGGATGGAATGCCAAGGCAGTAGTGGCATAGATAGACACTACTGGCAGAAGAAGGTTGGCATGGATGGCCCTTGGAGGTCCCTTGCCTCCAGAAGCTGTGGAAACGCTATAACCAAAGGGAAGGGGTGGAGCCAGGCCTTATTATACTCGTGAAGCCCCGCCCACCCCCTAAATTTCCCTGCTTTGCCGCCCTGGTAGATCTTTCAGACTTGGTTTTATTAGAAGTAGCTCGCATGCTGAAAAAGTGTGGGCACCCCCGATATAGATATATATATGGATGGATTGATAGATGCAAACAAGGGGTACATCTATGCTGTAGAATTAATACAGTTTGATACTACTTTGCCTGCTTGTCTCAGTTCTGTAGAATCATGGAAGTTGTAGTTTGGTGCGACACCAGCACTCTTGGGCAGAGAAGATTAAATACTTTCTTAAACATGATCCTATAGCATTGAGCCATGGTGGTTAAAGTAGTGTCAAACTGCAAATGCATCACAGGAAACAAAGAAAACGGTAGTATATGTAAATATCTCTGAAGAATTTGCAATAATGTCCAGAAAGCTTCTTATTAAAATATTAGAGGGCACTACTATAGTGTTTGAGTGGCCCATGGCACATTATATCTTTTGCTTTTAGGTTAAATTTCTGTTCAGTATTAAATAATGCTTCAATTACATTTATTTACCCTATTCTCTGCCCATCTTCTGTCTTGCAGCTTCCCCTCGTCTTGATATTCCGGTCAAAGATGATGCGATGCATGTCATCAAAGTGGTAACTCTCATAAATCTTAATCTTTTTTTTTTTAAAAAAAACCCCAACAACATATTATGGTGCAGGCCTTATATAACTTCATGAAAGCATTTTTATATTATTATTAATGGCTATTGATGTGTTGAGATGCAATACATTAGGGCCATGAATAAATACCCCACTTAGCCTCTTGACAAGATGAAGAGACAAATAATTCCCAGAAACCCAGAATATAAATACCGTAAACAAACAACAACAAACAAAACCAAACTGCCATATCACCTGTATGTCAATAAGAGGTTGAATGGGGTAATTACCTTTTTGGTATGTGAGTATTTGTAAGAATTTCGTGATGCTGTCTTATGTTATATACATATTTACCTGTATTTATTTATTTATTTATTGTTCATTTTTGTATTCCGTCTGTCACAGCATGTTATAAAAGCATAAAAACATAAAAGCACATTACATTACATCACCACACAGGGTAAGGTACAGGTAGTTAAAGTCTTACACGCCCTCCGGAAGGGGGGCCAGTTCCGAGATGACTCGGGTACTGTCCGGGAGGGCGTTCCAGAGCACCGGTGCCGCTATCTCTGTCTAATAACATGTAAAGGTACAGTAGAAACAGGCCGGTAGAACATTGGATAAGCAAAAATGTTGTGATAATGACGGATTAAGGAAAAGCCTATTAAACGTCAAATTATGTTATGATTTTACAAATTAAGCACCAAAACATCATGTTTTACAACACCTCGACAGAAAAAGCAGTTCAACACATGGTAACGTTATGTAGTAATTACTGTATTTACGAACTTAGCAATGTGCAAAAGCTGTGTCTCCGGGTAGGAGGAAGGCTGCGTTGGATAATACAAAACGTTGGATGAGTGAAGGTTGGATAAGCGAGACTCTACTCTAAAGGTTTCCCCTTGACATTAAGTCTAGTCGTGTCTGCCTCTGGGGGGTAGAGCTCATCTCCATTTGTAAGCTGAAGAGCCGACGTTGTCCATAGATACCTCCAAGGTCATGTGGCCAGCATGATTGCATGGAGTGCATTACCTTCCTGCGGAAGCGGTACCTATTGATTTACTCACATTTACATGTTTTTAAACTGCTAGGTTGGAGGTAACAGCAGGAGTTCGCCCCGCTCACCGAATTCAAACAACTGACCTTTCGGTAATCAAGTTCAGCAGCTCTGCGGTTAAACCTGCTGCGCCACCAGGGTGCCCTATATTTACCCTTTCCTGCACAGTAATGCTGTGGAGTAGTCTAGGAATATATGACATCTATACTATAAGAGGATATTTACTGTAGGTTCACCTACACCTCATAAAGCACTCTATAGATAGACAGATACAGTATGTCTATAAAGTCTGCTATATCCTTCTTCAGCTCTTTATTTTTACTATGGCATCTTTTCCGAGATTTACTTCATGGAAAAGACTTTCAGCTTGAGACATCCAGTTTGTTTTTTGTCTTTTAAATACAGGAATACCTTGAAAATGGACCCTTGTTTTCTGAACTGAAATTTTACCAACGAGCTGCAAAACAAGAGCACAGTAAGTTAGATATAATATCCACTTAATGTTTATATACGGCATGGGCAAACTTCGGCCCTCCGGGTGTTTTGGACTTCAACTCCCACAATTCCTAACAGCCTACCGGCTGTTAGGAATTCTGGGAATTGAAGTCCAAAACACCCGGAGGCTGGTTTATACTGTCTTAAGATAACATTTTTGTTTGTGTAAATACAGACTAGTCATTGATTTTCTGTATCTTTATCTTTAAAAAGTTATGACGTACACTTTTATAAAGTTGTTTTTTGATGGCAGTTTGAAAAACCTCAAGGATAAAGCCCTATATATTTAAAACATCTCTCTTTTGGGTTGTCTTCTTTTGACAGTCAAGAAGTGGATGAGGATGAAAGGCTTGGCCTTTTTAGGGATTCCAGTCTTCTGGGGATCAGGCCAGGCTGAACACAATGGCAAAAGGTAAGCGAGTAGCTCAGACCTGGGCAACCTACGGCCCGCGGGGCGGATGTGGCCCGGGAGCCGATTATGTCCGGCCCGGGGAGAAGGGCGTCAAGGGCGGGGCCTAGAGGAAGGTGTGCCGCTGCTGCCATCCCATCGCGGGCTCTGGGGCCTGTGTCGGCAGGCAGCCTGCCACTCCAGAGAACAATTGGAGGAGCGGCAGCTTTGGAGTGCCTGCCATCCTGGGAGGTGATCCGGGCCTGCAGCGGGAGCAGTCGGCGACCTGTGGCGGCTGATCACCCTGGCAACCCGGAAGACTTGATCGTCTTCCAGGATGGCAGACACTCCAAAGCCCGGATGGCAGGCATTCCATGGCAGGGCAATCAGCTGTAGCAGTTCCTACCCTTTGGAACGCCCTCCCAGAGGAGGCATTAGCAATAACCGATCTACAGGCTTTTCGGAGGGCCTGCCAACCTGTTCCGTCAGGCATTCAATCTCTAAACTGTCACCCCTACTCTGGTCTTAATTTGTTTTTATTATGTTTTCAAGTATGTTGTGTTTTGTTGTTCATTGCTGTGAACCACCTTGAGCCTTTTCGGGAAGGGTGGTATATAAGTCGAAATAATAAATAAATTAATAAAGCAAGCAAGCCCAGGAACGTATCCTTCACGGATATGGAGTTGTAGTTTATTACTAACTGCTCCTATTTATGATGATCAGCTTTATTAAAAGGCGGATTAATTAACTGATCAGTATTTAGGCTGTTGATGTTGAAGTCATAAGGCATCAGGGCCTGACAACTTTCCTTTCTGTTGTAATAGTTATAGGTTTATGGTGATGGAGAGATTAGGAGAGGATCTGCAAACCATCTTTGAAAAGAGAGGGCGAAGGTTTAACAAGGAAACCGTTCTGCAGATTGGGGTACGAATGGTAAGTATCAGCTCTCATGGCAGCATAAAGCTGGGAGGAAATCACCGGACCATTGCATTCAAGCCATTGTCCTAGATACTTGTTATCTGAAATTCTGACAGATGTTTGTGCATTCTTGCTTGAAAAGAAGACCTCTAAGGAAGGGATTTTGCAACCTTTTCCAGCAGCCTGTTCCGTTGCTCCCTTGAGCCTAGAGTTAAATATATACTTTTATTTTGTGCTCACGTTTTATTTTATGCATATCACACCTTTCTTCCGACAGGAGCTCCAAGGCAGCTTAACTGAGATAACCCTAAAAAACTGATGATGAAACTCCCAATTAAAAAAATGCCATGTTGAAGTGTAAAATTATTTGAAAATATGGTGCTCCTACTGTTGTCACATCCAAACTGCTGAGCAGATTCATAGATGCTTATCTTTAGTAAAGCAATCAGTCTCAGTTGTTCATTGGATGCTACAACTAAGAAGTTTCTATATATGTAAATACAAAACCATACCATATATACTCAAGTATAAGCCGACCCGAATAATAAGCCAAGGCATCTAATTTTACCTCAAAAAACTGGGACAATGTATTGACTCAAGTATAAGTCGAGGGTGGGAAATGCAGCAGCTACTGATAATTTGTTTTTAAAAATATATACCAATAAAATTGCATATATAAAATTACAAATATGGAATATGTGCAATCGACATTACGAATGGGTGGAACATAAATAAGGGAGGAAACATAAGGATCACATACATTCGGCAATGGAATGGGGATAGGGATTGGATAGAACCACGGTCCATACCGATTGACCCCTTACTGGGATTGTCCTATGGTGGCAGTTGGTGACCATCAAAGGGAGGCAGCCGCGGGACTCCCAAAGAATGTAATAATAATAATAGAGTAAAATAATGTAACTATAATAATAAAAATAACAGTAGAGTAAAATAATGTAACTGTAATAATAACAATGGAGTATAATAATAAATGCAATAATAATTACAGTAAAATAATAAATGTATAATAATAGAACAAAATAATGTGAATTGAATAATAATAATAATCATAATAATAATAGAGTAAAACAATAAACAGGTCCCTCGGTGGCACTACGGGTTAAACTGCTGAGCTGCTGAACTTGCTGACCGAAAGGTTGGTAGTTCGAATCCAGGGAGTCCCAGCTTCTGCCAACCTAGCAGTTCAAAAACATGCAAATGTGAGTAGATGAATAGGTACTCTGGCAGGAAGGTAATGGCGCTTCATGCAGCCATGCTGGCCACATGACGTAGGAGGTGTCTACAGACAACGCTGGCTCTTCAGCTTAGAAATTGAGATAACCACCATCCCCCAGAGACAGACACAACTAGACTTAATGTCAGGGGAAACAATTACCTTAACTTAAAATCTAAATGCAATAATAATAGAGTAAAATAATAAATGTAATAAAAATAATACCATAATAATAGTAAGATAATAAATTACCTTGCCTTGACTATAAGGCAAGGGGGACTTTTTCAGCCTAAAAGGGTGTGTGTGAAAAACTCAGCTTATACTCAAGTATGTACGTTACTATATGCACGCTCATGTATACATCGACCTCATGTATGCCCAAGGCAGGTTTTGGAGCCAACATTATGGATTATGATATGGCCAATGGATTATCAAGGGTTTATATTGCAGATAGAGGAAAGAGTTATTTAGTGCTGCAAGCCACATTAGCCCTGAATATGTTGGTGCTTAAATACATCAACACACATATATAAACAGAGAGATAGAGCAGGTTCTTATCTGGTAAACGGGATAATATTGCTGTTCTAAGGAATTGTTGTGTTCTTTGCTAGAGGGAATTGTTCTTTTTTTTAGTTGTGTATTTAGCTATCTCTTCAATTGTTTCATATCTTAAGAAAATGCTCTGTCATATTTTTCCTCTTCACCTTATCATGTAACAGCTAAAACTTGCTGAACTGCTAGTCAAAGGGATATTTAAAGAGATGATTATAATATAAATAAGGAATTCTGGCTTCCTTTGTAACTTTTTTTGTCCTTCCTAACAGTTGGATGTCTTAGAATATATACATGAAAGCGAATACGTTCACGGAGATATTAAAGCAGCAAATTTACTTTTGGGCTACAGAAATCCGCATGAGGTAAATAAATATAGAATTCCCTTTCTCCTAATGATTTATTGTTATGTTTATTATCATGATGCTACTGCAGTCATGCTGGCTGGGAGTGATGGCCGTTGAAGGGGGGAAAACAACAACAGTGCTTAGGCTCTGTTCTCCCCTTATCTGAATGGTTTGATTATTCACAGTTTTGATCAAAAATGTTATCTATAGCTATGTTTCCCAACCAGTGTGCCAGGGCACACTAGTGTGCCGTGAGCGATCATCAGGTGTGCCGTGGCAAATTGGAACCTCCAATACCCTTTCTTCCGCCTCCTGCCGAACACTTTTTCTTCTCCACTCGGGCTCCCGTCTTCCCAGGCTCGCTCTGCTCGTTTTGCCTCACTTTGCTCAGGAGGGGAGGGGGGAGGGAGGAAGACGTGACCCATGCGGGCGCTACTGCGCAGACTTGCCCCACGTCTTCCTCCCTCCCCTCCTGAACATGCTCACGCTGCCCCCTCAGATCAAAATGGAGGCAGAAGCGGCAGTGTGAGCAAAGCGAGGCTGAGAAGAAGGGAGCCCAAGTGAAGAAGAAAAAGTAAGTGTTCGGCAGGAGGGGGAAGAAAGAGTGTGATGGGGAAGGGGGAGGAAGAGGTCTCTGTCAAAACCTGTCATGGGCAAACTTGGACCTTCCAGGTGTTTTGGACTCCAACTCCCACCATTCCTAGCAGCCTCTGGCCCTTTTCCTTTCCCCCCTCAGCCACTTAAGCAGGAAAGGGCCTCAGGCTGTTAGGAATGATTGGAGTTGAAGTCCAAAGAACCCAGAGGGCCAAAGTTTTCCCATGCCTGTTTGAGGGACCTTAAAGTGGTGAGCCTCCTTCCAACATTGTGATTCTGGATAGAAAACAAACAACATAACATAACATTGTTTGAGTCCACAGTGCTCTCTGGGTGTAGGTGGACTACAACTTCCACACTCAAGGTCAATTCCCAAGCAAACCCTTTCAGTGCTTTCTGTTGGTAATGAGAGTTCAATATGCCAAGTTTGGTTCAATTCCATTGTTGCAAGAGTTCAGGATGCTCTTTGATTGTGTGTTAACTATAAATTGAACTGAAACAAGTTTGTAGTTTAAAGCTAAAATTTGCTGATCTTCCTTTGGACAGTTTTTGGTTTTCTGTTGCCAGGGTGTTCCCCATTCTGGCCAACAAAGCTATTTTGACATTGCTCCCATTTTCAACCAGATATCTGTGTGAGATGAACTTCTCTAGCTTGACTGTGATAAAAACTAAACACACAGAGAGACTGATAGCTGTTGAGCAAGACCTGTGTGTGTCTTTCTGCCATTCCTAGTCAAAAAACACGAGCGGGCTGGTAAACAACACAGTTATACAACGGTGTGAAAATAAGTCATACACTGCGCAGTGTGGCTAAAACATATACATGCAACTATATGTATGCATGTATATGTTTTAGCCACACCACGCAGTGTATGACTTATTTTCACACCATTGTTTAACTGTGTTTCTGTCATTCCTGCCAGGATATCTATGTTGTGTTCATTGAAACAGGCCCAGGTTTCACACTGAGTGTATAAATACATTTAAAAACATATTCACTATATGGCTTACTGTGTTAGAGTGTCATTTTGTGTCATTTTGGTTGGTGGTGTGCCCCAGGATTTTGTAAATGTGAAAAATGTGCCGCGGCTCAAAAAAGGTTGAAAAACACTGATCTATAGGAATCTGTAGATCAGGGCTGTCCAACTTCTACGGGCCCAAGGGCCACAATTCCGGTCACTGATTACCTGGGGGGCCGAAGGGTCTGCCCCCGGCTCTGCCCCCTCCCCGGCTCTGCCCCCTCCCCGGCTCCAATTTACTTACAATTGACCTTGAGTTGTGGAGTTGTAGTTCACCTCCATCCAGAGAGCACTGTGGACTCAAATAATGATGGATCTGGACCAAATTTGGCATGAATACTCAATATACCCAAATGGGAACACTGGTGGATTTGGGGGAATGTTTCCTAATACCTTTGAGTTATTTGAGTCCACACTCAAATTGGGACACACCAAAAAAAAACCCCCAAACACCTCAATGCCGTCGCAGGGCTTGATGGGGCCTCCTTTCCCAGAGGCGGGTGGAGGAGGCCCAAAGAGCTCCCTCCCTCCCTGAAGGGAAAACAAGCCACGGGGGCAGGTGCAAAGGAAGCCACGTTGCGTCCTGCACGCGGGGGAAGGCAGCACAACAAGGGGAAGGGGGCGCGGAGGAGGGGAAGGAAGCGTCACCAAGGAAACCGCCGCGGAGGGACCCCTCCCCCACTCACCCAACGTCCCACTGTTTTTAGATTGATTGTTTCAAGCCAGGCCCTTCCTTACCCATTCTGCGGGAGCCCCGCCACAGGGCCGAAGCGCCAACGCCGCCGTTGTCCTCGAAGAGCCCCGCTGGAGCCGAGGCCAAGCTCAGGCCGGGCGCGGCAGCTCTCCCATCCGCGGGGCGGGAAGCGAGGGCCCTCCACTGGAAGAGGACGGAGCCAGGAGGGGCTTTCCCTGCCTCACTCCCCTCCTCCCTCTCTCTGAGGGAATGGGGGCTGGCCTGGAAGCAGCTGCGATGGAGGAGGAGGCGCGCGCACAGGCCGGCCGCAAATCCCGCGGGACCTGAGATTTCGGCAGCTATCGTGAGACTACGCAGCCACAGATGGGATTTCGACCTCCCTTGAAATCCCGTCTGTGGCTGGCGTAGTCTCGCGATGTTTGCCTAATCCTGGAAGTAGGTATTTTTTAAAATTATTTTATTTTATTTTTAATTTGTATTTTATTAAAACAAGTTAAAGGGCCGGAGGGAAGGGGCTCGGGGGCCGTGTACGGACCCGGGGCCGCCTGTTGGACAGCCCTGCTGTAGATCATAGAACTCTAATGAAAGACCTAAAATTCCAAGAGAGGTAATCTTTCAGGTAATACGAGGGCGGGTCAATAAGTCCGTGACTTTTTGACTTTCCCGCCTCTTAACTGAAAGGGCAACACTGCTCCAACAGGCATCTGTCACTTGACTACTGTCAAAATTTGAACAAGCTGCGCCATTTAGTTTGTGTTTGACAGCCATTGATGGCAGACTACCACGGGATTTGAGGAGAAAATGGAAAAAAGTGAATTTTGTGTGCTCATTAAGAATTATTTTTTGCGGAAAAAAGCCATCACTCAAACCAAGGCTAAGCTTGATAAATACTATGGGGACTCTGCACCATCAATTTCAATGGTAAAAAGTATCTAGGATTTCGTTGTGGATTTCGTTGTGGCTGTACAAGCACGGAAGATGCCAAACGTTCTGGATGCCCAGTTGAGGTCTCTACACCCGAAACAATTGAAAAAATTCATGATATGGTGTTGGCCGATCGAAGATTGAAAGTGTGAGAGATTGCGGAAGCCATAGGCATCTCACATGGCTCAGTGGTTTCAATTTTAAATGATCACTTGGGTATGAGAAAGCTTTCTTCAAGATAGTTGCCACATTTGCTCACAATCGACTACAAATGCAAGGGTGCACACATGTGCAGTTTCCATGGCAACAATCCATGAATTGGGATACGAATTGCTCCCTCATCCATCCTATTCTCTGGATTTAGCCCCGAGTGACTATTTCTGGTTTCCAAACCTGAAGAAATGGATCGGCGGAAAGAAATTTAACTCCAACAATGAAATCTCACAAACAAATACCTATTTTGATGACCTAGACAAGTCTTATTTTTTGGAAGGGATAAAAAAAAATGGAGAAACGTTGGACAAAGTTTATAGAGCTCAAAGGAGACTATGTTGAAATATAAAATGTGATTTTATCCAAAAACCTGTGTTTCATTCAAAAAGTCACGGACTTATTGACCCGCCCTCGTTTATTAGTAATTTTTCTCTTTGTGTTTTCCCACTTTCCTATATTAGTAATTCTTCTATTTGTGTTTACCCACTTTTATGAGGGTCCTGTGCCCTTAACTCCAACCGTTGAGTTAAAATAGAAATGGCAATATTATAATAATAGCAATTTATTTATATTCCACCCTTCTCCCCAAGGGGATGCAGACCGGATTACAACGTATAAACAAAGACAGGCAAACATTCAATGCCTTGTTACAAAATTTAAATACAATGAAACACAAATACACAGACAAAGACAAAGGCTTCTCCTTTCATTTCTGGCTCTGAAGACGATGTTCATATCTGGCTCTGGGGGAGTTGCTTTTCTCCATTTCCGAGCCAAGGAGACTGCATTGTTGTGGACCTCTCCTGATGTTGTTTACTCTGTATGTATTGATGATGTTACTTGGAAACCGCTCTGAGTCCCCTTGGAGAGATAGAGCAGTATCTAAATAAAGTTTTTTTGTTGTTGTTGATGATGGTGTGGTTTGCAAGATTGCTTTGAACACCTCCTTGCCTTTACCTGTTATAGTGGTAGCTATTTATTAGGCCTGGTTAGTAGGGGTGGATATCTCCGGCCGTAATACTTTGATATCCGTTAATTTTTCATATTTAAAAATATTTTGACCCTATATCGACCCTCGGCGTCCAACCCTGAAGTGACATTTCAAAATTGATGTCCGTGATCGTCATTTCCGTAAAGGGCACGTTTTTAAGTTGTTATTTCCGCCCTTGCTTCTGAGGTGGCGGGATTGCTTGCATCCACACCTCCCTTCCTTTCCCCGCCACCTCAGAGGCATCCCAGGTTAAATATAACGGGGGATGCCTCTGAGGTGGCGTGGGAAGGAAGGGAGGTGTGGAAGCAAGGCATTCTTCCCTCCCAGCTGGCGTAATGAATAATAACGAAAATACGTTATTAATTACATTTCAATTACAAAATTTACCTAAAATTTTTCGGAATAATTTCTATAATGACCCAGCAACGGAAATCCCCCCCCCCCCGAGTTTAGAATCATTTTTTTTTTTATGGATCAACCACCCCTTCTGGTTAGGTTTGGCGGAATGCTCGTAAAATCGGAATCAATTCGGATTACATTCACTTTTGAAGCAGTTTTGAAGCGATGTAAGCAACCCGGAAGTGAATTTGCCATTTCGAAGCTGCCGCCGCCATTTTTACAAAGGAATCGGCGGGTTTCCCTTCCCTGGCCTTCCCTTCCTTGCGCAGTTCTAACGCGGAGGGAAGGCATCTGCATCCAAATTGGGTTAAACATGCGTGCCCACCATTAACGAAACCATTCCGAATTTTTAGAATTAATTCGGGGAATTCTGAAATTTTTCCAGAAAATTTCGGAAGTAAAACAGATTCGAAGCGCCAACGCCTTCTACATCCAGAACGAGTTTTGAACCTTTTTTTAATCAACCAGGCCTACTATTTTTATGCACATTTGCACATTTTTGAACTGTTATGTTGAGAGGAACTATGGGTAAGAGCGGGAGCTCACCCTGTCTTGCTGATTCGAACTCCCGACCTTCCCGTCAGCAGTTCAGCAACGCAATGGTTTAAGCCAGGGCTGTCCAACTGGCGGCCCTGGGGCCGTACACGGCCCCCCAGCCTGTTGGCTCCGGCCCCAGCTATGCCCCCGGGCGCCATTTTTAAATTTTTTTTAAAATTTTTTTATGGCGGCCGGGGGGGGGGAGGGGAGGCGGGGCAGGGAGGAGGAAGTGAGCCAGCTCCTCCTCCCTGCACCGCCCCCCTCTGTCCTTCTCTCCGTGCGCCGCTGCGAGTTCGAGACAAGGGGCGGTGCAGGGAGGAGGAGCCAGGTAGTAGAGGAGGCGTGCCTAAAGAGGAGGAAGGCAAGCGCTTGCTTTCCTCCTCTTCAGGCACGGGGCTTCTCCGTTCTGTCTCTCTCACCGCCCCCGGATCAGAGCGCCGGTGGACGAGGCAGAACAGAGGAGGGGGCGTGCCTAAAGAGGAGGAAGGCAAGCGCTTGCTTTCCTCCTCTTCAGGCACGGGGCTTCTCCGTTCTGTCTCTCCCACCGGCGCCCTGATCAGGGCGCCAGTGGAAGAGGCAGAACAGGGGAGGGGGCTGGCGTGACCCTAGGAGGGAAGGAGAAGCCATGGAGGGCTCCCTTGGCTTTGCCTTCCTCCTAAGGGTCACGCCAGCCTCAGAAGCGAAATCGCCGCTTCTGAGGCTGGCGTGACACTTTAGGAGGAGGGACCGGGGGCGGGGCTGGGGGGCGGGGGCGGGGCAGAGCTGCCCCCCAGGTCTTCAGTGACTGGAAGTCCGGCCCTAGGTCCAGTAGAAGTTGGACAGCACTGGTTTAAGCCATTGTTCCACTGCAGAGTATTGTGTGTTTTGAGATACAATGATAAATGATGTCACTGTGTAATGTATCTCAATGCAGTTTTATACAAGTTATCAAGACATGTGTGCAGAATTATGCCATCTAAGCCATCTTTGGGCAAATGGATAGGGATTGTGCCCATGATCAGGCCAGCTTGATGGGGCTTGCTGTTTTCCAATATCACTGAAGCCAATGCAAACCTCTTGCCCCCAGGGAGGAATGCCTTGGGAAGATCAGGCTTTACATCTTGCGCTACAGTTGATTGCTGCTTTATTGCTAATAACGCAGTCATTGAGTTCTGTGTCCTAATTAAGTTGGCCTGCTAATACAGTGGTGATCCGAATTTATTACTCAACTAACAAAGCAATATATCTCATCGGGTTTTATATGGCAGCTCCATTGACTGAAAAACCAAATGGCGAGATCTATTACTCATTTCGTAATGCTTTTCTCCCAGTATGGTTCTTTCTACTACCATGTGGATGTTTTGACATTAGCGTCCATATTCTTGAAGCTGTAAATCTGCATATATGGTGGGTGTGTGAAAATAACAAACCTTTTTTTTGCTGCTCTGACTTTGCAATTCCGTAGTTTTGAATATTTTGCATAACAACAACAACAATAATAATAAACAACTTTATTTGTATCCCACCCTGTCTCCCCTTTGGGACTCATTAAGACAAGTCATTTGCTCAGAAAACATTGTTTTTTAATATTGTTCCTGTGGAAAGACAGCTAGGAAAGCAGAAATCTGAATCAAATATTTTGTGTCTAAATATTTGCAGAAGGGCCCTGTTTTTTGTTGTTGTTTTTTTTTTAAAAAAAAAGATCTAGAAAAGGGTGGTTTCGGAAGCAAAATGTGTCTTTCTACACGTAGCATCAGTAGTGTTGAGACAGTTCCCAAGTTACAAACAAGGTAGGTTGTGTAGATTTGTCCTTAAGTTGAATTTGTATGTAAGTCAGAAGAGGTACATTTTAAAGTGTAACTCTAGAGCAGGGGTGCTCAAACTTTCTCAGCATGCAAGCTACTTATAAACCAACCAAGTCAACATGATCTACCTAGGTTTTGCTGGAGGTTTATTTTAGGTAGAACTTTTCCTGCAAAAGGGGGTGTTGAAAGATGTTGTTGCTGCCTGTCTATGTTGTTCTATGTGTCAATCTATGGCTGCTGCTCCTGGATGACCAGATGGCCAGGAGTGCTTTTTCTCAGTTTTGAATGACGTGCCTGTGTATCCCTACCTCAGTGAGGTGGTTCTTGCACCCTGGACATTCCACAGATATATAAACCAGGCAGTCAGAAGCCAATCTTGAAACTGCAAGGCCATTCAATGCTAATCAAGGTGGCCAGTAGAAACATTCACACTTACCTCAAACAGACAAGAGTTATTTCTCCCACCCTAGACATGCAACAGATATATAAACCTCACTGACTTAGTTGCTGTAAGTTTTCCAGGCTGTATGGCCATGTTCCAGAAGCATTCTCCCCTGACGTTTTGCCTGCATCCATGACAGGCATCCTCAGAAGTTTTGAGGTCTGTTGAAAACTTGGAAAATGGGGTTTATATATCTGTGGAAATCCAACACATCTCACAACTTCTGAGGATGCCTGCCATAGATGCAGGTGAAACGCCAGGAGAGAATGCTTCTGGAACATGGCCATACAACCCAAAAAAACTTACAGTATACATTTTGGGGAAAAGGCTGTGTGTGTATGAATGAGAAAAGTGGGAAAGACTGACTTGGGAAGTGGGTGGGAAAGAAGGACTGGAAACAGGAAAAAGTTGGAATGGGAAGGGGTATTTGAAAAGGTGGGGAAATAAGGTGTAAAGATGAGAGCTGAAAAAGGAGGTCAGATTGGGGTGGGAAGGGGGCAATTGGTGACGAGGGAAAGATTGAGGTGGGAAAGGGGGATGGAAAGTGGGAAAAGAAACAAGACTGAAATGGGAAAGAGGCTGGAACCTGGGAAAGGCTGGGATGGAAAGTTGAGAGGGGGGGTTGGGGAATGGGCAGAGGTGGCCTTTTCAATTCCGCAATGTACGCGGCCGCGTAGGGCGCGACCGGCTGGGCGGGACGTCACCGGTTGGGAGGGGCGCCGCCGCGCCACCCTGCCTCCGCCGCCATCTTGCCTCTGCCTCTGCCGCCGCTGCATAGCCGGCCCCATGCGCCGGCTGCGGGCACGCCTCCCAAAGCATGGACATTTCTGCGCGCGCGAATGTCCGTGCATGGGCACTGGGTCCCGAGCGTGCCTGCGCGCTGGCTTCAAAGCCGCAGGTGTGCTCGGGACGCAGTGCCCATGCGTGGACATTCGCGCGTGCAGCTAATGTCCGTGCTGGGGAGGCGCCACTGCGCGGCGATGGGGCTGGCTGTGCTGCAGCGGCTGTGTGGCGGCAGCAGAGGCGGGACCGAGTGACGTGGCGGCCGGAGGGGGCGCCAAAATTTTCTTCGCCTACCCCCCTGGAAAAGGTCAGGCCGGCCCTGGGAATGGGGGTAGTAAAGACTGGGATAGGAAAGGGGAAACTAGTAAAAGAAAAGACTGGTGTGGAAAAGGGGTGCGAGAAAAGTGTGTTTGTTGGGGGGGGGGAACTGAGGTGGGAGGGGAGGAAGATTGTCGCCATTCCCACCATAAATGAAAATATGTCCCTTTGTGTATGCCACATCTTGTTGACCTGTTTATCTTTTCATGCTACTTGGAGAACCACTACATCCTTCAGTAACTAGCTTGTACATTGTCGTGTTTCCCGAAAGTAAGACAGCGTCTTACTTTCTTTGACCCCCAAAATCCCCACTACGGCTTACTTTCGAGTACGGCTTACATTGGCAGCGGTACCTGCCGTACCCCTTGGCTGCCGCGCCACTTGGTCCCGCCTCCTCCTCAGTCCCGTCTCCTCCGCTGCCTCCTCCGCCGCCACCGCCCGCCTCCGCCTACCTCCGCCTCCCCCGCCACCGCCTACCTCCGCCGCCGCCGCACAGCCTGCCCCACGCCTGCCCCACGCCTGCACCAGGCGCACCTGCGTCACCGCGCTAGGCGCGACTGCGTCACCGCACTAGGCGGGACCTACCATGCGTGAATGTCGCAGGCGCCTGGCGCAGGCGTGGGGCCGGCTGTCTTGCGGCAGTGGGAGTTAGCGGAGGCAGGCGAGCAGAGCGGAGGTAGGCGGCTGCGGAGGAGGCGGGCGGCGGCGGCGGCGGAGGCAGAGGCAGGAGGAGGAGGCGGCGGAGGAGGGCGGGACCGAGGAGAAGGCGGGACCGAGTGACGTGGCGGCGGTGGTACGTCTTATTTTCGGGGTACGGCTTACATTAGCCAACCCCCCTGACACCCCGATACGTGTTACAATCGGGGTGTCATACTTTCGGGAAACACGGTAGCAAGCACAGATTCTGCCAAGTTCATGTTTTGCATTAGTGCAACCAACGTGTGTATATTTCTCATCTCATTTTCAATATATTGTGTTTCTGTGTCTTCCCTGAAACATGTGAAAGTCTAGTTATGTTACTGTCTTTTCTAATGGTTGCCAATGCTTTGCAGATGAAATATTTGCTAGCTCAATGCAAGCCAACGACGCAGCCAAAAGACACAGCATAGAGTGCCTTTCCTGGATGGCAGGGGGTCTCTTCCAAATGTATGACTTATTTAAAAAAAAACTCCAAATAATTTGTTTACTGGTACGGGAGTGGAAAGAACATAAAAGCAATGTTTTATTTATTGGCCTCCTATATTATGTGCAGGGGCTTATAAGAGGATCAGAATCCAGTGACTTCTGAAGGGAGGCTATCTATGCATCCATTTGCTTATACAGGGAGCGGCAAGGCCATTCACTGGCCTTTCAGGACAAAAGAGCTGTTCTCTCATCTCTAAGCCTCTTAAATGTGCAACCGCCCTGCAGTTGGTTCCCTGTGTTAAAAGAAGGCGCCGATTGTTTTGCTTAGGCAGCATATTCAAAGCATTTTTCAAACTATTGTATATTTTCAGCTCTTTGTTGCTGCTGGGGATCTGACCTGATGCATGTTTTCTTGCAAGTATCCCTTTAGGTCGAGTTGCATTTACTTCAAAGTCAGCATGCAAAGGATTGCAGACTTTGAAGGTATGGGTTAAAACCTCCTGGATTTGTGGGACCACATAGGCCTACCTTAAAAGATAACAACAATGGGGGAAAAAACAGTGTTTCCTTTCTATAAAAGTGCCTGACCTTTTGGATCTAGTCTCGGGGGAAATATTGTATTTCTCATTGTTGGCAGATTTATTTATTGTGTCAGAAGCAAATTGAGAATATAGTTTTAATGCATACAAAAACCACAAATGAAGTTAAAAGCTTAGCATTGTACTAGATTTCCTTTGACCCGTAGCTGACCTCTGGTGTCGCGGCGAGAAGTTTCTCCATTGTGCATATGGCAGGGCTTAGACTGCATTGTAGTAAGTGGTCTGTGGTTTGCTCTTCTCCACAGTCGCATAGCGTGGACTCTGCTTTTGTAGCCTCATTTCTTAAGATTAGCTCTGCATCTCGAGCGCGGTCTGTTCAGCGCCTTCCAAGTTGCCAAGTCTTCTGTCTTCTCAGAGGTTTTTATCTCATCTAGCATCAACCACTGATTGATGTTCTTGGTTTTAGCCTGCCACTTGTGGACTCTTGCTTGCTGAGGTGTACTGGCAACTATCGCTTGCAGATCTTAAGAAGCTATTTCTTGATTTAAGGCAGGGGTAGGGAACCTATGGCTTGGGAGCCAGATGTGGCTCTTTTCATGATTGCATCTGGCTCTCCAGAGCAGTCTGGGCCTCGATTTCCCAGCATGCAGCGGGGAGGAGTGATGCAAATGCACCGTGACTGCTGCTTCTGCACCGCCATCGCCGCCTCTTCCTCATTCCCTGCTGCTCTCAGGGCCCTGTGAACTCTTCGCCGGGGATGGCGGAGTCCGGCAGCGGTACCTCGTCCTTGTGTTCTTCTCTGTCCTCCGCTACGGGCCTTGGAGGAAGCAGCGGAGGCGGGCCTGGCCCTGGTGCCGCGGACCCAGCCTTGCTGCCCCCAGGGGACGCCGAGCTTATCGCCCTCATCGTCGGGCAGCTCAAGAGGCACTACCTCTTAGACGCCTTCCGGAGGGACTGCCTCGCCGACGTTGACACCAAGGTCTGCCTTGGCCTCGCACCCTCCTCCCCCTTCCTTCCTTTTTCTTTCTTTATTTTTCTCTCTTTCTTTTTCTCTCTTTTTCTTTCATTCTTTTTCCTCCCTTTCCTTTCTTTTCCCCACCATTTCCTTTCCTCCCTTCCCATTTCCTTCTTTCTTTTCCCCTCCTTGTCTCTCTCCTGCTTTTCTTTTCTTCTTTTTCCATAGTTCGTTCTGCTTTTCTATCTTCCTCTCCCTCTCCCTACTCTATTTCTTCTTTCTTTCTTTCTTTCTTTCTTTCTTTCTTTCTTTCTTTCTTTCTTTCCCCCCTCCTTCCTTCCCAGAGTCCTGAGCATGCCTTTTTCAGAGCCAGGTCTGAAATGTCTCATCATTCTGCCGGGGAATCCTCTTCTCATAGTATGTACGTATATACTCACATTTAGTTGAATTCAGTCTTAAAATATATTATATATATTATATGGCTCTCACTGAAATAAATGTCCAAATATTTTGTTTTCATGGCTCTCTGAGTCAAAAAGGTTCTCGATCCTTGATTTAAGGCATTGGCTTGCTGGTTGATATCTGAACAGAGGATGGGCTGGAGATGCCTTGGTCCTTTCATTACAGGCTGCTACTTCCTGAAAACTATGTTAATTTACAAATCTGATGAATTGATTCAAAATTAGGCTGGTTTAAAATAATAAAGTTGCAAGAGGAAAGATTTATTTTTAAGACATGGCTTTAGGCAATCTTGTGCTCTATAGATAAAGGTAAAATATTTATAGAGATTTGCTTCTTGCATACCCTTCAACTGTCCCAGCTTGATTGTAGGTTAACTATAAATGACAGCAACTACAACTCCCACATGATGAAATCAACCCCCCCAACCCACCAGTATTCAAATTTGGGCATATTAGGTATTTGTGCCAAATTTGGTCCAGTGAATGAAAATACATCCTGCATTTCAGATCATGAAAAGTCATGAGTTTGAAGCCAGACCGGGTCGGAGTGAGCTCCCGACCAACATTGTGTAGCTTGTTGTCGACCTTTGCAGCCCGAAAGACAGCTGCATCTGTCAAGTAGGAAGTTTAGGTACCGCTTTGTGGGAAAGCTAATTTAACTGATTTACGAGGCCATAATAATCTACAGCAGGGGTGCTCACACTTTTTAAGCATGCAAGCTACTTTTTTTTAAAAAAAGTGAAGAAGATCCTACCTTGCACGCATGCCGCTCCCCCCGCGCGCCGCCACTCCTGTGGGGCATTGCAGAGGGCAAGGGAGCGCGAGGCGGAGCCTTCGAAGTCTCCGCCTAGCGCTCCCTCGCCCTCTGCAATGCCCCGTGGGAAGAGCCGGCAGCGGGAATGAGGAAGCACGAGGCGGAGCCTTCGAAGGCTCCTCCTCGCTCTCCCCCCGCTCCCGCTGCTGCGGGGAATTGCATTTAATGACGCTCCAACCGGTGGGATCACGCGTAGATAGAAACCACGGTCCAACACGATTTTATTGCAGGTACAATACTTGTAAAGCTAAAGCACCGGCCCGCCACCCAAACACACCTTTTATACCTAAACCCCTTTCCCTTGCCCATGCAATGTCAGGCAGGGTTGCACCATATCCGGGTGATTCAGCAACTCTCATAGTCCAAAGGGATGTGACCTCACGGCCCCCTGAGTCAGCATAATCAGATTATTGTCCAATGTCCAAGTCCACAAGAAGTTACCTCACTTCCCTGGAGGCACCTGGAAGTTACATCACTCCCCCACTGACTCAGCATGGCCTTCAGTAACTAGGGCAAAGGTCCCAGAGATCTGGGATAAAGGTCAGCTATCTCATGGCAGGCTGGAAACCTGAACTTCTTCCAAGCTCAGATTTCCCAGATCTGACACTCGTGCTCTATAGATAAAGGTAAAATATTTATAGAGATTTGCTTCTTGCATACCCTTCAACTGTCCCAGCTTGATTGTAGGTTAACTATAAATGACAGCAACTACAACTCCCACATGATGAAATCAACCCCCAACCCCACCAGTATTCAAATTTGGGCATATTAGGTATTTGTGCCAAATTTGGTCCAGTGAATGAAAATACATCCTGCATTTCAGATCATGAAAGGTCATGAGTTTGAAGCCAGACCGGGTCGGAGTGAGCTCCCGACCAACATTGTGTAGCTTGTTGTCGACCTTTGCAGCCCGAAAGACAGCTGCATCTGTCAAGTAGGAAGTTTAGGTACCGCTTTGTGGGAAAGCTAATTTAACTGATTTACGAGGCCATAATAATCTATAGCAGGGGTGCTCACACTTTTTAAGCATGCGAGCTACTTTTTTTTAAAAAAGTGAAGAAGATCCTACCTTGCGCGCATGCCGCTCCTCCTGCGCGCCGCCACTCCTGTGGGGCATTGCAGAGGGCAAGGGAGCGCGAGGCGGAGCCTTCGAAGTCTCCGCCTAGCGCTCCCTCGCCCTCTGCAATGCCCCGTGGGAAGAGCCGGCAGCGGGAATGAGGAAGCGCGAGGCGGAGCCTTCGAAGGCTCCGCCTCGCTCTCCCCCCGCTCCCGCTGCTGCGGGGCATTACAGAGGGCAAGGGAGCATTGCAGAGGGCAAGGGAGCACTAGGCGGAGCCTTCGAAGGCTCCACCTCACGCTTTCTCCTTCCTGCAATGCCCGCGTGGGAGCCCCCATCCGGCTGGCGAGGCCTGAAGATCGACTGGAAGAGGGCCGAAGATCGACTAGTAGCTCGCGATCGACCTAATGAGCACCCCTGATCTACAGGAAGTATGCAAAGAAAGAGGAAGCGACAGCTCCCCTGGTGGCCAGAAGCTGGAATGTTAAATAGCCTCTGAGTGTCTGTCTGTATATGTTGTGTGTCTATGGCATTGAATGTTTGCCATGTATATGCACTTTGTAATCTGCTCTGAGTCCCCTGTGGGGTGAGAAGGGCAGAATATAAATACTGTAAATAAATAAATAAATAAAATATATACATTACGATTCATAACAGTAGCAAAATTACAGTTATGAAGTAACAACAAAATAATGTTATGGTTGGGGGTCACCACAACATGAGGAACTGCATGAAGGTGTCGCGTCATTAGGAAGGTTGAGAACTACTGGTCTAAATGGCATATTGACTAACAGAGTCTTTGTTGTTGTTGTTTCTGTTTCAAAACGAAATAAGCAAACAACGTCTCTACCTGAATTGAAGCAATATTTGGGTCAGGGAACCCTTTTAAGTTGCCAAGCTCAACAATATGGTGGCTCCAGTCAGTTCCACTAAGATGTTTCTTCCTTCAAATTGACTTGATGCATCATTTTCTTCTGGCTCGGCTAGGTTGGGTGCCCAGCAACACGAATCCACTAGAGGATGCAGGAGAAAATAGAGTCGGTCAACCTGACAAAGCTTTATGCCGTGTCCCAGATTTCCAAACGCTGCCTCCAGTCTTTAATCTTTGTATCGCAGTTTGTACAGGCCTGTCAGGTGAGAAATATAATCAGTGCAATCTTTAAAAGCTGTTGCCCTGCAGGAAGAGAGCTGTAGGACTGGTGCCACGTTCCAGATTGGCGAAGGAGATGTTGGGGCAAGAAATGGTGTGTCCTTAAAAGAGAGAGAAAGAGACACCATAGACCAGCCATCCCAAGACTGCAAGTGTGCCTGGAGCACAAACAAGAATCAGTAATTTTAACAGAATCAGCCTCACTGCCTTTTAAAAGGGAGAGAGAGAGAGAGAAAGGAAAGAGGCACATCAAGAGCAATATAATTAAATTAAGAGCAAGGTCACTCTGCTGCTGCTCATATTTTTTCAGGGCAGGAATTTGCCTCGCAGGAGAACACAAAACTAGTTAAAGAATGACACAGAAAGTAGTTTCTCCCAACTTATCGGTTGGCAAATTAAGACAGCTTTTTTTCCTCCCCCTGGCTTAGGCAGGCTGGGAGTGGCCATATAAACCTCAAGGACAGCTGTCTCCGCTGTGGCTAAATGCTTTCCTAATAATACATACCCTTGACCACATGTATTCTGTATCTTCCTTATTTATTTATTTATTTATTATTCCATTTTATATTCCGCTCCTCCCTACAGGCTCGGGGCGGATTACAGCAATTAAAATGTGCAATAAGACATTCGGTAAAACATACAGTAAAATATACAATAAAAACAAATCCGTAACCATAGTGACCGCAGGACTACGATTCTTGGATCAGGCATGGGCATGTTGATTGCGTTTGGGTTTAGCCAAACGCCAGCCTGAAGAGGACAGTCTTACACGCCCTTCGAAAAGGGGCGAGTTCTGAAATTGCCCGAATATGACCTGGAAGCGAATTCCAGAGCACAGGTGCCGCGGCCGAAAAGGCACGTTGTCTTGTACTGGATAGGTGACAGGAGCGGGATGATGGAATAACCAGGAGGTTCTGCTCTTCCGAGCGTAGTGATCTCGGGGGAACATATGGGGTAAGGCGGTCCCTTAGGTATGCAGGCCCTAGACCGTGTAAGGCCTTGAAGGTTAAAAACCAGCACCTTGAAGGCAACTCAGTACTCGATGGGAAGCCAGTGCAGTTGCTGAAGGATGGGATAATGTGCTCCCTCACTGGTGCTCCCACCAGCAAGCGAGCAGCGGCATTCTGCACTAGCTTGAGTTTCCGGATTGTCAACAAGGGAAGGCCAACGTAGAGGGCGTTACAGTAGTCCAGCCTCGAGATGACCGTCGCTTTAATCACCGTGGCCAGGTCAGCCCTGGAAAGGTAGGGGGGCCAGTCGCCGAGCCTGTCGTAGGTGGAAAAACGACGTCTTGCTGACCATGGAGACCTGGGCCTCCATGGTCAGCAAAGGGTCCAGTTGGACACCTAGGCTCTTAATAAGGGATGGCGGGCTAAGTTGCTCGCCATCCAGGGTAGGTAACCGGCACTCATCCAGCCCAGGGCGACCGGGCCACAAGATCTCTGTCTTCGGCCAGTTCATCTTCAACCGGCTGCCACGCAGCCATCCAGTCACGGCTTCGAGGCATAGATGGAAACAATCGGGTACGGTGTCCGGCCTGCCATCCATTCTCAGCAAGAGCTGGGTGTCATCTGCGTACTGATAACACTCCAGACCAAAGTCGCGGGCCAGCTGGGCCAGGGGGCGCATGTAGATGTTGAATAAAAAGGGCGAGAGGATGGCCCCTGGCGGCCCTCACAAGTTAATGGGAGCCTCCCGGAGACCTCCTCTCCCCTCTCCACGCGTTGTCCCCGATCCTGGAGGAAGGAGGTCACCCACTTAAGGGCGGTCCCCCTAACCCCAGTCACGGCTAAACGGTGGGCTAACAGTGCATGGTCTACGGTATCAAACGCTGCTGTTAGATCTAACAAAACAAGCAGGGCTGACCCGCCCTGGTCCAGCTGGCGGCGAAGTTGGTCTGTAATGGCGACAAGCACGGTCTCCGTCCCATGCCCAATACGGAAGCCGGACTGGAAGGGATCGAGTCCAGCTGTGTCTTCTAAGAACCGCTGCAGCTGATCCGCTGCTGCCCTCTCAATTACCTTGCCTAAAAGGCAAATTTGACACAAGTCGGTAATGGGAGGGAGCCGAAGGATCTAAATCGGCTTTTCAGCAGCGGTCTTACCATAGCCTCTTTCAAACCCCCTGGGAACACTCCTTGCTCAAGGGAGCTGTTGATAATCTTTCCCAGGGGGTCTCGTAACCCCTCCCGGCAGGATCTAACAAGCCAGGAGGGGCACTGATCACGGGAGCAGGTAGTTGGTCTAGCTGCAGCAAGTAGCTTATCGACAGCTGCTGCGTCCAGCGGTTGGAAACGGGTGAAGGTGGGCCTGCCGAGTGGCGGCGGAGTCTCGAGTTCACTCACTGTATCAAGAGTGGCTGGGATATCCCGGCGGAGTATCGAGATCTTGTCGGCATCCTTTGGGACAGTCGAAATTGTTGTCAGAGACCGAATAATTTAAAAAAGTTGAGCTGGGCGTGAACTAGCCAACTCTATCAAGGAAGAGTAGTAGACCTTTTTGGCTTCCTTGATAGCTTGCTCATAAACATCTTTAAATTGTTTATAAGCTGATCTCGAGGCCCCGTCTCGGAGGCCCCGCCACACGTCCTCTAACTGTCTCTTCCTCCGTTTCATCGCCCGCAGCTCCTCGGTAAACCAAGGGGAGCGATTTCTACGGGGGGTGAGAGAGCGTCTGGGGCCGATCTCGTCCAAGGCTGTGGAAAGACCGATGTTCCAACATTCCACTTGCCTATCGACCGAGTCGCTGGTGAGTTCCAACCCCCTTAGAGCATTCAGGAACCTAGTGGGTTCCATAAGTCTCTTCGGGCGCACCAGAATGGGTTCGGCACCCTTATCGGGAGGAGGGGCCATCTCAAGACGGACTTCCAGGACTGGGAGTCCGTCTGGGATAGATGAATTGGTGGATGTTGGGCTTGGAATCATGGCATGGTTTATTTACAGCAGTGTTTCCCAACCTTTTTTGAGCCTCGGCACACTTTTAACATTAAAAAAATCAGGAGCACACCACCAACCAAAATGACACTCTAACACAGTAAAGAACGGCTGGGGGATGGTGACCTGCTGGGAACAGCTGTTGGGAGTGCCGAAGCTGGGGGAGGGGGAGGAGCCAGGCCAGGCCATCCCCCGCCCCCTCCCTCTGGCTTCAGTTCTCCCACAGCTTTGCCAGCCTTGAGGGGGCAGTGCCAAGCCAGCGGTGGCAGAGCCAGCACAATGCTGGCTTGGCACTGCCCCCTCAAGGCTGGTGAAGCTGTAGGAGCGCTGAAGCCGGGGGAGGGGGCGGAGCCAGGCCACGCCATGCCCCGCCCCCTCCCCCCAGCTTCAGTTCTCCCACAGAGGAGAAGCATGAGCGGTGGGCGGGTTTCAGTAGGCGGGGCTCCTCCGCGCGGCTTCAGCTAGCGAGGGGTGCAAGTCATGGTGGATTGGAGGCTGGCTGGTGAAATGGCCGAAGGAGGCGGCGCCCCAGGCCCTTCTTCTTTTTCTTCGCCGCCGCTCGGCCCTTCCTCCTCCTCTCCCAAGCAGCAGGAGTTCGGCAGGAGGAGGGGGGAAGGAAGGGGGGCAGAGAGCTTTTCTCGCGGCACACCTGATGATCGCTCACGGCACACTAGTGTGCCACGGCACACTGGTTGAGAAACATTGATTTACAGTGATAATCCACAAGTGAAAGTCTCCAGTGATTTTCCAACACAAATATTTATTTATTTATTATTATTTGGACTTGTACGCCGCCACTCCCCGAGGGCTCAGAGCGGCTTACAATCAGGTAAAACACACAGAGGTAAAAGCTTACATATTAAACTAGTTTAAAAAAGATTTCTGGCCTAGCAATCAAAGGCTAGCCAGAAAAGATGAGTCTTGCAGGCCTTGCGGAAGGAGAGAAGGTCCTGCATGGCCCGTACATCGCTAGGAAGAGTGTTCCATATTGACGGCGCCACTACAGAAATGGCTCTGCGCCGGGTCGATGTAAGACAGATTGCTTTGAAGGTTGGTACTTGAAGGAGGTTCATTTGTCCAGAACGAAGTGACCTCTGGGGTTGGTAGGGGAAAAGACGGTCCCTCAGATACAGCGACCTTAGACCATGCAAGGCCTTGAAAGTTAACACCATCACCTTGAAGGTGATCTGGTGCTCGACCAGAAGCCACTAAAGCTGCTGGAGGATAGGTGTTATGTGACATCTCACTGGAACCGCAGTGAGAAGTTGTGCAGCGGCATTCTGGATGAGCTTAAGTTTCCGGATCACTGACAAGGGCAGGCCGATGTAAAGGGCGTTGCAGTAGTCCAGTCTCGAGATGACCGTGGCTTGGAGTACCGTGGCCAGGTCGTCTCTAGATAGGTAGGGGGCCAGACACCTAGCTTGCCGCAGATGGAAAAAGGCAGTTTTGCTGACGCTGGAGACCTGGGCCTCCATAGACAGCAACGGGTCAAAAACGACCCCAAGGCTCTTAACTGAGGATGTCGGGTATAATGCCTCACCATCCAAGCTAGGCAGTCAGGCCTCCCCACCAACCGGGTGGCCCAGCCACAGTATCTCCATCTTTGTTGGATTCACCCTCAATCTGCTGGCACGCAGCCAACCAGTAACGGCTTCAAGGCACTGTTGGAAACAAGAAGGTACGGAGTCCGGCCGGCCTTCCATTTTCAGAACAGGCTGGGTGTCGTCAGCGTACTGATAACATTCCAGCCTAAAGCTTCGAACCAGACCAGCAAGTGGTTGCATATAGATGTTAAATAATAAAGGGGAAAGAATGGCACCTTGAGGGATCCCACAGGTAAGTGGAGCCCTCTCGGAAACCAAACCACCCCTGTCCCCGATTGTGGAGAAAGGACAACAACCATATCAGGGCTGTTCCTTTAACTCCAGTAACGGCAAGGTGGTGGGCCAAAAGATTGTAATCGACCGTATCAATAGCTGCTGTGAGGTCCAAAAACACAAGCAGCGCTGAACCATCCTTGTCCAGTTGGCATCGAAGCTGATCTGAAATGGCGACCAACACAGTCTCCGTCTCGTGCCCCAAGCGGAAGCCGGACTGGAAGGGATCTAAGCCAGCTGTGTCCTCAAGGAACTGCTGCAGTTGCCCCGCTACTGCCCTCTCAATCACCTTGCCCAGGAACGGAAGGTTCGAAACTGGGCGGTAATTGGAGGGAACTGATCAATCTAAATTTGGTTTCTTCAGTAGCGGGGAGACCACTGCCTCTTTTAAGCCTTCTGGAAAACTCCTTGCTCAAGGGAGCTGTTGAGGGATTACGAGGGTCACGTAATCCCTCCAGGCTAGCTTTCACTAGCCAGGAGGGACACGGATCGAGGGAGCATGTGGTCGATCTCACTGCAGCTAACAGCCTCTGTGTCCAATGGGGCGAACCGATCGAGGGTGGGCCCAGCAGAGGGCCACAGAGTCTCGAGCTCGCTGACTGTATCAATCATGGCAGGGAGTTCCCGGCGGAGTAACCAATGCCATCAAGGCACAATAAATCCCAATCCCCACGTCATATAGCTTGGACAACACTGTTTTCCACCATTTATTTATTTATTGTTATTCCGATTTGTATACCGCTGCTTCCTGAAGGCTCGGAGCCGTTTACAAAACAACCAGAAACAGTATACATAAAATACAATTAAAACAACAAAACCCAGTTATTCAACAGGATCCAAATGCTTGTCAAAAAGGAAGGTTTTACATGCCCTCCAGAAGGATGGTAAACTTCGGATAGCTCATGTTTCTACCAGCCAGTAGGCTATTAGGAATTGTCTGAGTTGAACCAAAGGACCAAAGTTTGCCTATGCCTGGCCTACATTATAGGAACATCAGAAGCACTTTATTCTTTGGTTGTGCAATTAAATCCTACCTCGTCCCCCGGTTCCCCTCCCTAATACTTTATATTGCCCTATCTCCCAGTGTTTTAAATTTTTTTAAATTTAAAATTTTTAATCTTTGAATTTGGCATTGCCCATGGTGATCGTCTCCGGTGTCTCAAACTTTAAATTTCAATAAAAATCTCCGCTGTCAGCAGAGTGGCGTTTTTCCATCTTCGCTAGGCTAGGAGGCTGGCCCCTTACTTGTATTGGCACGACTTGGCCACAGTGATCCAAGCCACGGTCATCTCAAGATTAGTCTACTGTAATGCTCTCTACATTGGCCTGCCTCTGTCGGTGACCCAGAAACTCAAGCTGGTGCAGAATGCCGCAGCTCGGTTGCTCGCAGGAGCTCCTGCATGCTGCCACATTACACCAATTCTGCGGGAACTGCATTGGCTTCCTATAGAGTACCGGATCACCTTCATACCCCATACTGTCCCATGAGAAAACTTAGATCTGAATACTGGAATCTTCTAGCCGTGCCCAATGTCAAACAATACCACCTAACTTCAACACGGAGAAGGGCGTTTTTCATCATCACCCCAATTCTCTGGAACGCACTACCCCCGGAGATTCGGGCCTTGCATAATGTATTGGCTTTTTGGAAGGCCTGCAAGTCAGCCCTATTCCGGCAGGCCTTTGAGTTGTAATGTGCTATCCCCTAGGATTTGTGTTATCTCTTAGGAATTGTTTTATCCTTGTGGTTATATTGCTATTGTAGATTTGTTGTTTTATTATGGTGCTTGATGTAAGCCGCCCCGAGCCGGCTGAGAGTGCCGACCAATAAATCTAACAAATAAATAAATAAATATTGTTGTGTTCTTTATTTACATTGGTTTTGTATCTAAGTTATATTATTGTGATTTGTTTTGTTGTGTTCTTACGTTATATTGTGTTTTTGTATTGATGGGCGTGGCCTCAAGTAAGCCGCCCCAAGAACCCTTGGGGAGATGGTGGTGGGGTATAAATAAAGTTTAATAATAATAATAATAATAATCTTCATAACTATAAGAGTGACAACCTTTTGTCCTTCTTTAAAAGTATATGGAATGATATGCCTCTCCAAATGTTATTAATTCACAGCACTAGTCAGTAGTTAGTGCTGAGGAATGCAGGGAGGTCTAGTTCAACAACATCTGGATTTCCCATCCCAGCCTTGAACACCTTGCTTGTGTGGTTTTGCATCAAAAATGGGCAAACCTCCATATGTTACCAGAATAGTCAATGGTGGGAGATTCTGGGCTACATTTTGCCGCTTCTAATATAGAGGGACTTGACTGTATGACTGCAAAGCTGGAGTATTGGGGGGAGGCTGAATGTTGCCTGCAACATTTTTTCTTAATTTTAACAGAGCCCAGCTTCTGCTCCTTTGCTTGTACAAATCTGTTCCTTACCAGCCAATGACCTATAATTTCCATCGCTTTTCTTTTCCGCTATTATTTTAGGCCCCCGAGGGCTCAGTTCCAAATTCTGCAAGCATTTGCAATTGGAGCGGAGCGTACAAGGTTATGCACTCTTGCTTGCACTATTTTTTGTGTGTAAAGTCAAACAATTTTCTGGTCAGAGAAATAGATTCTATTGCAGCCGTTCTTCCTTGCTCGGGAGATCGGATGCCAGTAGAAAAGAAATACATACCGGCTTTTCCAGCATGTTTAATGTTACACCACTTTCCCCTTCTTTCTTTCGCGTATGCCCGTTTTTCGCTGCTGTGTTCTTCCATAGGACAGAACCTTTGTTAGTGGTGATGGTCTATTTTTGATTGGACCCTCTTAGTAAATTGTCCCAGAAGCCTTTTATGCTGGAGCAATGAAGACCTATTTATTCTGCCAAGCTTTTAATGGGTGCTACTCTCCTTAAGCTCTCTGGTTGCTATTCCCCACTATTCTGTAACCATTATTTTAATCTTATGGCGCCTTTAATGTCTGTTCTAGCATCGTAATGAAGTTTTCTTTCTTTATTTCCCTTACATTTCACCTTTCACCCTGGGTCAGGATGACTGGCAGCTTAATTAAACATAATTAATTTTGTATTTGAACATAATTTAATTTCAAAACAAAAAGGCTCCAATCAAAACACAGTAAAAAAATATGCATTGGGATGCAATTATACTATTAAAACACCAATTAAACTGATTTAAAATTGCTACACTAACAATAAATAGAAGAGCTTGTCTAATAATTTCCCTTTTTTTGAAAGCCTTAGCTTTGAAACAAGCTATGGTAGGTGAACCGCTATTTCCAGCTTTGGGGATTGTTTGGTGTTTTAGTTGACTTTATGCTCTGTTTCCATCTTGTATATGCTTTTCTGAGTATTTGATTTTATTTATGTCTGCCCAAAACTTGTCCTAAATACTCTATAGCAGTGTTTCCCAACCAGTGTGCCGTGGCACACTAGTGTGCCGTGAGCGATCATCAGGTGTGCCGTGGGAAATTGAAACCTCCAATACCCTTTCTTCCTCCTCCTGCCGAACACTTTTTCTTCTCCACTCGGGCTCCCTTCTTCCCAGCCTCGCTTTGCTCGCTTTGCTCTGGGGCGAGTCTGTGCAGTAGCACCCGCATGGATAGCGTCTTCCTCCCTCCCCCTCCCCTCCTGAACACGCTCACACTGCCCCCTTGGATCAAAATGCCAGCAGAAGAAAAAGTAAGTGTTCAGCAGGAGGGGGAAGAAAGGGTGCGAAGGGGAAGGGGGAGGAAGAGGTCTCTGTCGAAAGCTGGCATGGGCAAACTTGGACCTTCCAGGTGTTTTGGACTCCAACTCCCACCATTCCTAGCAGCCTCAGGCCCTTTTCCTCCCCCCCCTCCTTCAGCCATTTAAGCAGGAAAGGGCCTCAGGCTGTTAGGAATGGTGGGAGCTGAAGTCCAAAGCACCCAGAGGGCTGAAGTTTTCCCATGCCTGTTTTAGGGACCTTAAAGTGGTGAGCCTCCTTCCAACATTGTGAATCTGGATAGAAAACAAACTACAACATAACATAACATTGTTTGAGTCCACAGTGCTCTCTGGGTGTAGGTGAACTACAACTCCAACACTCAAGGTCATTTCCCCAGCACTCCCTTTCAGTACTGTCTGTTGGTAACTGCAATGCCCCGTGGGAAGAGCCGGCAGCGGGAATGAGGAAGCACGAGGCGGAGCCTTCGAAGGCTCCTCCTCGCTCTCCCCCCGCTCCTGCTGCTGCGGGGCATTGCAGAGGGCAAGGGAGCAATAGGCGGAGCCTTCGAAGGCTCCACCTCACGCTTTCTCCTTCCTGCAATGCCCCGCGGGCGGAGTGCCCCATCCGGCTGGCGAGGCCTGAAGATCGACTGGAAGAGGGCCGAAGATCGACTAGTAGCTCGCGATCGACCTAATGAGCACCCCTGATCTACAGGAAGTATGCAAAGAAAGAGGAAGCGACAGCTCCCTGGTGGCCAGAAGCTGGAATGTTAAATAGCCTCTGAGTGTCTATATATGTTGTGTCTATGGCATTGAATGTTTGCCATGTATATGTACATTGTAATCTGCTCTGAGTCCCCTGTGGGGTGAGAAGGGCGGAATATAAATACTGTAAATAAATAAATAAATAAAATATATACATTACGATTCATAACAGTAGCAAAAGTACAGTTAAGAAGTAACAACAAAATGTTATGGTTGGGGGTCACCACAACATGAGGAACTGTATGAAGGTGTCGCGGCATTAGGAAGGTTGAGATCCACTGGTCTAAATGGCATATTGACAGATTTTTTGTTGTTGTTGTTTCTGTTTCAAAACGAAATAAGCAAACAACGTCTCTACCTGAATTGAAGCAATATTTGGGTCAGGGAACCCTTTTAAGCTGTTAAGCTCAACAATATGGTGGCTCCAGTCAGTCCCACTAAGATGTTTCTTCCTTCAAATTGACTTGATGCATCATTTTCTTCTGGCTCGGCTAGGTTGGGTGCCCAGCAACACGAATCCACTAGAGGATGCAGGAGAAAATAGAGTCGGTCAACCTGACAAAGCTTTATGCCGTGTCCCAGATTTCCAAACGCTGCCTCCAGTCTTTAATCTTTGTATCGCAGTTTGTACAGGCCTGTCAGGTGAGAAATATAATCAGTGCAATCTTTAAAAGCTGTTGCCCTGCAGGAAGAGAGCTGTAGGACTGGAGCCACGTTCCAGATTGGCGAAGGAGATGTTGGGGCAAGAAATGGTGTGTCCTTAAAAGAGAGAGAAAGAGACACCATAGACCAGCCATCCCAAGACTGCAAGTGTGCCTGGAGCACAAACAAGAATCAGTAATTTTAACAGAATCAGCCTCACTGCCTTTTAAAAGGGAGAGAGAGAGAGAGAGAAAGGAAAGAGGCACATCAAGAGCAATATAATTAAATTAAGAGCAAGGTCACTCTGCTGCTGCTCATATTTTTCAGGGCAGGAATTTGCCTCCCAGGAGAACACAAAACTAGTTAAAGAATGACACAGAAAGTAGTTTCTCCCAACTTATCGGCTGGCAAATTAAGACAGCTTTTTCCCCCTCCCCATGGCTTAGGCAGGCTGGGAGTGGCCATATAAACTTCAAGGACAGCTGTCTCAGCTGTGGCTAAATGGTTTCCTAATAATACATGCCCTTGACCACATGTATTCTGTATCTTCCTAATTGATTGGGATAGATGAATTGGTGGATGTTGGGCTTGGAATCATGGCATGGTTTATTTACAGTGATAATCCACAAGTAAAAGTTTCCAGTGATTTTCCAACACAAATATTTATTTATTTACTTATTTATTTATTATTTGGATTTGTACGCCGCCATTCCCCAAGGGCTCGGAGCAGCTTACAATCAGGTAAAACACACAGAGGTAAAAGCATACATATTAAACTAGTTTAAAAGAGATTTCTGGCCTAGCAATCAAAGGCTAGCCGGAAAAGATGAGTCTTGCAGGCCTTGCGGAAGGAGAGAAGGTCCTGCATGGCCCGTACATCGCTATGAAGACGAAAAGGCCACTACAGAAAAGGCTCTGCGCCGGGTCGATGTATGACGGATTGTTTTTTCTTTTTTAAAAAAAGGTTTTTATTGAATTTCAATAGTATTTAAAACAAAACATTTGAACAGGTAAGACATCACATCACAAAACTGACAAACAATAACTCACAAACAGAGTGTGTTTCCCCCCTTTCCCCTTTTGATGTACATTTCTTCTTTCTGATCGTTATTCATTTACTTCTTTCTGATCTTTATTCATTTACTTCTTTATCGGGATTCCATTGTCGAATCGGAGCATTTATTCTGTCATCTTTATCCAGTCTATATTGTCTTTTTTCAGGTATTCTATAATCAGAGTCCAGTCGGTGTGTTCTACTTTATCATTCTCTTTCAGGCGACTAGTGAGCCTATCCATGTTCATAATGTCCATAATCTTTATCTTCCATTCCTCCAACGTCGGAGGTTTCTCTTGTTTCCATTTTCTAGCTATTACTATTCTGGCGGCAGAAATACAGTAAATAAATAATTTTTCCTTATTTTTCTCTATCCTAAAGTCCAATAATCCCAACAATAGGTATTCCATTTTTTGCGAGAATTCTATCTTTAGTACTTGCTGCATTCTCCTATATATTTCTCCCCAAAATTTACTTACTTTTTTGCACCTCCACCACATGTGTATAAATGTCCCCATCTCCTTTCTACATCTCCAACATTTATTGCTATAATTCTTACTATATTTAGCTAGATTGTTTTGAAGGTCGGTACTTCCAGGAGGTTCATTTGTTCGGAACGAAGTGACCTCTGGGGTTGGTAGGAGAAAAGACGGTCCCTCAGATACAGCGGCCCCAGACCATGCAAGGCCTTGAAAGTTAACACCATCACCTTGAAGGTGATCCGGTGCTCAACCGGAAGCCAATGCTTCTCTTAGACAATCCATACACATATATCTAAAATCTAACATGTACACTTTAGATATATGTATATGGATTGTCTAAGAGAAGCTTTGTTTACACCTGGAAGTTGCCGCCCTGACGAAGTTCCTCCTAATGAAACGGGACTGGATCCGTTCATCTCCTCCCCGTAGGCGGTACTTAGCTATCTCTCTGTGACTCCATACTCCGTTTCCGACTGGCTTCTACCCTATACTCGGGATTTATCAGCATGGACGATACTTGTCCCTACCGTACCGAGATATTTTCTCCACTCGGCGTGCCTGGGTCCAGACAGTGCAGGACACACCCACTTTGTATTTTACAAGTGCCTCATTTGAGGAGCAATTACCTTGTGTCCTAAATCCCCTTTTGGTGGGGACTTGCAATGATTGCTTATACCGGACTATACTCACGCCCACTAGTAGAGTGAGTACGAACTCTTTATGTGTAGAACGCCTTTGTGTAGAACTTTTGATGTGCTGAACTTTTGATGTGCTGAAATCATTGTGTGTTGAACTCATCATGTGTAGAACTTAATACTTGTTGGATATCGGTGGACAGCAGCTCACTGCTTTATATTAGATGTGTTATGATAATTATATAGATAAAAAACAGTTGATCTCAAACAGTTTAATGTGATTATATTGCTCTTTAAATGTATTTTGGCTTGTTGTTATTAAACCTCCATATGTTACCAGAATAGTCAATGGTGGGAGATTCTGGGCTACATTTTGCCGCTTCTAATATAGAGGGACTTGACTGTATGACTGCAAAGCTGGAGTAAGGGGGGGAGGCTGAATGTTGCCTGCAACATTTTTTCTTAATTTTAACAGAGCCCAGCTTCTGCTCTTTTGCTTGTACAAATCTGTTCCTTACCAGCCAATGACCTATAATTTCCATCGCTTTTCTTTTCCGCTATTATTTTAGGCCCCCGAGGGCTCAGTTCCAAATTCTGCAAGCATTTGCAATTGGAGCGGAGCGTACAAGGTTATGCACTCTTGCTTGCACTATTTTTTGTGTGTAAAGTCAAACAATTTTCTGGTCAGAGAAATAGATTCTATTGCAGCCGTTCTTCCTTACTCGGGAGATCGGATGCCAGTAGAAAAGAAATACATACCGGCTTTTCCAGCATGTTTAATGTTACACCACTTTCCCCTTCTTTCTTTCGCGTATGCCCGTCTTTGGCTGCTGTGTTCTTCCATAGGACAGAACCTTTCTTAGTGGTGATGGTCTATTTTTGATTGGACCCTCTCAGTAAATTGTCCCAGAAGCCTTTTATGCCGGAGCAATGAAGACCTATTTATTCTGCCAAGCTTTTAATGGGTGCTACTCTCCTTAAGCTCTCTGGTTGCTATTCCCCACTATTCTGTAACCATTATTTTAATCTTATGGCGCCTTTAATGTCTGTTCTAGCATCGTAATGAAGTTTTCTTTCTTTATTTCCCTTACATTTCACCTTTCACCCAGGGTCAGGATGACTGGCAGCTTAATTAAACATAATTAATTTTGTATTTGAACATAATTTAATTTCAAAACAAAAAGGCTCCAATCAAAACACAGTAAAAATATGCATTGGGATGCAATTATACTATTAAAACACCAATTAAACTGATTTAAAATTGCTACACTAACAATAAATAGAAGAGCTTGTCTAATAATTTCCCTTTTTTGAAAGCCTTAGCTTTGAAACAAGCTATGGTAGGTGAACCGCTATTTCCAGCTTTGGGGATTGTTTGGTGTTTTAGTTGACTTTATGCTCTGTTTCCATCTTGTATATGCTTTTCTGAGTATTCGATTTTATTTATGTCTGCCCAAAACTTGTCCTAAATACTCTATAGCAGTGTTTCCCAACCAGTGTGCCGTGAGCGATCATCAGGTGTGCCGTGGGAAATTGGAACCTCCAATACCCTTTCTTCCTCCTCCTGCCGAACACTTTTTCTTCTCCACTCGGGCTCCCTTCTTCCCAGCCTCGCTCTGCTCGCTTTGCTCTGGGGCGAGTCTGTGCAGTAGCGCCCGCATGGGTCACGTCTTCCTCCCTCCCCCCTCCCTTCCTGAACACGCTCACACTGCCCCCTTGGATCAAAATGCCGGTAGAAGCGGCAGTGTAGAAGAAAAAGTAAGTGTTCGGCAGGAAGGGGAAGAAAGGGTGCGAAGGGGGAGGAAGAGGTCTCTGTCGAAAGCTGGCATGGGCAAACTTGGACCTTCCAGGTGTTTTGGACTCCAACTCCCACCATTCCTAGCAGCCTCAGGCCCTCCCCCCCCCTCCTTCAGCCATTTAAGCAGGAAAGGGCCTCAGGCTGTTAGGAATGGTGGGAGTTGAAGTCCAAAGCACCCAGAGGGCCGAAGTTTTCCCATGCCTGTTTTAGGGACCTTAAAGTGGTGAGCCTCCTTCCAACATTGTGATTCTGAATAGAAAACAAACAACAACATAACATAATATTGTTTGAGTCCACAGTGCTCTCTGGGTGTAGGTGAACTACAACTTTCAAACTCAAGGTCAATTCCCAAGCAAACCCTTTCAGTACTTCCTGTTGGTAGTGAGAGTTCAATATGCCAAGTTTGGTTCAATTCCATTGTTGCAAGAGTTCAGGATGCTCTTTGATTGTGTGTTAACTATAAATCCCAGAAACTGTAACTCCCAAATGTCAAGGTCTATTTCCCCCAAACTCCATCTGTGTTCACATTGGGGCATATTGAGTATTCATGCCAAGTTTGGTCCTGATCCAACATTGTTTGAGTCCACAGTGCTCTCTGGATGTAGGTGAACTACAACTCCAAAACTCAAGGTCAATGCCCACCAAACTCTTATAGTATTTTCCCTTGGTTATGGGAGTTCTGTGTGGGAAGTTTGTGTCTTTCTGCCATTCCTGCCAGGATATCTATGTTGTGTTCATTGAAACAGGTCCAGGTTTCACACTGAGTGTATAAATACATTTAAAAACATATTAACTATATGTATTACTTTGTTAGAATGTCATTTTGTGTCATTTTGGTTGGTGGTGTGCCCCAGGATTTTGTAAATGTAAAATATGTGCTCAAAAAAGGTTGAAAAATACTGCTCTAAAGGACAAGCCTTCCCAGAATAGGCTGAGATTTGCTATTGTCTGAAGGTATGACCACGTTTACAGATTGAGTGGAACTGTTTTAATGGCGATGTGGTTTTATGCTGGGTTTTTATGTATTTTAATATGTTGTTGTAGTTGGTTTTAAATGGTATAGCATTGAAATTTTGCTGTTATGCCGGTCTGAGTCCCTCGATAGAGGTGAGAAGGTCGGGGTATAAAAGTTTTAAATAAATAAATAAAGCAGATATATCTGTATTTAAACCCAAATATCTGTATATAAACCCAATTTTCCTAGTTCCAACAGACCTCACAACCTCTGAGGATGCTTGCCATAGATGCTGGTGAAACGTCAGGAGAGAATGCTTCCAGGACATGGCCATATAGCCCGAAAACCTACAACAACCCTGTTTATTTTTATATTTATATATGTATGTATTGGCATCGAATCGGTGCCTGCTGTAAGCCCGCCCGGAGTCCCCTTTTAGGGTGAGAAGGGCGGGATACAAATATGTGAAATTAATTAATTAATTATTTAAATTAATGATTGTGTAGTAAGAAAACTTGTTGAGAGTAGACCTTGGGGGAAAAAACTTTGGGGGGGGGGGAGATCCCCTCCTTTCAAAGTAGTACTTTTGTGAAACATTGGGAAAAAGACCTTTCTATTTTTAATTTAAAGAGAATTCTTTAACTTACATTAAAATCTTTTAAGTATAGTAGGGAAAAGTGGTCAGAAGAAGGAATGTTTCCAAACTGGGTTTGAGAGGAAAGCTGTGCTTGCTTCGTAAATCAGTACCGCTGTCTCGGAGACTGCAGAAATGACCATAGGAAATTTCCTTTCATGTTGATAAAAGGTTCCCTTTTTCCCCGAGGGTGGGGAGGTTCTTTCAGAAAACTTTCAAAAGCTCCTGTACTCAACCACAAAGAGATACACCCCCTCCCCGAAGCCCTTCCTTCTTGCCCCCCGACACACACACCGTAGTCTGAAATTAGTATGTTAGATACCCTCTGTTTGTGAAAGTTTTGCTTTCCCTTCTTTCCCATCATTGTAGCTTTTATGAACTTGTTGAAGGTCTGGCTGTTGAAAGATGGGTTCTGTCATGTCTCTGTGTGTGAGTGTGTTTAGTAAGGAGGAGAAGGGGTCCCATAAGCAGCATGAAGACAGATAAAAGACATATTGCACTTTATGATGTCTGGATGCCCACCTGGAGAGAAGAGAGTGGAGGAACAAAATAGACTAAAATCCTGTACTTCTCTGAAATAAGAGTGGGGGGCATATCAGAGGGATGCAACTTGGAAAGGGGGGTGTAGCTCTTAACAGCCCCCCGATGTACATATTTTATCTGCAGGTGCCATTTGGCTTAATAAAATTCAGATCTCGGAGTGTCCTTAAGCCACCATTTTCTTCCGGCTTAATGAGAAAGGTTATCCTTTTCAGAGGACAAAAGCATCATTCACTTCTCTCTTCGTGTCTTCCAGGTTTATCTTGCTGATTATGGACTCGCCTACAGATATTGTCCCAATGGGAACCACAAAGAGTATCGGGAAAATCCTAAAAAGGGCCATAATGGGACAATGGAGTTTACCAGCTTAGATGCCCACAAGGGAGTAGGTAAGGAGCCCTCCTCCCTTCGTCTTCATTTCTCTTCCTCCCCTGCTGCCCCAAACACTTCAGAAGAAATCACTTAGCGGGATGCATAACTCATACCGAAGCAGCAGTAGATTTCCGCTCTGTCTGCTAGAATGGCCGTGCCGAGTGGAGGATCTCCAAGATGTGATGCCTTCATGCTGTGACAAAGAAGAGCTTGGCCCAAACCAGAGTATGGTTGTATGATTGAGGAGGAGTGTATTATTTTATTTTTTTATTTATTTACATCATTTATATCAGTGTTTCCCAACCATTTTTGAGCCAGTGCAATCACATCAAAGTTAAAAAAACACTTCATTATTACATTTATTTATTTGATTTTATTTTCTTCCTCAGCTCATTGGACATTGTGTATGGCCTGAATTGACAACCATTAACCCTCCCTAACGGCATTGTGAATGGCCTGAATTGGGTGGCTCATTAACAACAGATCAATCATTACATAATAAAAACGAGCATATCATAAAACAGTGCAATCACATCAAAGTTTAAAAAACACAATTAAAACAACATATAAAACCAATAGGTCGCGCACTGGGCGCAGCAGCAGCAGACAGTATTACAGGATGGCTAGGAACACAACAGGTGGCTAGAAGCACACAGGTTATCCAGTTCCGTAGGTCTGCCGGAACAGCCAAGTCTTACAAGCCTTCCTGAAAGGAAGAAGGTCCTGGGTGGCATGAACGTCGGCGGGCAAAGAGTTCCAAAGGGTCGGGCCCACGATCGAGAAAGCCCGCCGACGAGTTGCGGTCAGCCGGTAGGTCTTAGCACTAGGGATGACCAGGAGGTTTTGCTCTTCAGAGCGCAGAGGTCTAGTGGGACGGTATGGGATGAGACGGTCCCGCAGGTACACTGGCCCCAGACCATGTAAGGCCTTAAAAGTCAAGACTACAAAATCCTGGGGCACACTACCAACCAAAAGGACACAAAATGACACTCTAACACAGTAATACATATAGTTAATATGTTTTTAAATGTATTTAAACACTCAGTGTGAAACCTGGGCCTGTTTCGATGAACACAACATAGATATTCTGGCAGGAATGGCAGAAAGACACATACGAATGTTTTGCTCATCAGCTGTCAGTCTCTCTCTGTGTTTAGAAAAAATGTGTCCATATAGCTTCAAAGAAGTCCACTAGTACTGTTCTTATGCATCAGTACACCTCATGGAACAATAAGGAGGCTTCCACCTTCAATATATATGCTCCTGTATCATTCCAGGTGGGCATTAGACGAGTCCCTCGTGTATAACTGGTGAACAGGAGAGTTGTTACACAGTCACTATAAAGGCTATCACATCAAGGCAATTACAAACGTAGTAATAGTTGATACACATAAACACGAAAACGGCCGAAGGAGGCGGCACCCCAGCCCCTTCTTCTTTGCCGCTGCCCGGCCCTTCCTCCCCCCCTTCCCCCGCAAGCAGCAGGAGTTCGGCAGGAAGGGAAGAAAGGGGGGAAGATAAGTTTTTCCGCGGCACACCAGGTGATTGTGCTGCAGCACAGTGGTTGGAAAACACTGATTTATATTCCACCCTTCTCACCCCGCAGGGGACTCAGGGCGGATCACAATGCACATATCCAAGCAAACATTCAATGCCATTTGACATACAACATATATAGACAGACATAGAGGCAATTTTAACATTCCAGCTTCTGGCCACCAGGGGGAGCTGTCACATTCCTTCATTCTTTTTTGTGTGTATTTCCTGGAGATTTTATGGCCTTGTAAATCAGTTAAATTTAGCCTCCCCACACAAGTGGTACCTAAATTTCTTACTTGACAGATGCAGCTGTCTTTCAGGTTGCAAAGGTCGACAACGAGCTACACAATTGGTCGAGAGCTCACCCTGACCCGGGCAGGCCTCGAACCCATGACCTTCTGGTCAGTAGAGATCTTATACAGCTGACACCCAGCCAGCTGAGCCACATTCCCGGTGTAGCTACGAGGAAAAGAATCCAAATACGGGCATACCCATCATTACACTTGAGATTTCTAGCATTGCAGAGGGTGAGAACTGAAAACTGGTCACACCTAGGTCACTTATATTGAATGTTTTCATGATCCATATCCCTCCCCCCTTCCCAAATTGTTTGTGTGATTATTTAGGTCCTCCAGTGTGATCTTTATGGGCCAGTGTTTCTCAACCTAGGGGTTGGGAAACCTGGAGGGGTTGTGAGGGGATGTCAAAGGGGTCGCCAAAGACCATAAGAAAATACAGTATTTTCTGTTGGTCATGGGGATTCTGTGTGGGATGTTTGGTCCAATTTTATCAATGGTGGGGTGCAGAATTTATTTATTTATTTATTTATTTATTTACAGTATTTATATTCCGCACTTCTCACCCCACAGGTGACTCAAGGCGGATTACAATGTACATATACATGGCAAACATTCAATGCCATAGACACACAACATATATAGACAGACACTCAGGCTATTTAACATTCCAGCTTCTGGCCACCAGGGGAGCTGTCATTTCCTCATTTTTTGCATACTTCCTGGAGATTTTTATGGCCTCATAAATCTGTTGAATTAGCCTCCCCACAAGCTACACACACAATTTTGGTGATTGAACTCAATGTTCCTTGGTGTCCCTTCCAAGTCTGTTCTTCCCATAGGAGATGAAACATGTTTTAGTTTTTTGAGAGTGTGGCGTTTTGTATGGTAGCGTGCAGTGCAAGGCAAAGTCATGAGTGAGGATGTGGTTCTGAAAGTCAATGAGGTGAATTCTAAAGCTTCATGCAAATAGTATCCTCACAAATAATATCCGTACATTAATACTGAACACTTTAATAGGTAAATATACACTCCTGACCTTTTGCAGCAGCATGGAGGAAATTGCCCTGTCTGTCTGGTGAACTGTATTGAATGTCATCACCAACCCTCAAGCATTATTGTGCAACGCAAGGTTTTTGAAAAAAACGAAACAAACCTTGGGGAAACTTTGAGGCTGGCTGGTCAGAGCAAGGAACTGAACTAGGTCAAGGATGGGGACCTGTTGAAATTTAGCTGGCCAAAGTATTTACTATTGATGACATTTAAAAAAATCAATGACATAAAAAAGAATAGGAGTCGCCGTGGCGCAATGGGTTAAAACCTTCTACCGGCTGAACTGCTGACCTGAAGGTCGGCAGTTCCAATCCCGGAGATGGGGTGAGCTCCCATCTGTCAGCTCCAGCTTCCCATGCGGGGGCATGAGAGAAGCCTCCTACAGGTGTCCCCTGGGCAATATCTCTGCAGACAGCCAATTCGCTCACACCAGAAGCGACTTGCAGTTTCTCAATAAATAAAATAATAAAAGAATCATAATTTTTAAAAAAGAATCAACTAGTAAAGCAAGTGACCAACTCCAAACATAAATAAAAATGCTGGTTTGTTTATAATCCCACTGTTTTGTAAGCAAAACTGCATGTGCGAAAGCTAGAGTTTTGTTTTGTGTTGGAAAATATGCCACACTGTGCTAGATGGGCTTGCCTGATGCAAATATCCAGCAGTGAGGGTGCAATAACTAAAAAGGCCCTGTTATGTTTGTTTTGCTACCCAACATTGGGTTGAGATGCGAGAGAGAGAGAGAGAGCAGAATCTCTAAGTGCTGGGTAGAGTCTATGGCAGGGGTGGGCAATTTTTTTTCCCAAGGGGCCACACAAGAGCCGAAAAATATTATGGAGGGCCGCACCTAAAGGCTGAACTACATTCTAATCTACATAATTTATTTATCTATTTATTTACTATATATTACTCATCATTAATATTAACATTAATATATCAATATTCATATATTATTAGTATTAATATCATAATTATAGTATATATATAGACATTATAATATATTGAAATTATAATATAATATAACATTATTATATTATGTTATATTATTATTATAAAATAATAATGATAAAATAATAATAAAAACCACTAGAATTAAATTAAATTAAATTCAAGAAGACAAGGTGCGAACCAAGATGAAGGCTGACATCCTCAAGAGAGGAAGGATCCCAAGATGGAATGACCCAATAGACCCAGCCCAGAGGATGGCAAAGTGGACCCAGCCACCGCCGCAGCAGAGCAGAGCAGCAGGCGATCGGAGGCTGCAGGCCTCCGCCCGCTCTCGCCCCCAGCCGTTCCCCAGCTGATCGCCCTGCTATGGAGTGCCTACCATCCCTGGAGGCGATCCAGGCCTGCAGGGGGAGCAGTCGGCGATCTGAGGCAGCTTATTTGACCTGGCGACCCGGAAGACGATCAAGTCTGCCTGGGTCACCAGGGCGGCCAGCCCCACAAGTCGCCGAGTGCTCCCCGCTGCAGGCCCAGATCGCCTCCAGACGTCAGGCACTCCAAAGCCGCCGTTCCTCCAGCCTGTCTGCCGACACAGGCCCCACAGAGCCTGCGATGGGATGGCGGCAGCGGCACCCATTCCTCTTGGCCCCGCCCCCGACGCCCTTCTCCCCAGCCGGACTGAATGAGCTACCAGGCCGCATCCGACCTGCAGTCCGGAGTTTGCCCATCCCTGATCTATGATTAAGCGCTCATAAGAGAATGTGAATGCCATTTGTTTTCCATACTTTGACCAGGTGATCATTGCTTGGAATTAGGGCAATATTTTTTTTCCCCAGATAGAGTGAAGATGACATCCATATATGCTTTTATGTTATGCACAAATTTGGTTATCTTAGATCTCGCTGGAGTCCTGGGATTTGCGGTTTAGGGGGGAAGTGTTTTTCAAGTTTTCAGTTGGAGAGTCTTAGTGCTTTTCCAAATGACAAAGACCACAGAATCCCATAGGATGTTGCCATAGGCAGTAAAAGTGGAATCATCGCACTATAATTGTATTGTGAAAATGAACCATCTGTGGTTACTTGAGTCTCTTCTCAGCTCTTTCCTTCTTTGCTCATGGATGAGTTTACCCTGGTTTCGTATGATATCATTTCAGCTCCTTCTCCTTTCTTATTCATTCGTAAAGTATAGAAAGTGTTAACTTCAAAAAAGAAAAAAAGAAAAGAAACCCTGATTCCCCCCCTCCACCCAAATAGCCTTTCATATATCTTACTTATTTAAACTCACTTTGACGGTATTGGAAACACATTTGCAGGTAAATTACATACATAGTCCTTTTATTGGATATTGATTGTACTGCCTTGCATTCCAAGGCAGACTTAATTCAACAATTCCCTAATTAGTTAAAGTCATAACCTGTGTCTTGTATTCATTTACCATTAATTAAACCTCAGCTGTTTATTACACTGCAGTCCAAATTCAATAGCCAACCCAAGGAGCCATGGAAAAGGAGGGAAGGTCAATATTGGAAATATATGGCATGGCGTGCATGCCCCTCCCTTCAGTGGCTGAACCGCTAGCCGTCAATAGTGGTCAATGTGACACAACTTTCTTAGTTGCTATGTCAGCAAGACACAAAGTCAATTCCCATGTTATGCCTGTGTGTGTCATTGCCAAACTTTGAATTTTGTAAATTTTTTATTCATTTATGGACCTTTGGAATGCTTGCTAAAATTCTTCCCTATCCTGCCGTCTTCTTCCATGACGTTCTTTCTCTTCTTTTTAGTTCCCTCTCAAAACCTACTCTTTTTGTAAAGCCCTTAACTGAGTCCTTAAGACCAATGCTAGTCAAAGTAGTAGTCCATGAGTAGTGCTGAACCCTGACAAGTTTGTGCATTTTGACTGGACCCCAATCCATTCCTGCTGGCCAGATTCCGATTGATCCCAGTATCCGTTTTTGCATGCCTCCCGAAAATGGACGGGTAGCTGGATAGCCTTTTTCAGTCCACATCTGAAAAATATGGCTAGATCCAGCCCATTGGTGGCAATGGGGAACTTACACGAGGTTCCCCTTTCCATTCTTGGGACCCTTGCCTTTCTTATGGTAAACAGAGGGAAGTGCTGCTCTACAGCAAAACCAAAACTAACCAAGAAGCATGCGTGAATAATCTCATGCAGATAAGTATAACCAAATGCAAAATATTTCTATTTATATATCAGGACACGTGAAGTCTGCCTCAGCAGCCCGATAGGCTGTTTCAATCATATAAACACACTATAAAGCATATCGCCTCAAATTACAAACAACAGCAACAATATCTTCACAATACATGAGGCTTGATTGTTGTTTGGAAACAACGAAGGGAGACAAACCAGCCATAGCGGCAATATACGGAGTACAGTTTTCCCTTAAGGATAATCGCGATCATCCTCTTTCCGGACACGTGGTTTGCCTAAGTTACGCGAGAGCAGCTACCATTCGCCCGCTGCACTCGCGAGACTTCGCGCGTTATCAGAGACGCTTCTGGGTAACGTAGTCCCGTTGAACTTCTTGTTCCCGCAGGTCGCAGCTCACGCCTACTTGTGGAACCATCGTAAGAACTTTGTTTGCATTCTCCTATATACTGTGGCAAACGGACTATGGGACTTGCTATAGCCCACACTGTGCTCAATGGGGTTAGCGTGCAAATGGACCTGCGAGCAACACATGTATTGTGAAGATGTTGTTGTTGTTGTTTGTAATTTGATACGATATGCTTTCTAGTGTGTTTATATGATTGAAACAGCCTATCGGTCTGCTGAGGCACACTTCACGTGTCACTTCACGTGTCCTCACGTAGCCCCTCCTCCTCCTCCCCGGGCGCGCCGCTGCTCGGATCCCGAGCGGCGGCGCAAGCGGGGAGAAGGAGGAGGGGCTACGGAGAAAGAAGGCAGCCAGCTCCCCCGCCCTTCCTAGCAGTAGGCGGCACCAAGGGCGGCGCGTCACGCGAGGCCTCTGACGCGCCACCCGTGGCGCCGCCTACTGCTCCTTTTCGGCGGTTCCCCCTCCCTAGGAAGGGCGGCGCGGAGAGAGGGACGGAGGGGGCGGTGCAGGGAGGAGGAGCTGACTCCCTTCCTTCTCCCTGCCCCGCCTCCTCCCCCCCCGCCGCCATTTTTAAAAAAAATTTTTAAAAAAATTCTTTCAGGGGGGTAGCGGGGGCCATGTCCAACAGGCTGGGGGCCCGTGTACGGGCCGCGGGCCGCCTGTTGGGCAGCCCTGTGCTATAATATAATAATTATGATATTAATACTAATAATATGTGAATATTTCTTGATATATTAATATGTTAATATTAATGATGTGTAATATATAGTAAATATAGTAAATAAATAGATTAGAATGTAGTTCAGCCTTTAGGTGTGGCTCTCCATAATATTTTTTGACTCTCGCATGGCCCCTTGGAAAAAATAATTGCCCACTCTTGATCTAGACCAGGGGTGCTCACACTTTTCCAGCATGCACGCTACTTATAAAACAACCAAGTTCCAAAGATCTACCTACCCACTACTCAGAGAGCCTTCAAAGCAAAATATTAGGAAATTTATTTCAGTGAGAGCCATATAATACATTTTAAGACTGATTTCAACTAAATGTGAGTATAATAAGCCCCTGAGCATTCCACACAAATGGCATGGGAGCCATACACACTGTGCCTGCGATCTGCCTGGGATCTACCAGGACGCCCTTTGAGATCTACCAATAGATAACGATCTACCTAATGAGCACCCCTGATCTAGACACTATGCTCCTATTGATGCAGGCCAAAATCCCATTGGCTTTTATTTGCTGCCGCATTTTCTTCTTCAAGTACTGCTTAGACTATCGTACTCACTGGTGGGGCTCAACATGTTAATGTATTCAGTGCCTTAAAAGAAAGGTTTATTTGTTGTTCTACATTAATCTTTCGGCCTGCCTCTTTCCTCCTCCTCAGCTCCCGCTACCCGCTTACAGCAGCGTATGTGGCCTCTGCAAACATTTGTGATTGCTAATGGCTGCTTGAACTGTTATCTTAAACTAATACTTTTTAACGAGTTTTACTTGGCGCAAACAACTATATATTATTGCTTTTTCTATTAAAAGGACCATTGACCATGTAATGTAGAGGGCTTTGATAATTTGCCAGAGCTGCTAAGACCTGCAGTCATTTAACGTTGGTCATTAGGAAAAAATGAAATGAGACTCTTGTGCCTCTCTGGCACTGAGACAATTGCACTGCTTGACCTGCCGGAAGCATTTTGGAGTAAAGGGGCCATAATGGGGAAGCGGTTCCTGACCCGTACAATGGGATAAGGAGGATGGAAATCTGTTATGTCCACTGAGGCTGTAAGTTGTTTAGCTGCGGACTGGCAAGCTGTGCTCTGTGAAATGTACCTGCTATATATTTTATGTCGTGATTTCTGGATGAAAAATGGGGAACTACAGCAACTACTTTGGTGGCATTTGAGGTCTCAGTGGTGTATGTAGCTGGTATTGTAATAGGGCTAAATAACAAATTCTGGAATGCAATTGGATCGTACAGAGCGAGCACCTTTTATTTATTCCTTATGTTTTCACCTGTGTGATCATTTTTGGCAAGGGAAATTGAGTTGACAGAATATGCATTTCCTGCTGTTCCTCCACATTAATAAAGTCTAAAGCTTGATAGTTTATATTAAAAAAATTATGCAAAAAATGCAAAGTTATCTAGGGTCTCCTTGTGGAGAAAAAAGTGGGGTATAAATAAACATTTATTTATTTATTATTTTGATTTATTCGTCGCCCCTCCCGACCGGCTCGGGGTGACTCACAAATGTTAAAAACATAATAAAAGCACATAAAAACATGTAAATACAATAAAACATATTAAAACACATTAGGACGCCAGAAGTTTGCATCCATAGTTAAACCAAATAGTAACGCACACTCAGTCTATAATGCAGTTGCCTACAACCATGCAATGGAAGCCCCAGGATTATTCCTAACCAAATGCATGTGTAAACAGGAAGGTTTTACAAGCCTTTCGAAAGGCTAGTAAATCGGGCTGCGCACGGTTTGTGGGAGGGAGAGCATTCCATAATACAGGAGCGATGGCGCTAAAAGCTCTCCTCCGGGTTGAGGTCAGGTGGAGGACTGTGTGGCTTGGTACTGTCAGGAGGTTTGAGGACTCAGATCTCAGTGGTCTTGGAGGACTATATGGGGAGAGGCGGTCCCTTAGGTACACCGGCCCCAGACCGTTCAAGGCCTTAAAGGTCAAAACCAGCACTTTGAAGGTGATCCGGTGCTCTATTGGAAGCCAGTGTGCTATAATAATAATAATAATAATAATAATAATAGCACAATACTCCTGGCCTCACAATCGTGTTAAAAAAACAAAGTATGGATTGTCGATGTTGCAATCCCAGGTGACTAAGGCAACACACAAAATATCTACTACCCACTACTGATACTATAGCAACAACACAAGGGAAAAAACTAGAAGAACAATGAATTATATAAATTTCATTAGAGTTCAACACGATTTAAGTTCTACACAATATATAGTTCAACACAATTATCTCGAGGGTTCAATACCGTTCAACACAATTATCTAAGAATTCAATATAGTTTTACACACAACCATGCATACGTGTGGAAGGCTATGGATATCTCGAACTAAATAGTCCAGACACAGTATTTCAAATTCGCATTACTCACGGTCCTTTTCAGAACGATAGGATAGTCAAAGAACGTATGACCATAAAGAGTCAGGTAACAGTTGTAATCCACAATGAATGTAAATAAACAGACTCAGTTTGTTTTGGTCTGGGAACGCGGTGACGATATCCGTATATCGGGAGCAAAAAGCTGTTCCGTGAAAGCTCCTTAGTATACTCCGACTCAACGTGAGCAAGCGAAGTCGGGCTCGGCTCACTCCCCGTGCACCCGGGGGTGGTTAGCTGAAGATGGATCAACCCAGTGGTCAATCACATATCCATTAAGATCCAACACGAGCTTTAGAAGCCAGCTAGATGCGCCATCGAGCATGGAGTCTCGCCTAAGGGATCGTGTGAATGGATCCATCCCGTTTTGTCGTAGACTTCTTCAGGGTGGCATTTTACATCATACTCGGAGGCTTCAACAATTTTTTGTATAAAATACAATTTAACAACTTTGTGTACATTCCAAAAAGTAGTAGTAGCAAAAGGGTACGATAACAGACTTGCAATACACTTACCATTTAATGATTAACACAGGGCAATCCCAAGTGACAGCAGGATTGCAGAGAAACAACAGGAAAAGCTGTCACAATATGAGGATTTAAACTGCAAAGACCGGCACAAGCTAGTCAAGGTTTTCCCAGTGGTGATTGGCACACTGGGTACAGTGCCTAAATACCTTGGCCTGCACTTAAACACAATTGGCGCTGACAAAATTACCATCTGTCAGCTGCAAAAGGCCACCCTTCTGGGATCTGAATGCATTATTCACCAATACATCACACAGTCCTAGACACTTGGGAAATGTCAGGACGTGTGATCCAACATAACAGCCAGCAGAGTGATATTGTTTGCTGTGGACTCATCTTGTTGTGCTAATAATAATAATAATAATAATAACAATAATAGACAAACATTGACAAAATCACCACCTGTCAACTGAAAAAGGCCACCTTACTTGGATCTGCGCGCATCATTCGAAAACACATCACATAGTCCTAAACTCTTGGGAAGTGTTCAACTTGTGATTTTGTGATACAAAATCCAGCATATATATCTCGTTTGCTGTGTCATTCTGTGTTTTTGTGTCAGTAAAATAATAATAAATGCTGAGCTCTGTGTCAGAGTTATAGCTTAAAGATTTGGGGCCTTCTCAGTGGTGGCCCCTCGTCTGTGGAATTCCCTCCCTATGAAATCAGATCAGCCCCCTTTCTCCTTACCTTAAGGAAAAAAACGTACTGTAAGTTGTGACTTTGAGACCAAGCCTTTGACTAATAATTCGAGCAGTTCAATAAATGACCAAGAATTAATGTGATTGACAAATGGAACGGCCCTGGATTATCATTTAGATTGCATGATTTTAATTGATATTTTGACTGCTTGGATTTTAATTGTATTTGTTTATTTTATGGACATATATGTGTACAGCATGGAATCGCTGCCTGTTGTAAGGCCGCCCTGAGTCCCCTTTGGGGTGAGAAGGGTGAGGTGCAAATATGGTAAATAAATAAATAAAGGATTCAACTTATCCATAAGACATCACAAAATCCATAATTTTGGCTCCAAAAGCCAATGAAGTCACCCTATACATGAGCAAATATGGCAGTCTTCTGCTTTTCCTCCCCCTCCTCCCCCTGTTATTGTTTATTTATTTACTTACTTACTTCATTTATATTCCGCTCTTCTCACCCCGAAGGAGACTCAGAGCGGATTACAAGGACACATACTAGCAGACACTCCCTGCCGTTTCCACAATACACACATATAGACGAACAGAGGCAAACCCTGGCCATCAGGGGGAGCTGACGCACTCCTCATCTCTCAGCGTTCCCAGCGTCCCTTGTTGTTCCTTCCGCATTCCTCAGCGTTCCTGGAGTTCTTTAATGGCCTCACAATTCAGTCAAAATTTGCCTCCCCACTTAATGTGGTACCTTTATCTCCTACTTGACAGATGCAACTGTCTTTCGGGCTGCAAAGATTGACAGCAGGCTACACTTAAAGGTCGAGCACCCACCTCGACCCGGGCAGGCCTCGAACTCATGACCTACTGGTCAGAGAGATCTTATGCAGCTGACACTTAGCCAGCTGCGCCACATTTCTGGTGTTGTTGTTGTTGTTGTGTTTCTTTCTGGCTTAAGGTGATCCTCGTGAGGTTTCTGGGAGTGAGGGTGTGCGACATGCCCACATAATGTCTTTAGTATACAACAATCAAAAGCTGTACTTAATACAAGATTCGGCAACTACACCGCAGTATGAATTCGAAGCAATGTCACAAGACTTCTCATTGACGTTTTTAGTAAAAAATATGGGGAAAAAACTTCAATGAGCACAAGTTTTCAGCAGTTTCTGGTGGAAAATTGTGCAAAGACTTTTAAAAAGAAATGGAGAGGACTTGAGGGCTTTCCAAGATTACCAAAGGATTGGGGGAAGTGGAAAAAGTGGGGCTCCAGGGGCCACAAACGTCCTGCAAGCCATGCACTTTATAGGCTCCGTGTTGCCCACTCCAATATAGATAATGGATCATTAGATCAACTCGTCGTAAGTCTTTGTTACCCTCTATTCCTAAAACAGGAAAGAAAATCTCTCAGCTTCACATATATAATTGAGTTTCTACGGTCTTTAAACGGAATTACGACTTGCCTTGTGACAAACGTGATAAAATAGCTGTAAAGCTATAAAAATGTTGTATGAGTAATAAACATTTAGCATGTATGGCTCGGATTCCTCCAAATTAAATTCCTCGTGCCGAAGACCAAGGGTGCCGTTGGCTTGTTTCTATCCTGGAACCCAACCAAGCTCTTATTGGACATTTATTCATTTTTGAAAAGATGCATCGCATAAATAGTGTTGCTTTTCCTGCTTGTTCCTGGATAATTAAAGAGAATTATACCTGCATTGGGCATACATCTTAAAAATTTGTTACATTGTTAGTAGTGTTAAAAAGTAATATTTGGATCAATGCAGGGTATGGATTTTTGTAGATTTTCTACTCACTGAGGCATGCAGTCAATACCTAATTTCTCTGGAGATATACTGCGCTTAACATATCGAGCTCCTTTTAAATACTCTAGGCCTTGCGCACCGAGTGCATAAGACCAGTTTTAATTTGCTGTCATTGATGAACATAAGAGGAATATGAACTGTCTGAATTAAATTTGTTCCAATGTGTGTATATCAGGATGGGTTGGTGGGGGGTGGGGGGGTCGAGGTAAGGAGAGTTCAGCCGCTGTCTTCTCTCCCGTTCCTTTTAACAAGTAAATTACATAACGGATGCTAACAGATTTGCTCCTTTTCGAAGAGAGTGGAAACTAACATCTCAGTATGCTTTATTAATTTGAAAAACCCATGCTGGAGCACATTCATTCAGTGACTTAGCAGGGGTAAGAGGGCACTTCCAAACACAGGGTTTAAGACTGTATAGGAGAAACTATTGTGATGTAGAACAATGTTTCCCAACTGGTGTGCCGCGGCACACTAGTGTGTAGGGTTGCCATTTTTTGATCTAAGAAATAAGGGACATTTATGGGATTTTTCACAAAAATAAGGGACACTTCATTAAAAACTTGAAACTCAAACATTAGGTAGAAATAGTTTTATTAACAGAATGAGATAATGATTGAAACTCACAAAAAAACTGACTTATACCCTCTTAACAGTACATGGTATGTTTCTGAATGCTTTGTCATGCAGAAAAAAAATTATTAGAACTACCTAATTTTTTCCATCTGTATTTAGTCCTTGACTTTGCTGACTTTAAAAGTGCACTGTCTAAACATTAAAATAAAATTTATAAGGCAGTACATCTTCATGATTATTATGTCGATAGTTAATGGTATAGTATAGTATGGGATAAACAGCATTGTATAGTATTGGGATGCACAGCTAGGCCTATTTTAAGAGTAACTCTCAAGCAACCAGAAACTATCTTCATCCAACATGATCCAACATTCCTCTTGGGTAACGGTTAATTAGTCTGCTGTACTTTGAAAAACTCCTGTATCGCCTCTTCCTTCCAACGGGGATGCAGGCTGCCCTGTGAGTTGGAATCCCGGGCAGGCATTGCCGTGGAAACCACAGCGCGCACCTTCCTCTGGTCAACCCCGCCCAGTCCTGTCCTGCTAGTCAAAAATAAGGGACGGGGCCTGAAAATAAGGGACACAAATTTTAGGGCCAGAATAAGGGACATATGGGGACCCTACTAGTGTGCCATGAGCGATCATCAGGTGTGCCGTGGGAAATTGGAACCTCCAAGACCCTTTCTTCCCCTCCTGCCGAACACTTTTCCTTCATTTTATCTTGGTTATGGGAGTTCTGTGTGGGAAGTTTGATTCCATTCAATCAGTGGTGGAGTTCAGAGTGCTCTTTGATTGCGGGTGAACTATAACTCCCAGCTGTTGAGCAAAACTTTCTTGTGTGTCTGCCATTCCTGCCAGGATATTTATGTTGCGTTCATCGAAACAGGCCCAGGTTTCACACTGAGTGTATAAATACATTTAAAACATATTAACTATATGTATTACTGTGTTAGAGTGTCATTTTGGTTGGTGGTGTGCCCTAGGATTTTGTAAATGCAAAAAATGTGCCGCGGCTCAAAAAAGGTTGAAAAACACTGATGTAGAGAATAATACGTAGACTTGCATGCAAATGGACACAGGGCTGTGGGAGCAGATAGCATTTGGCTGCTCTGGGGGTGAATCTGTTTGCCTCTTCCTTCCTTCTCCACCTTTCCCCAAGCACCCAGACTCAAGGTAGCATACAAAACTTAAAACAGATGCAAACCTGTAGAAAGGTGAAAGAATATACACAAAAAGGTATTGTTGAAATATAACCCTCCTCTTACGCCAGCTCCACTGGCTGCCAATCTGCTACCGAGCACAATTCAAAGTGCTGGTTTTAGCCCAGTGGTTCTTACCCTGTGGGCTGCGGACCACCAGTGGGCTGCAAGGACTAAAATCTGGTCCGTGAGCCTCCTTCCTCTTTGTTTATTTTATTTTATTTCTGCTCCTTTCATGCCGCCTGCCACTCCTTCCCTGTCGCTGACCATGGCATATGTTCTGTATCAAAAACTAGAGCTGATGTGGTCTATCCCGGTGATTTTCAACCTTTTTTGAGCCATGGCACATTTTTTACATTTACAAAATCCTGGGGCACACCACCAACCAAAACGACACAAAATGACACTCTAACACAGTAATACATATAGTTAAATTGTTTTTAAATGTATTTATACACTCACTTAGTGTGAAACCTGGGCCTGTTTTGATGAACACAAAATAAATATCCTGGCAGGAATGGTAGAAACACACACACAAAGCTCTTGCTCAACAGCTGTCAGTCTCTCTCTGTTTTTAGTTTTTATCGCAGTCAAGCTTGAGAAGCTCATCTTACACAGATATGTGGTTGAAAACGGGAGCAATGTCCCAAATTGCCACTGTCACTTGACGCACAGCTGCAGCACTAACTCTAGCTTTGTTTACTTAGCCACGTCTGAGCAAATCCAAGATGGCGCGACCATAGCACTCTCGCGTCATTTCTTAGGTGACACGAGAGTGCCATGGTTCCATTTCTTAAAGGGACAGATGCACCTTATAGTTTATATATGAATGAAGTTGGAAAATAATTTCCCACGGCACACCTGATGATCTCTCACGGCACACTAGTGTTCCGTGGCACACTGGTTGAAAACACTGGTCTATCCAATGCAATTTTCTGAATCAGCACCCCAAACCAAATCTATAGTTGATCAAAAACTGATTCGTTGTTGTAGTTCAGCCTGTGATTGTGTTTAAGGACCAGGTTACTTTGGATGCTGGGAATGATGACAATGAGGTTCATGTAGGTAATGGTGTTTCCAATGATTCTTAATGATTTTATTGTATTTGTTGCCATGTTGTGAACTGCCCCGAGCCTTTGGGAAGGAGCGGTATATAAGCATGAATAATAAATAAATATAAATAAATAAAATGATGAGGTGGCTGATGATGCAGATAATGGCCAGGAGATCCCTGTCCAAAGTGTATTTACTGATGAGGATGTTCCTGAAGGTTTTGGGAATGATGGTGTGCTCCCTGAATTGCTACCAGAGAATTCCCATGCTTTGGAGCCTGAGAATAGCTCGACACCTGGGCCAGCTGCAGAAATTAATGAGGCAGTGGATAGACAGGATGTTATTAGTCACAATAGGAAAGCAAACCAGTCTCTTAGGCGTTCTAAGGCTCAAAGAAAGAATGATAAGGGATTCAAGGCTAAAACAAAACCCATTTCTGGCCGCTTGGGAGGTAATTAGGAGATAAAAGTGCCAAGTACAGGATCCGTAGTCAGATGAAGCATCGTTTGGAATCAAGTCAAAACATATTTGCTGTTCCTTGGAAGCCTTGCTTTGGATAGATTCGTGTGTTAAGTGCCTTTGATTTATGTTTCCAGTTTTTGAGTTTTACTATAGAAGTTTCTGTCTTTGTTTTTCATGAACTTTGATGGACTAATTTCCGGGACTATTTGTTCCGGCTTATCTTCTTACCTAATTGGATTTATCTATTCTTTTAAAGTGTTTTGTTTACTGCTACTGTTGTTTAAATATTTTCAATAAAGGGATTGCATTTCTATTCAGCTGTGTGGTGTTTAAAGTCAGAGGGCTTTCCTAGTCTGGAGTGCAACATTCGTAACCTTTTTGTACTAACGTTGGAGACTGGTTCCTGATCAAAGTGGTCCCTGGTCAAAAAAGGTTGGGAACCACTGCTTTAGCCTATAAAGTCCTAAACGGTTCCGGCCCAGCTTACCTGTCTGAACATATATCCCTCTATGAACCATAGGAAGTTAAGATCGCCCAGGGAGGCCCTGCTCTCAGGCCCACCTCCTTCGCAGGTGCGACTGGTGGGGACGAGAGATGGGGCCTTCTCAGTGGTACCCCCTTGTCTGTGGTACTCCCTCCCTAATGAAATTAGATCAGCGCCCTCCCTCTTGGTCTTCAGAAAGAAAGTAAAGATGGCTGTGGGACCAAGGCTTTGGGCAGTAAGCAGTACAAGAAACGAACAGGATTATGTGCAATTGACATTTGCAAAAGGCTTCGGACTATGGTTTCTTGATTATGTCATTTTAATGTTTATATTAATATGTTTTAATTCCATATTTTAATGTCTAAATGTTGCTTATGGTTTTCCGTCTAATATTGTTTAATATTTTAATTTATAGTTATATGTTATTGTTGCTTTAATTATAGGTTTTTATATGTATGTTAGGCATTAAATTTTGCCGTGAATATGTTGGAAATCACTTTGAGTCCTGTCCCCCTGGGAGTGAGAAAAGCAGTATATAAATGAAGTAAATCAATAATTAAATAAATAAATTGAAATGTAACTAGATCCCCCATAGAATTAAGCTCAGTTGAAAAACCTTTTCATTAAAAAGCAAGACAGAGAGGAAATTGTATTGACGATTTGACTGACTTTACAAAATGACAATACTTAAAAATATGCAAACCCACACACAAGTTGATGAAAGAATGCAAAGAATATAACACAGCAGCAGATCAGGACCAAAACAGCTGGCTAACAAACCCAAAAGCGCCAACTTGGCTATATGCAATCTATAAGGAAAAGCATACTGAACAATATTTTTGTATATCAGGGTGCTGTTTTTAAAGATGCAGATCTGAACAGCTTACATAATAAAATGCAATTTCAAAACCACAACAACCACAAAATCAAGATATTAGCATATGTTTCAACAGTGCAAAAGATCCGCGTAAGACAATATTGAAAAATATTTTTTTAGGCTGCAAAACTCTCTCTCTGCTTATACTCGAATCAAGATTATTATTTTACTTTGTTGTTGTTATTATTATTATTACATTTATCATTTTACTATATTATTATTACATTTATTATTTTACACTATTGTTATTATGACATTTCCATTATTTTACTCTCGTATTGTTATTATTGTTACTACTACTATTATTACATTTACATTTCACTCTATTATTACAGCAAGGATACGTAAGCAAATTTACATTGAAGAAGGTTACAATAATGGTTTGATCAGAGTTGGGCAATCTATGTTAAATTACAGTTTTATGTAAATATTCAAAAACATTTAACCTACTGATGCCTCAATTAATGGAATTTTATTGGTATCTGTTTTAATTTTGAAATTTACTACCGTGTTTCCCCGAAAGTAAGACACCCCCGATTGTAAGACGTATCGGGGGTGTCTGGGGGTCGGCTTATATAAGCCATACCCCGTATATAAGGGGAAACACGTAGCTGCTGCATTTCCCACCCTCAGCTTATATTTGAGTCACTACGTTCTCCCAGTTTTTTGTGGTAAAATTAGGTGCCTTGGCTTATATACAGATCGGCTTATATTCGAGTATATACAGTAAGTGTATGGCATTTTGTAGGTTTACCAGTTTTCCACTCTTTTTTCAGTCATAATACTTCCAACCCTTCGAAATGTCCGTTGAGATTTATTTATTTATTATTTACTTTATTTATATTCCGCTCTTCTCACCCCGAAGGGGACTCAGAGCGGATTACAGTACACATACTTGCAGTCAATCCTTGCAGTTCAACAAATATAGACATATTTAGATATATATATAGACGAACATAGATGAATAGAGGCAAACTTCTGGCCACCAGGGGAGCTGACGCACTCCTCATCTCTCTCAGCGTTTTCCTTCCAACATCCCTTGTTGTTCTTCCGCAATCCTCAGCAAATCTTTATGGCCTCATAAATCAGTCAAAATTTGCCTCCCCACTTAATGTGGTACCTTTATCTCCTACTTGACAAATGAACTGTCTGTGGTGTTTCAGCCTGGTGCTCATGTGCATGCTAGGGATGATGGGATTGTTCTTGAAAATGCTGATGATGGAATTGTTCCTGCAAATGCTGATGATGGGATACTTAGTGAGAATTCTTAGATGCAAAGTGGCCTTTCAGATGAGGCTTGCTTTCCTGGGAACAGTTCTCTTCCCAGGGCCTCATTAGATGAGAATTCTTGTGTTCAGGACTCTGAAGGTCTTGATGTTGATAACGGGACACCTGGGAATCTTAACGAGCTACCATTCAACCGCTGAGATAGCATTCGAGAATCTAGGCAGGCTGCCAGCCTCTGACGCAGCAGCCGGTTTGCAAACGGAAACTGATTTGTCTTTATATTAGATTGCTAGGGAAATTGTCTTCAGTTTTCAGGCTTTGTTTAGAATACCATGCCAAGTCTGCCTTGTCTCCAAGCTCTTGATTTTGCCTAGGCATTTGTGCACGTTTTTGGTTCTATAGCTGCCTTGTATTATTCATGGGATTTGCATCAAGCTTTCTACCTTTACCTTTGGATCTTGGGACTAATCGAACTGTGTGATTTACCTGGATTATGGGACTAATTGAACTGTGTGATTTACCTTGGATATATTCTACAATTGATCTTCTTTTATCCCTTTTGTTGGACACTATATTTGTTTCAATAAAAGCCTACTATTCAGACTGTCTGTTGTGTGCGTGTGAACTAGCGGGGTGCTCCTTGTCCGAAGTGCAACACTGTCTTTCGGGCTGCAAAGGTCTCCCCAGGTTGTTTGATCACCCTGAAGTTTTCTATTGGTTGCTCCTCTTGTTAATAGCTTTGTGGTATGAGAGCTTAAAAACTGAATTCTTTGGATATGGATCTTTACAAGTGCAAAATGCGGAGATTGTACAATCTTCATATAAGCTCCAGTTCCTTTAGCCACTGCCCCTTTAGGCATCTTGGTTTCCAATTTCCGCTGCTCAGTGTATGAATTACAAATCCCAGAATCCCCAAGTCAGCATGCCTTGGGACTTCTGGGAATGATAGTCCCAAAAGTAACTTTCCCCAAACTCTACAGTTTAGAAACTTAACCAGCCAACACGAACAGGCTATGACTGTAATAAAGGTTTATTGTATGTAGTTGTGCTTCTGCAAAGCTAGATATAATAGCTTGATGTGATAAGGATAGACAGCAGCCATAAATTGTGCAACTTTAAAATATATATAGAAATGTACTTAGCATGTACTGTATCCTGCCAGATTGCTCCCACCACACAAACGTATTTATTTAGCTTTAAATGTTGATGGACGAATTACGCTGCTAATGAGCAAATCCTGCCTTTCCATAGCTTTAGTTGAGATCATTTTGTCAACGGAGAATAACGGGATTTTAAGTAAGAGTTGGCCTTCTTGTTGGTGAAAATATAGGACTGTAAAAGTGACAGATTATAGACGGGAAACACTGGATTTTTCAGACATGAAATTATCAGAATTCTCGCTTTGTTTATGACGTCTTAAAAATGAAGCAACATGTTCCTTTCCCTCTTCTCTCAAACACAGCACTCAAATTTATCTCCTTTGGAATTGATGTGAAATTTCAGTAATTCTGTTTCTAGACTTTTATCCCCCCCACCTCCCAATTCACATCAGCATTATTATTATTTGTCAGTATTTCTGTTAAAATAGTATAAAAATGTTATGTCCTCATAGTCAGAAGAAATGCAAGAAAAAATGTAACGGAATCACCTTGTCAGAAAACTATGGGATCCTGACAGAAATGCAATGCCTATAGAAACATCACTTTCCGTTTGCTTATTTTTTAGTGAATACTAGGCAGATTTTCTTCGAAATAGCAAACTGGAATAAAAGAAGGGCTGATAACGGTATACACTTCATATTTGTGCTTGGTATTAAAATGGCGTAGCTTTCTAAAGGCATCTTTAATCCTTTCTTTGCCCCTTTGAATCCACTTTAACTTCTTTGGTACCTTGAATATTTAACCTTTGTGTGTGTGACATCCATAATACATACAAGGAAAATTGTGATGGCACACCCGAGCCTTTGGGGAAAACTATAGTGTCTGGCTTTACTCGGGGGCGATCTGTATACCTTTCCTCTCCACGAATGTTGCTGTCCTTGAGCAAGCAGGGATCACCAGCATCGAGGCCAAGCTATTGAAAACACAGCTGCACTGGACAGGGCACATCTCTAGGCTGGAGGACCATCGCCTCCTAAAGATACTACTCGCTGAACTGACCACAAGTCAGCGCAAGAGAGGCGCCCCAAAAAAAGAGATATAAGGACTCCCTGAAACAACATCTCAGGCTTGGCCAGACGTTCAAATCTGTCACTCCTTTTCACCTGTTACTAAGGACGCTGTCCAGACTTTGAACCGGTGCTTGGTCGCTGTGTCGGACAGGATGAGGGCCAACAAATTGAAACTAAATCCTGACAAGACAAAGGTCCTCCTGGTCAGTCGAAAGACCGAACAGGGCATAGGGTTACAGCCGGTGTTGGATGGGGTTAGACTCCCCCTGAAGACGCAGGTTCGCAGCTTGGTAGTGATCCTGGATTCATCGCTGAGCCTGGAACCCCAGGTCTCAGCGGTGGCCGGGAGAGCTTTTGCAAAATTAAAACTTGTGCGCCAGCTTGGGAAGTCTGATCTATCCACGGTCATCAACGCTCTTGTCACATCCTGAATAGATTACTGCAACTCACTCTAAGTGGGGCTGCCTTTGAATACAGTTCGGAAATTACAGCTAGTCCAATGAGCAGCAGCCAGATTTCTATCAGCAGCTACATACAGGGAGCACACCACCCCCTTGTTGTGTCAGCTCTGGTCCACTTCCGAGCTCAATTCAAAGTGCTGGTTTTGACCTATAAAGGTCTATCCAGGGGTGCTCATTAGTTAGATCGTGGTCTACTGGTAGATCGCGTAGGATGTCCTGGTAGATCGCAGGCAGGGCGGGAGGAAGGCTCAGTCCCACCCTGCAGGCTCCCGGCACCGCCCAAGTGCTGCCGGCCCTGGGTTATCTGAGGTCCTTTCCACACAGTTGAATAAAATCCCATGTTACCTGCTTGGAATCAGATTATATGGCAGTGTGGACTCAGAAAACCCAGTTCAAAGCAGATATTGTGTTATATGTTTCACATTTTTGTAGTGGGTAGGTAGATCATTTTGACTTTGTTGTTTTATAAGTAGCTCGCATGCTGAAAAAGTGTGAGCACCCCTGCTCTATATGGTTCTGGCCCAGCTTACTTGTCCGAACGCATCTGTCTCTATGTCCCACCTTGCAACTTAAGATCATCCGGGGAGGCCCTGCTCTCGCTTCCGCCAGCATCTCAAATGCGGCTGGCAGGGACAAGACAGGGCCTTCTCGGTTGTGGCTCCGCGCCTGTGGAATGCACTGCCAAGTGATATACCAGGCCTGTCCAACAGGCGGCCCGGGGGCCGTACACGGCCCCCTAGCCCCTTGGCTACGACCCCTTACCCTCCTGCAATAAATAATATATTTTTTAAAATATTTAAAAATATTTTTTCAATTAAAAAAATATTATTTTTTATTATTATTTTTGGTCCCGCCCCTTGGCTTTCTATTGGCCGCCTCCTCTTCTCCTGAGGGAGGGGGCCAATGGGAGGGAGTGACATCTCTCGGGCCCCGCCCCCTTGGCAGCAAACAGGAAGAGCGACCGTGCCGCATGGCTTTCCCCCTCGGCAGCGCCGGTTTGCTCCTCCTCAGGATTGCTGCTGCTCCGTCTGGGAGGCGCTCAGGCCCTCAGTGCCAGGGAAGCAAAAGGGGTTTGGGAGGGAGGGAGTGTGTCTGAGAGCATGAGTGAGTGAGTGAGTGAGTGAGTGAGTGAGTGAGTGACAGAGAGAGAGAGAGAGAGAGAGAGAGAGAGAGAGAGAGAGAGGAGGGGGACCTGCCCTGGGCACACCTCTCCCCAGCGCAAAGGGAAGATCTCTCTGGCTCTCTCAGACACACACACAAGCCCCTTCCTTTCTGACCCCTTCATTTGCGTTTCATGAACTGTCTCTTTAATGAGAAGGAGAGAACCGGCCAGCCATAGGAGAGGGGAGGAGGAGAAAAGGAGGGAGGGGGGAATTGAATGAGAGGGAGCTCAAGAAAAGGCCTTCCACCCCCTTTCCCCCTCCTTTCCTCCCCCAGAATTATTTAAATTCTTTGCAATTACCCAAGTTTACTTTGATGACTTGCACTGAATGGAATCAGCCAGGGGTAAACTGGCAGAATGAAAGCACACAGACCTTTCAACTGCAAGGCCATTCAATGCTGATCAATGTGGCCAGTGGAACAGTCATATATTCCGGTTCAAAGCAGAGATCGTGGGATTTTCTGCCTTGATATTCTGTATATTTATGCCCCTCATGTGTTCCATCCATCCCTCCCTCTCCCCTTATTTAAATAATATAATATGTAATTGTATATTTATGCAATGCCGGGCGGGAGGGGGCAGAGTCGGGAGGGGCGGAGCTGGGGCGAGGGAGGGGCGGAGCCAGGGCTTGCCCCCAGGTGATCAGTGACCGGAATTCCGGCCCAAGGTCCAGTAGAAGTTGGACAGCCCTGCGATATATGATCGACTCCATCCCTCCTAGCATTTAGGAAAAAGGTAAAATCTTGGTTGTGGGACCAGGCCTTTGCCCAACGACATAGCAGCACTTTAACTGGAATAGACTTGCGTGATGACAGAGATGAGGACACGGTTTTACTCTTTTAGCAATTGGATGTGTGGATTGAACATTGTTTTAATTGTTATTTTAATTGATTGTTGGATTTTGTTTAATTAATGTTTTTATCTCAATTTTGTATGTTTTATGGCAATTTATGCATTAGGCATCGAATTGCTGCCTCTGTTAGCTGCCCTGAGTCGTCGTCGTCATCGTCTCCCCCCCCCCCCCCCCGGAGGGGTTGAGAAGCGCGGGGTAGAAATACTGTAAATAAATAATGCAGAAAAGATCCTTCCAGCTTCCAAAATATCTTGAATGTGTAAGTTTAAATTTAGGACCAAAAAGAGAAATGTTGCTAAATTTAAATTTACTGTGCATCTGAAATTTAGGAGGTTTTTCTAATTGTTGGATTTAAATTAGGTTTTTTTAAAAAATCTAATAAAAAAATTAAAATTAAAATAAAATTTGGGAGATTAGAAAAACAACTTTGTATAAATTACAGAAGTGGTGGAGATTTGCAATCTCTCTTCTCTCTTCTGAAATTTTGTTTACAGTACGACAGCTTGAGAAATGTGGATGGCTTATCATGTGCATTTTTCCTGGTATCAAATTTCATACTCTGTGTATGTGTACAGGAAAAGAACGGGCCATTATAATTCTGACAACTTTTCTCCAGAGGCTAGTTGTAGCTCTTCTCTGTTGCACCAAATGGGTTCTTTCATCTAACACTTTTTTGGAGTGTGTGTGTGTGTGTGAGTAGGGGGTACTAGGAGGACAGCCATAATTGGGCTTCGAGATGGAGGAAACGAGCATTAGAAGGAAACATTTTGTCATTTTTTTTGGCCATTGTAATTATGACTCAAGAAACTGAAGCAGAACGGCAACTTTTAGAAAGACCATGGTTTCACTTGCTTTTATGGAAGAAGCTGAGCTTTTGGATGTAGGACACAGAGGAATCCAGCGTGGGGATACAAACGACACCCAAGGGGATAAGGCGGCATCCTGCTAGATAGAAAGCCCTTTCATAATCCAGTAGCAGTTAATAGAGAGAGAGAACGTGTAAGAACGTCTGCACTTTCATCATACCAGAGCAAAAGTGTGGGATCTGCTCATGTATGGGGAGAAAGGGATTGAGAGGAACAGACTTTTTAGAAGTTGAGCCTGCCCTTGAAGACGCAATATCTCAAATGCATAAGCTTTACTGTTAACTATGTGACGAATGTTGCTGTCCTTGAGCAAGCAGGGATCATCAGCATTGAGGCCATGCTATTGAGAACACAGCTGCGCTGGGTAGGGCACATCTCTAGGATGGAGGACCACTGCCTCCCAAAGATACTACTCTACAGTGAACTTGCCACAGATCAATGCAAGAGAGGTGCCCCGAAAAAGAGATATAAGGACTCCCTGAAACAACATCTCAGGCTCGGCCAGATCGATCACCAACAATGGTCCACCATGGGCTCACTTTGGGAGGCATGGAGAGGCACTATCCACAATGTTGACTTGGCCACGGTGGTCCATGCTCTGGTTACATCCCATATAGATTACTGCAACGCTCTCTACGTGGGGTTGCCTTTGAAGACTGTTCGGAAGCTGCAACTAGTCCAACGGACAGCAGCCAGGTTGATAACAGGAGCGGCATTCAGAGAGCGTACAACTCCCCTGTTGTGCCAGCTCCACTGGCTGCCAGTTTGCTACCGGGCACAATTCAAAGTCCTGGCTTTAGCCTTTAAAGCCCTAAACGGTCTGGTACAACTTACCTGTCTGAACGCATCTCTCCCTATGAACCATCAAGATGTTTATGATCATCCGGAGAGGCCCTGCTCTCGGTCTCGCCTTCTTCGCAGGCGCGATTGGCGGGGACGAGAGACAGGGCCTTTTCAGTGGTGGCTCCTTGGCTTTGGAATGCCCTCCCTAGAGACATCAGATTGGCCCCCTCCCTCCTGACATTTCGCAAGAAAGTCAAGACCTGGCTGTTTGAGCAGGCATTTGCTGATGAAATATAACGGTTTAATTAGATCTATGGAATGACGACGATGTGACGGAAAGTGATTTCAACATGACGCTGAGACTGTAATTGTATGTTTTAATTGCTAATTGTTATGTTATATGGTCATTGTTTTGTTACTCGTGTTTTTGATTGAAGGGCAGAGACTGCCTTGTGTAAACCGTTCCAAGTCGCCTTCGGGCTAAGAGGGGTGGTATAGAAATATGACAAATAAAATAAATAAATAAATGCTGCAGCCTCTTTCGAGAAGTCACGCCAAACGAGTCTTGAAGAGAAACAACAACACAGAAAGAACCGCAACCTGGAAACAACATCACCCAAGGAGACTTTCCGCTGTGCTTTCTGCAACTGGACTTGCCTATCTCGGATTGGCCTTTTTAGTCATCAACACGCTTGTTGAAAGCGTGGGATGAGTCCTTCCTGAATCTTCATTCGCGAAGAAAAGCCAAGAAGATATACTGTTGACTGGAAGACCCATATACTGTACATAGTCATATACAGGTCGACCTCATGTATAAGTTGATGGTATGCTGGGGGCCAAAATTATCTATTGATATAAGTCAAGGGTCATTTCACAGAGACAGGAGATTTCCAATGCTGGCTCGGGTTCAGATGCCCCTGGCAGCCACGATCACTTTCTCATCCAGACATTGAAAGAGGCCAGAAGCTGTGCCATGGAGAAGAAAGTAGACATTGTTGGTGCTTCTTTGGGGTTTTCCTGGGACCAGTCTCTAACGAATTGTATTGGCTACCATTATGCTTCTGTTGTGACTACATTTAAAGCCCTAAATAGTTTGGGGCCGCAATATTTGAAGAAGTGCTTCAACTATTGATGATTAAGGTCTGCTGGTGAAGGGGATCTCCTGTGGCCCTATCCTCCTTGACTTTTCTTCTCGTACCAAGATTCAGGAAGGACTCATCCCACACTTTCTACAAGTGCATTGGTTACTAAGAATTTTGGAGATTGGATGTGTCCTTCGAGCCTGTGCTATGGATTTTTCTGGTGGAGCGCAGCGTGCACAGAACTGGCCTCACCCTTTGAACCAAAGGTTCGTCTGCCAGGGCCTAGCAAGCTTGGACGGTGGCAGCGAGATCCTCAGGTCGTAGTTTTGGTTAGAGTTTCCTTCTCTTAGATGGTTGACCTTACAGGGTTAGGCAAGCACCATCTGCCCAGGTTTGAAATTAGAGTTTTCCTTCTCCTAGGATGGTTGCCAAAAGGCTAGAGAGCCCATCATGCCCCTTCGATGCTCTTTGTCAGACCCTTCGGTTGTGACCTGTCTGTCATGGGAGGCCCTACTGGTAGCTCTTTTGCCATCGGCAGCATAGCTCACAACTTCATTAGGGTACGCAAGCCTCTCCCCCCGACAAGGGGGCGCCAACGGAGAGGGGCACCATCCACACAATTATATAATGCAGTTTGAAACTGCATTATATGATGTAGACCAGGGCTGGCCCAGGAAGTTGACCGAAGGAGGTCGATCCCAGGATGGGGCGCTTCTCAGGGGGGGGGGGGGAGTCAGGCCACACCAAGCCCCGCCCCCTCCCCAGGCTTTTGCACTCCCAGCAGCTTCTCCAGGCTTGAGGATGGCAGTGCCAAGTCAGTGGTGGCATAGCTAGCACAAGGCTGGCTTGGCCCTGCCATCCTCAAGCCTGGAGAAGCTGCTGGTAGAGCTGAAGCCAGAGGGGGCAGAGCCAGGCCGTGCCAAGCCCCGCCCCCTCCCAGGCTTTTTGCACTCCCAGCAGCTTCTCCAGGCTTGAGGATGGCAGTGCCAAGTCAGTGGTGGCATAGCTCACAAGGCTGGCATGGCCCTGCCATCCTGAAGCCTGGAGAAGCTGCTGGTAGAGCTGCCAGAGGGCAGAGCCAGGCGCCAAGCCCCGCCCCCTCCCCAGGCTTTTTGAGCATCTTCTCCAGGCTTGAGGAAGGCAGTGCCAAGTCAGTGGTGGCATAGCTAGCCCAAGGCTGGCTTGGCCCTGCCATCCTCAAGCCTGGAGAAGCTGCTGGTAGAGCTGAAGCCAGAGGGGGCAGAGCCAGGCCGCGCCAAGCCCCGCCCCCTCCCCAGGCTTTTGCACTCCCAGCAGCTTCTCCAGGCTTGAGGATGGCAGTGCCAAGTCAGTGGTGGCATAGCTAGCACAAGGCTGGCATCCTGGCCTGGAGAAGCTGCTGGTCCTGAAGCAAGCCCAGGAGGCTTTTGCACCCCTGGATGGCTGGTAGCACAAGGCTGGCTTGGCCCTGCCAGCTGAAGCCAGAGGGGGCAGAGCCAGGCCGCCAAGCCCCGCCCCTCCCTCTCCAGGCTTGAGGAGGTAGGTAGATCTTTCTGACTTGGTTTTATTATAAGTAGCTCGCTTGCTGAAAAAGTGTGGGCACTCCTGATGTAGACTCATATAATGCAACTTAACTTCATTATATGAGTCTACACAGCATCATATAGTAATGTACATGGGTTCTGTGTCCCACCATTGAGGTTTAATGCACTTTTTTGGAAAGTAGGAGAGGGCCTTCTCAGCTGTGTAACTGGAATGCTCTGCCCCTTGGAGGCCTACTTAGTGCCATCACTCCTTTAGGTGCCAAGTTAAAGCCTCGATGTTAATCAAAATAGAGAATTTCTGTTTTGGTCTATCTGAATGTCTTTAAATTCTGTTTTAACTTGTTTTCTTTAACTTACGTTTTATATCAGAGCTTAGTTTAATTGTATTTTTAACTTTTGTATTGAGCTATTTTTAAGTGTAAAGTGCGTGTATTTTTTTAAGATGTGCCATGGACGTTGTGCTTGGGGAAAAAAGGTGCAATATAAATTAAATCCATTTCTTTCAGTCTCATTTTTTAAAATCCCAAATACCGTTTTACATAGTTTGTAAAATATTTACATTTTAAAAAAATATATGTTTCTGGTCATTATGACATTTAACTTCTTTAAATATTTTACAGATGGTGACGATATAATACGAAAAATGAGATTTGCTTTTTGTGTGTCTGTGCCAGAGTCCCTTTAATAAGAGTTCATAATACAATGCCTGTTGGGTTTGCAAACCTAGGGTCCCTATACATTCTTAGAAATAATACATAGCTCAATGCTATGTGGTCCTGGGACTTGTAGTTTGTTGAAGCACTATCATTCTTCGGCAAAGCAGGCTAAAGACCTTATAAAACTACAGTTTGAAACCAATGAGCCCTAGCAGTTAAAGTGTCAATTTGCACTATTTCCACAGTGTAACTTTACCCTTGGTCTTCTGCCATACGCTTCACTGAATACATCCTCTCATGCTTGCAGAAATGTCATATTATCAAACAGAAATTTCTACTCTCTAGATGTAAAGTCCCATTGTTCCCAGCCAGCATGGGCATGGTCCACGGGAGTTGTAGTCCAACACAGCAGAAGGGCATCAGTCTATGGAAGGCCATAGCAATCTTCTTCTTCCGGATCAAGAGCGATTTGAGAATCTGCAAGTCACTACTGGTGTGAGAGAATTGGCCGTCTGCAAGGACCTTGCCCAGGGGACGCCCAGAAGTTTGATGTTTTACCATCCTTGTGGGAGGCTTCTCTCATGTCCCCGCATGGGGAGCTGGAGCTGACAAGTGGAGCTCAACCCGCTCTCCCTAGATTTGAACCACTGACCTATCATTCGGTTTTGCCAGCACAAGGATTTAACCCCTTGCACCACTGGGGGTTCCGGTGTATTGAAGAAATACTGTAATAAATAAATATATCTTATTTATTTATTATTTCCAACATTTCTACCCTGCTCTTCTCTATCCCCGAGGGGGGACTCAGAGCGGCCTAACAAAAGGCACAATTCGATGCCAACATAATAAAATACAATATAAAACCTAAAACATACAGCATTAAAATACATTAAAATACAGTTAACATTAATACATCATACACATTCTCTTAAGTTAAGACAGTATTTGTCCATAACAGGAGCATTGAGCCATATCCATCAACTTGCCATTACAAATCCATTCCAAAGTGCTGCATTGTGCTAATGTGCAAGCGCCTGTTCCCACAGCCAAGATTTCACTTTTTTCCTGAATGTTAGGAGGGATGGGGTTGATTGTATGTCGCTTGGAAGCGCGTTCCATAGACGGGGAGCCACCACCGAGAAGGCCCTCTCTCTCGTCCCCACCAACCGCGTTTGAGAAGTTGGCAGGAGCGAGAGCAGGGCCTCCCCGGATGATCTTAAATTACGAGGTGGGACAGAGAGGCTGATGCGTTCAGACAAGTAAGCTGGGCCAGAACCGTATAGAGCTTTAAAGGTCAAAACCAGCACTTTGAATTGAGCTCGGAATTGGACAGGCAGCCAGTGGAGCTGACACAACAGGGGGGTGGTATGCTCCCTGTATGTAGCTCCAGTTAGTAATCTGGCTGCCGCCCGTTGGACTAGCTGTAATTTCGGAACTGTCTTCAAAGGCAGCCCCAGGTAGAGTGTGTTGCAGTAATCTATTCAGTATGTGACCAGAGAGTGGACGACCGTAGCCAGATCAGACTTTCCAAGGTACGGGCGCAGCTGGCGCACGAGTCTTAACTATGCAAAAGCTTCCCTGGCCACCGCCGAAACCTGGGGTTCCAGGCTCAGCGATGAGTCCAGGATCACTCCCAAGCTGCAAACCTGCGTCTTCAGGGGGAGTGTAACCCCATCCAACACAGGCTGTAACCCTATGCCCTGTTTGGCCTTTCGACTGACCAGGAGGACCTCTGTCGTGTCTGGATTAAGTTTCAGTTTGCTAGCCCTCATTCAGTCTGACACAGCAGCCAAGCACTGGTTCAAAATCTGGACAGCCTCCTTAGTGACAGGTGGGAAGGAGTGACAGATCTGGATGTCATCCGCGTACAGATAACACCTTACTCTTCTTAATAGTTTTGTTGATGCATTTTTGCCTGGATTGATTCCTTGCGAGGGAGAGAGAGCCGTGCAGAATTGTGCCCCTGTTTTCATGGAGAAAAACCTCCCCAGAGTTTCAAAGTACAATTGATGATGGGAAATCCCAGATTGCTTGTCTGCCATGCAGCTATTGCTCATGGGGGGAAAAACCACACTGTGTGTGCTTTTCCTGTTATTTGTCTGTAAAACGAGGAGATTTCTGTTGCTGAAAACGGAGAGAGAAATGAATATGTTTACATCGATTTCGTACACACTTCCGAATAATTTGCACCGACTACTTTACTGCATTCGGATTTTTAAAAAAAGGTATACATTGAACAAACAGAGCTTTTTCCGTGGTCAAAAAGCCAAGTGTGTTTAAATTTGTGGGCTAAGTGAGAGAACGCTTGTTGTGTCTTGCCTTGCCGAGAAGGTGCCGCTGAAGACCGCGTGCCCACTAGAGGGTACTGTTGCCCTGCCTTCCATCTTCAAGCAGCTCTTGTTTAGCGGAGCAGGAAAGACCATCATTGTTTAGTCTGTTCTCCAAGGGTCTCCTTTTGACCAACGTGGACCCCGTGGACTTCCTGGAACATGTGTTAGCAATTTAGCCGCAGACATTTATTTCTTTGTTTTACTGCCTGGCTCTTGGAGAAAGTGTTGGTGCCGGGTTATGGGCTGTCTGGATCATGTCAGAGGCCGTGGGGATCAAGTTCATGCGACAGGGCCAAGCCGAGGGAAGGATGAAGGCTGAGGAAGACCGACCTTCCCTCTCAACAGCTACAAATCCTCCCCTGTCTGTGGACTCCAGCCAAACTCAAAGTTTTTGGGACAGCTGAACAAACACAACACAGTTTTGTCCGGTCCACCCCCCCCCCTTTCCCATCTAACTACAGAGTTAAATTCCTACAGTGTGTTCCTCTAAAAAGAAAAAGTGGGAATAAAACTACGCTTCTCTTTCTTTCTTTCTCTCTTCCTTTTTCTGTTTGTGTACTTCGTTTAGCGCCATCCAGACGAGGAGACCTGGAAATCCTTGGCTACTGTATGCTGCAGTGGATATGTGGGAATCTACCCTGGGAGCAGAGCCTGAGGGACCCCGAAGCTGTTCACGCTGCTAAAACAAAGTAAAAAAACCCACACAGAATTATTTATTTTACCCATACTAATGTTTTGCATTATAAAGTTCAGACCAGGTTATAGTGGTGATATGAATATGGAAAGTACAAGTTGAACATCTCTTATCCAGGAATTTCAAAATCGGAAATACTCCAATTTTATTTTTAAATGTCCACATGAGTGACTGAGATAGTGACACATTTCTGAAGGTTCAGTGCACACAAACTTTGTTTCAGGTGCGAATTTTTTTTTAAATGATAAAGTTACTTCCAGGCTATGTGTATAACCCCAGGTCTTGGCAGTGGCCAGGGGAGCTTTTGCACAGTTAAGACTCATGCGCCAGCTGCGCCCGTACCTTGGGAAGGCTGATCTGGCTACGGTCATCCACGCTCTGGTCACATCCCGAATAGATTACTGCAACACACTCGATGTGGGGCTGCCTTTGAAGACAGTTCCGAAATTGCAGCTAGTCCAACGGGTGGCAGCCAGAGTACTAACTGGAGCTACATACAGGGAGCATACCACCCCCCTGTTGTGTCAGCTCCATTGGCTGCCTGTCCAATTCCGAGCTCACTTCAAAGTGCTGGTTTTGACCTTTAAAGCTCTATACGGTTCTGGCCCAGCTTACTTGTCCAAACGCATCAGCCTCTATGTCCCACCTCGTAATTTAAGATCATCCGGGGAGGCCCTGCTCTCCCTCCCGCCAGCTTCTCAAATGTGGTTGGTGAGGAGGAGAGAGAGGGCCTTCTCAGTGGTGGATCCCCGTCTGTGGAACGCGCTTCCAAGCGACATACGATCAACCCCATCCCTCCTTGCATTCAGGAAAAAATGAAATCTTGGCTGTGGGACCAGGCGTTTGCACATTAGCACAATGCAGCACTTTGGACTGGATTTGTAATGGCAAGTTGATGGCTATAGCTCAATGCTCCTGTTATGAACGAAATACTGTCTTAACTTAAGAGAATGTGTATGATGTATTAATGTTAATTGTATTTTAATGCTGTATGTTTTAGGTTTTATATTGTGTTTTATTATGTTGGCATCGAATTGTGCCTTTTGTTAGGCCGCTCTGAGTCCCCCCTCGGGGGTAGAGAAGAGCGGGGTAGAAATGTTGGAAATAAATATATAGTTATCTCATTATGTGTGCTTTTTCAGATGTAGGTATTTGAAAATCTGGGGGGAAAAATCAAAATTTGAAACACTTCTGTCTCAAGCATTTTGGATAATGGAGAAGAGATACTCAATCAGTGCATGTATAAGAGGGAACAAAATGACACAGTGACAATGTTTTCAAGAAATTTATTTATTTATTTATTTACATCATTTATATTCCGCCCTTCTCACCCCACAGGGGACTCAGGGCGGATCACAATGCACACATATACAGGCAAACATTCATACAATATATATATAGACAGACAACGAGCTACACAATTGGACGAGAGCTCACCCCGACCCGAAAAGGCCTCGGAAAGAAACAGTTCTTACCTGTTATAACTTCCATGAACAGTACCCTAAAAGCTGAAAGATCAAAGAACAGTGATGGCATGGAAACAAATGCTGCTGTTGCTCTTCTTGTTGTTGTTGTGTATACTTTATAAAAGGTAAAGGTTTTCCCTTGGCATTAAGTCTAGTCCAGTCGACTCTGGGGGGCTGGTGCTCATCTCCATGTTTAGGCCGAAGAGCCGGCATTGTCTATAGACAGCTCCAAGGTCACGTGGCTGGCATGACTATATAGAGCGTTGTTACCTTCCTGCAGAAGCGGTACCTATTGATCTATTCACATGGGCATGTTTTCGAACTGCTAGGTTGACAGAAGCTGGGCCTAACAGCAGGAGCTAACCCCGCTCCCCGGATTCAAACTGCCAACCTTTCGGTCAGCAAGTTCAGCAGCTCAGAGTAGGGATGACTTCTGAGAAACCTTGGAGAACTGCCACTGATAAAAATAAGCCGTGCTACCGTGTTTCCCCAAAATTATGACACCCAGATTGTAAGACGCGCCTCCCCAAGCAAGGGTCTTCCTCCAGGTGTCAGAGGGGTCCCTGAATAGACTTATATAAAAGACAACCTGGCAAAATGGCACTACCTAAAAGTAAGACGTGAAGCAGAACACCTCGGGCGGCATGGCGTGGCTTCCTGGCTGGGCGACGAGAGGCTAAATAAAAGTTCAGAGGGGCTCAAAAAGGCCCGGAATCCTCCTCTTCTGTCCAGCGGCGCCTTCCCTTCTCCTCCTCTTCCTCCCAGCAGCGCCTTCTCCCTCTCGCCGGTTCCGCCCCCTCCCTTCAGTGAAGGGAGGAGGGGCGGAGCCGCCGCCGGCGAGTGGGAAGAAAGCGCCGGCGGAAGTCCCGCCCGCACGGCGGCTCAGGCGTCTTTCCCCGCCGCCGCCCCGCTGGTCCGTGCTCCAAACAGGAGCCAGGCGGCGGCGAAAACCCCCTGAGTCGCCCTGGGGCGGGACTTCCGCCGGCGCCTCCCCTCTCGCATTGTCCCCCCTCCCTTCACTGAAGGGAAGAGGGGCGGAGCCGCCGCCGGCAACAAGAGGGAGAAGGCGCCGCGCCAATGCGGAATGTCCCTCCTGCACGGCGGCTCAGGCGCAAAACTTTCTTGCCGCCCAGGCATTTGACTAATGGCGCCTCGCAAAGGGAGCCCTCTTGTGCCTGATCTTCCCTTCTCCGAAGAGGCGGCTGCAAGGAGATCTCGCGGTTTCCCTGCAGCCGCCTCTTCGGAGAAGGGAAGACAGACAGGCGCAAAGGGGAGCCTAGTTGTGAGTAATGTGTTCCTTTGGTTTTTATGAGCATGGAGTCATAACAATACTTTGCTGGATTGGAACCAGTGTTTTATGACACATGATAGTAATTGTGCAATTGGATAACTTAGTTGATTAAAAAAAGTGTAGATTCCATCATTCCCCTCCCCTTTTGGGATATTTACATAAAAAGGCGCTTGATATATGCGGAGGGAAAATTACAATACCTTTCTCCATACCCCATATGTATACAATAATTATCCCAGGCTAAACATACTGCCCATTGTTGCTCCTTTGCTTTTACTGGTGGGACTTAAGTCAGCTAATTGCTCATGGCCCCACAAAGCCAATTCCTCGGTGTGCCAACCACTGGCCTCGCCGCAGCGAAATGTTACAAGTGGCAAAGGCAGCAAACTTTTAAGTAGGGCAAGTCACAACAGAGGTACACAATGGGGAGAGCTGATCTGCAGAAATCAATCTGCACGTTCGGTTTGGCAGTGGCTCTCTGCAGAGAAGGAGGGAGGGAGGGAGGTTGGCCTGCAGGCTGCGGATAATACAGATTGCATCTGTAAATGTTGACTTCGTCAGGTATTGTTTTAAATTTTTCCCCCTTTAGAACTTCGGATCATTAGAGTTTCCCACAAACCATCCCCCTATGCAATTCAGCCTTCAATCAATGCAATCCATCAAGCTTTGTTATTAATTCCACCGCCAAGAATTAACCCTGTGGAGAATGAGATTTCCTATTTGCCCCCATCCCAACACTCAAGCACTCGTTTACTAAATCGGATATGCCGAAGTGATGTATGTGCATGTGCCTTTAAGTTGCCTGCCAACTTATGGCGACCCTGTGACTTTCATAAGGTTTTCTTAGGGAACACTCAGAGGTGGTTTGCCATCCACTGAAGTACTGGCTACAGCGCCTGCTATTCTTTGGTGATCTCCCTCGTAAGTACTAAGCAGTAGGGGTGGTTGATCCATCAAAAATGTGTTTCTAAACTCGCATGGGGGAGAATTGTCATTGGTGGTTTGAATATAGAAATTGTTCCGAAAAAATTCCGAAAAAATCCGTATTGAAACGTAATTATTAACGAAAATTCGTTATTATTTCCTGTTAGTTCTCAGCAGGGAAGGAGGGGGGGGGCATCTGCACCTCGTTCCCTGCTAAGACCTAAAGCGCGTCAACCCTTGACGCGCTTTAGATCTCAGCAGGGAAGGAAGTGCGGAACCTCCACACATCGTTCCCTGCTAAGACCTAAAGCCCGTCAACCCTTGACACACTTTAGTTCTCAGCAGGGAAGGAGGTGCGGAGGGCATCCCCTCGCCTCCTCCTTCCCTGCTGAGAACTAACTCCGAGATTCGGAGAAATTTCCTCCTGTTCTCCAGGCTCTCCCTCCGCTTGTGAGGGAGAGCCTGGGGAACAGGAGGAAAGCTCGCCCCGGGCTGCTTCCAAAGCGCCCGCCTCAGCTCTCAGCTGGCAAGAGGAGAAAGGAGGGTGCTGCTGCCCTGCAGTCTCCTCTCGCGAATTGAGAACTAAGGAGGGGGGGAAAACGACATAATAACATGCCCTTTACAAAAATGGCGATCGGGTTCGGTTTTGAAACTTCACTTCCGGGTTGGATGCCGAGGGTTGATATACGGTCAAAATAACTTCAAATACGAAATATTAACGAGTTTTTAAGTATTTAAATTGGAGATATCCACCCCTACTAAGCAGTATTGATTCAACTTAGCTTCCCAAATCACAGTGAATTTAGTGTCTTCAAGGCATTCATTTATTTGTTTTATCATGTAGTACAGTGCTGTCCAACTTCTGGCGGGTCCAGGGCCGGATAAGAGGTCACTGATGACCTGCGGGGCCGCTCGGCCCCGCCCCAGGCCCCACCCCCCAGGCCCGCCCCCAGCCCAGGCCCCGCCCTCCTAAAGCCGCCGAAAAAGGAGGGTAGGCAGCGCCAAGAGCAGCGCGTCACGCCAGGCCTGTGACGCGCTGCTCTTGGCGCCGCCGCCTGCCCTTTTAGGCTCCTGCCCTAGGAAGGGAGGGCGCCGAAGGGCAGAAGGCGGCGCCAGCGGCAGCGCGTCACAGGCCTGCCGTGACGCGCTGCCCCTTGGCACCGCCTACTCCTCCTTTTCGGCGCCCTCCCTCCCTAGGCCGGGAGCCGCCGAAAAGGAGGAGTAGGCGGTGCCAAGAGCAGCGCGTCATGCCAGGCCTGTGACGCTGCTCTTGGCGCCGCCTGCTGCCCTTTTCGGCGGCTCCCGCCTCCAGGTAGGGAGGGGGCTGAAAAGGAGGAGCAGCTCTCTTCCTCCTCCCTGCCCCCCTCCCTCCGGCCCTTTTAAAAAAAAAAATCGATTTTTTTAAAATTTAAAAATGGCGGCTGAGGGCATGGGTGGGGCCGTGTCCAACAGGCTATGGGGCCGGATCCGGCCCCGGGGCCGCCAGTTGGACAGCCCTGATGTAGTACATTCGTCGTTAGGAGTGGACCACTGAATGATGGTCATTGCTCTGAGATACAGAGTTCATGCTTTGCACGCGTGAAGTTTCGGGTTCAGTCCAGTTAAAGAACATCTTGTAATTGAACTGGGCGGAACCTATGTCTAGGACAATGCTGTCCAAAGTGGTGGCCGATGGGCTAGTGCTGCTCTACAAGCCACCAGTTGCCATTGCCTGGGAAGTTTCCAAGAAAGAAAGAAATACTAATATCCCAACAGGTACAATATACGAGGGTTGAATGAAAAGTAATGCCTCCACCTTCGTAACTCCTCAACAGATGGCAGTACTGATATGCAGCAGGTACTAGCTTGTTCAGTAGACCTTCCTCTACAGTTCCATTTTGGCAGGAAGCCTTAGATTTGAACGGTTGTGTTGTTAAAGTGCGAAGTATGAAACTCTGCGCAGGCGGCCGGTCAATGCGACTTAAGCAACGTACAGTAATTGAATTCTTGACAGCAGAAGGTATCACCCCAAAGGACATTCATCAGAGAATCCAAGCTGTTTATGGTGATTGTGTTGATGTGAGTACTGTGCCTACAACAACCCAGCCACGAAAGCCTTCGACAATACACTACCCTGTGGAAATGATCCTTCTAGAGAAGAGGAAAGGGGAAAGATTCAAGAATTTTTCCTTTATTAGCAGTTTTCCCCCACTTATTGGCTGGAATCCTATTAATGACATAAACAAGCATAACTTAGCGATATGTGTATGTCTATGTTTGATCATGGCAGGGACCGAATCTCCATCCTATCTGCCATAAAGCCAGTGTAGCCCCTCACCCATCTAAGGTCAGTTGTGCCAGGAGGAGATTGTAGAAGCATCTGACCATGTCCTGTAGCCAAACATGAGTTTATTACTTATTTATTTTATTTTATTTATTTAAAACTTTTGTATCCCGATCTTCTAATCCAGTGTTTCTCAACCTTTTTTGAGCTGCGGCACACTTTTAACATTAAAAAAATCCGGGGGCACACCACCAACCAAAATGACACAAAATGACACTCTCACACAGTAAAGAACGTCTGGGAGATGGTGACCTGCTGGGAGTGCGAAGCCAGGGAGGGAGGAGCCAAGCCGTGCCATGCCCCGCCCCTCCCCGGCTTCAGTTCTCCCACAGCTTTGCCAGTCTTGAGGGCAGTGCCAAGCCAGCATTGTGCTAGCTCTGCCACTGCTGGCTTGGCACTGCCCCCTCAAGACTGGCGAAGCTGTGAGAATGCTGAAGCCAGGGGGAGGGGAAGCCATGCCCCGCCCCCTACCCCAGCTTCAGCTCTCCCACAGAGGAGGAGCATGAGCGGTGGATGGGCTTCAGTGGGTGGGGCTCGTCCTCCATGCAGCTTCAGCGAGCGAGGGGCGAGAGTCATGGTGGGAGTCATGGCGGATTGGAGGCTGGGTGGGGAAACGGCCGAAGGAGGTGGTGCCCCGGCCCCTTCTTTTTCTTTGCCGCTGCCCAGCCCTTCCTCCTCCTCCCCCAAGCAGCAGGAGTTCAGCAGGAGGAGGGGGGAAGGAAGGGGGGCAGAGAGCTTTTCTCGTGGCACACCTGATGATCGCTCACGGCACACTAGTGTGCCACGGCACACTGGTTGACAAAGACTGTTCTAATCCTCCATTGAGGGACTCAGACCGGCTTACAGCAAAAAATCAATGCTACAATAAAATTTAAAATATCTAACAACAATACATGATTAAAATATATAAGAATAAAATACATAAAAGCCAAATTGCCAGCTAAACACAAGTTCAACTCCGTCTATAACTGTAGTCATTCATTTGGTCTATAACCAATTTCAGGAATGCTACCTTCCAAAGCCAGGTCTTTACTAGCCTCCTGAAGGACAACAGGGACGGGGCAGATCTAACCTCGCTTGGGAGAGAGTTCCATAGCCGAGGGGCCACCATGGAAAAGGCCTGTCTCTCGTCCCCACCAGACGCGTTTGTGATGATGGCGGGACAGAAAGCAGGGACTCCCCGGAAGATCTTAGTGTCCTAGATGGTTCATAGGGGAGAACCCATTTGGACAGGTAAACTGGGCTGGAACCATATAGGGTTTTGTAGGTTAAGACCAGCACTTTGAATTGTGCTCGGAAACTAGTTGGCAGCCAGTGGAGCTGGCACAACAAGGGAGTTGCGCACTCCCTGTACCCCGCTCCTGTTAGTAACCTGGCTGCCAAGCATTGGACTAATTGCAGTTTCCGAGCAGTCTTCAGAGGCAACCACACATAGAGAGTGTTGCAGTAGTCTATACGGGATGTAACCAGAGTGTAGACCACCGTGGCCAAGTCAGACTTCCCAAGGTACTTCAGCTGCTGAGACCTATGGAGAATCCCAACAGACCTCAGCAGATGTCATAATCACTTCATATCTATCTGGGGAGCATAGTCAACCACTTTGTCAATCCCTTTTTCTCTAGGCCAGGGGTGCCCACACTTTTTCAGCACGTGAACTACTTATAATAAAACCAAGTCAGAAAGATCTACCTACCTCCTCAAGGCTGGAGAGGGGAGGGGGCGGGGCGTGGTGTGGCCTGGCTCTGCCCCCTTCTGGCTTCAGCTCTACCAGCAGCTTCTCCAGGCTTCAGGATGGCAATGCCAAGCCAGCCTTGTGCTAGCTATGCCACCACTGGCTTGGCACTGCCATCTTCAGGCCTGGAGAAGCTGCTGGTAGAGCTGAAGCCAGAAGGCCGGAGGCCAGGCCACACCACCACGCCCCGCCCCTCCCAGCCTTGGAGGAGGCTGCTGGTAGGCGGAAGCCAAAGGGCGGGCCTGCCCAAGCCCCGCCCCCCCTCTGGCTTTGGAGCTCCCAGCAGCTTCTCCAGGCTTGAGGATGGAAATGCCAAGCCAGTGATGACATAGCACAAGGCTGGCTTGGCACTGCCATCCTCAAGCCTGGAGAAGCTGATGGGAGTGCCGAAGCCGGGGAGGGGGCGGGGCTTGGTGCGGCCTGGCTCCGCCCCCTCTGAGAAGCGCCCCATCCAGCTGTGATCAACCTCCTTCGGTCCCATGATCGACCGGTCGATCACGATTGACTTCCTGGGCAGCCCTGACATAGAGGGTAACAATAAGAAGAGACTGCAAGCAAATTTGAGTATTTTGTCTCATGCAAAATGAAACGTTTCCCTTTATCTCAACGGCACCCAGGATCTCAGCTAGCCTGAGTACCTGTATCTGAACTATCCATTTGCACAGACTCGGACGTGGAGTGGGCAGATCAAAAGACAGCCTGTCAAAATGGCGCTACCTTAAAAAAATCCTCCACCTTGTGTGACTGTGGAGCACAACAGACAACTCTGTATCTCTGTGCTTGTCCACAATGTCCTGCCTCATGTACAGAGGAAGAATTGTTTGAGGCTACAGACAATGTGGTCACTGTTGCCCGTTTTTGGTCAAAATATATTTTTATCACTTATACTAATTTAAGCAGTGTTTTTGATACGAAATAAAATAAATAAATCCATTTACAAATCATTCACTTTCTGATATTAGAAATACAATGTGTCGGGCACTGAAAGAACTGCAGGTTCTTTCAAACTTTTGCCAACAATTTCGATTTTATGGACTGCCCTTCCCAACAGTCTTGGGGCGGTGTACAATTTGTAAAAACATACTAAAAACAATCACATATCTTAATAAAACAATACAAAATTTAAACAATTTAAAACAACAGGCAGTAACTTAGGGTGCAAACTAGTCAAAAATCAGAAGTAAAGTTGCCAACTTCTATTCAACACCAAACTTAAAGAGACAAGGGACTATAGGTATATCCAACTTGTTTTATCACTTGTAAATAAGTAATATGGTATAATAATATTTCCACCAGTTTCATATAACAATACTGGTGGAAATATTATTATACCATATTACTTATTTACAAGTGATAAAACAAGTTGGATATACCTATAGTCCCTTGTCTCTTTAAGTTTAGTAACTTAGGGTGGCAATATACGTATGTCGAGCATTTGATGGTTTACGGAGGGCTGCTGAGACCGAATGCCTGCCGGAAGAGGAAAGTTTTACACATTTTCCGAAAAGGAATACGTTCGTTGAGAGCACGTGCCTCGACCGGTAGGGCATTCCACAATGCTGGAGCCATCACTGTAAAGGCCCTCTGTCTGGTTACTGATAGATGATATGTCCAAACTGAAGGGACCACTAGTAGGTTTGAATCCTCCGAACGTAGGGATCTCTGGGGAATGTACGGGGAGAGACAGTCCCTCAAGTACACAGGCCCTAGACCAGGGGTGCTCAGGAAGTCGATCACGATCGACTGGTCGATCCTGGGACCGAGGGAGGTCGATCCCAGCTGGATTGGGCGCTTCTGAGGGGGCGGAGCCATGCTGCGCTAAGCCCCACCCCCTCCGCCAGCTCCAGCATTTCCACAGCTTCTTCAGGGTAGAGAAAGGTTATGCCAAGACAGTAGTGGCTATCTATGCTACCACTGGCTTGGCATTTTCTGTACCCTGGATAATGCTGGACCAGAGGAGGAGGAGGGCGGAGCTAAGCCCCCACCAAGCCCCGCCCTCCAGCATTTCCACAGCTTCTCCAGGGTAGAAGGGTAATGCCAAGCCAGAGGTGGGTATCTATGCCACCACTGGCTGGAGTACCCTGGAGAAGATGTGGAAAATGCTCAAGCCAGAGGAGGAGGGGGCGGAGCTAAGCCCCCACCAAGCTCCGCCCCTCCGCCAGCTTCAGCATTTCCACAGCTTCTCAAGAGTAGAAGGGGTAATGCCAAGCCAGTGGTGGCTATCTATGCCACCACTGGCTTGGCATTACCCTCTTCTGGAGAAGCTGTGGGCAGTGGAAATGCTGGAACCAGAGGGGGAGGGGACGGAGCCAAGCCCTGCCAAGCCCCGCCCCCTTCCCCCAGCTCCGCCCTGCTTCTCTCTTGGTAGATCTTTCTGACTTGGTCTTAGTATAAGTAGCTCGCATGCTGAAAAAGTGTGGGCACCCCTGCCCTAGACCATGTAAGGCCTTAAAGGTCAGAACCAACACCTTGAACATGATCCGGTATTCTATAGCAGGGCTGTCCAACTTCTACCGGCCCAGGGGCCTGAATTCCGGTCACTGATGACCTGGGGGGCTGTAGGGTCTGCCCTCATTCTGGCTCTGCCCCCACCTTCGGCTCCACCCCCTCCCCGCCCCCGGCTCTGCCATCTCCCCCGGCACCCTCTCCCCTTATTTTTATTTAATATTAAATATATTTAATTCCATCCTCCCCTCCCCCTTATTTTAATGTATCCCATCTCCCCTTATTTCATCTTTAAATATATTTAATTTTATATTTAATACTTGAGGGGAGTTGGGGGGAGGGTATGAGGAGCCCCGAGGAGCCCCCTGCTTCGGCCTACCTTTTCCAAACGCGCCGGATCCAGGAGTACCCGGACGCTGAGAGAGGCGACGACTGAGTCGAAGAAGGTCCTAATCACGTCTGTGGGCCTCAGCGATCCAGTAGTAGAGTAGCCGAAGAGTATCACAAGAATAAGCAATCCACACCGGATTTCGCTGTCAACGCCGGCGTGATCTCGCGTTGACAGCAAAATCCCGTGTGGATTGCGTATTCTCGCGATACTTGCTCGAACTCAAAAGTAGGGTTTTTAAAAAAATTTATTATTTATTTTATTTTTCAATTTTTATTTTTTATTAAAAAGCTTAGGGGGAGGTAGGGAAGGGGCTGGGGGGCCGTATACGGACCCCGGGCCGCCAGTTGGACAGCCCTGTTCTATAGGAAGCCAGTGTAGTTGCAGCAGGATGGGAGTAATGTGCGCTTTTGCTGGCGCACCAACGAGCGGTCGTGCTGCAGCATTCTGCACTAACTTTAAGTTTCTGGATCACGGACAAGGGAAGGCCAATGTAGAGGCCGTTACAGTAGTCTAGTCTCGAGATGTCCATTGCCTGGATCACCGTAGCTAGGTCACTTCCGGATAGGTAGGTGCCAGCCGCCTAGCCTGCCGAAGATGGAAAAATGCAGATCTGCTGACCGTGGAGGCCTGAGCCTCCATGGTCAGCAGTGGGTCCAACTTGACCCCCAGACTCTTTACCAAGGGCGACAGGTGTAAGGCCTTGCCGTCCAGGGTAGGCAGCCGGCACTCCCGCCCTACCGGGCCACCCAGCCATAGGATCTCCGTCTTCGAGGGATTCACCCTCAACCGACTAGCTCGCAGCCATCCAGTCACGGCTTCAAGGCACCGATGGAAATAATCTGGTGCGGTGTCAGGCCTGAGTGTTGTTTCTCCCTTGAAGCACTTCTTTGGAATAGGAGTTGCTCTTCTTGTGGTTTGCAAATAGATGCTCTTCAAAACTTTGCAAAGACAAATGACAGGATGGTATAGAAATCATTTCTCTAATCATGCCTCTAATTTTGCAACAAAGCCCTGGGATTTTAAAACAATGGTAATAAAAGCATCATTAACAACCAGCAAAGTTGTCACGTTGACAGCCCCATGAGAGAGATTTAGGCAGAGAGATCTCAACAAAAGTAACTTGGGAAGCTGCCCATGATCCATTAGCTTAAAAAGATGGAGGGGAGGGAGACTAGGATTCAAGGACAGGGTTACTTTGGGTTACTTGTGCTTTTATTTTAAGGCAGTGATTTTCAACCTTTCTAATGCCACGACCCCTTAATACATTTCCTCATGTTGTGGTGTCCCCCAACCATAAAAATACTTTTGTTGCTGTTTCAAAACTGTAGTTGTACTACTGTTGTAAATATCTGATACGCAGGATGTATTTTCATTCACTGGACCAAATTTGTCACAAATACACAATATGCCCCAATTTGAATACTAGTGGGGTTGGGGAGGATTGATTTTGTCATTTGGGAGTTGTAGTTGCTGGGATTTATAGATAACTTACAATCAAAGAGCATTCTGGACTCCACCCACAATGAAATTGAACCAAACTTGGCACACAGAACTCCCATGACCAACAGACAATACTGGAAGGGTTTGGTGTGCATTGACCTTGAGTTTTGGAGTTGTAGTTCACTTACATCCAGAGAGCACTGTGGACTCAAACAATGATGGATCTGGACCAAACTTGGCATGAATACTCAATATGTCTAAATGTGAACACCGGTAGAGTTTGGGGAAAATAGACCTTGACATTTGGAAGTTGTAGTTGCTGGGATTTATAGTTCACCTGCAATCAAAGAGCATTCTGAACTCCACCAATGGTAGAAATGGGCCAAACTTCCCACACAGAACACCCATGACCAACAGAAAATACTGTGTTTTCTGATGGTCTTTGGCAACCCCTCTGACACCCCCCTTGTGACCTCCCGTCGGTGTCCCAACTCCCAGATTGGGTGTATTTTTGTATGTCCCATGTAAACTTTTGAGACACAAATGGCTTTGCAGCTCCCAGGTCTCTCTCTGTTTACTTTCTGCCTGATTATATCTGTGGGAAATATGCCAGGGAGGGAGAAATGGGGTGCTTGTGTGTATTTTTGCATGTCCCATTGTTTACATTTCTGAGAAAGAAAGAAGCCCCGTGCAGGCGGAAGGTGGCAGCAGGAGTCGGTGATCTTTTAAACTTGGTTCTTCATATGGTAGCTCCCATGTTTGAAAAAGTGTGAGCACCCCTGCCTTACATGGTCTGCGGCCAGTGTACTTACGGCATCACCTGGTTCCATACAACCCCCCGAGATCACTACGTTCAGAAGACCTGAACCTCTTAACTATTCCTTCTGTCAAGTCCTTCCGTCTCACCTCAACCAGGCGGCGAGCTTTTACCATCATTGCTCCAACCTTGTGGAATACACTGCCCCCGGAGACCCGTACATTTCGCAGGGCATGTAAGACATTTCAATTTAGACAGGCTTTTGACTGCCTGTGAAAAAATTTGCTATGTCCTATTGTGTTTTTTTGGATGTTATTTTTTATTGTCTTTTATGCATTGTATTTTATCTTTCATGTTGTAAACCGCCCCGAGTCTTTGGGAGTGGCGGTGTACAAGTCTAATAAATAAAATAAATAAATAAAAATATAAAAACTGCTATATATTTAGTCACCCTTTTAAAAAAGTGACCTTTTTTTGGGATTTTTTCCCCAGTCTGCTTTCAGTGAATTGCAAAAGCTTGTTTGGGGTCTTTAATCCATTTCCCGCGGCACCCTTTATTGTGGCAAGCAGACCCACTCTCCGGGCTCCCACCTCTTGTTTCTGTTGCCACCTCTGTCCTCTGAGCAGGTGTTCTGGTCTGTGTCCAGGTTATATGTTGGGAATTGAAAGCCAGGACAGGAATGCGTTGCAAGGACCATGATCATGTGCCAGAATTTCCTCTCCCCCCGTTTGCTCTTCAACTGACTGGTAAGGTCAGTAAACAACTGAAGGTGATCTAGTCCAGGGATTCTGAAATTCCAGCCATAAGGAACCATATGTGGGGCTCGCTCGGAGCGTCAGGGAGCGCAACAATGGGCTGATTGATTCAATTTTTGAAAACATGATGAGGTGTTGGCACCGCAGCGAATTGCCTTTTCTGTAAACTTGTACAGGCAATCAGCAGACACGTCGGAAAGCAAATTTTAGGAGACCTGACTTCTGGGAAGTGTAGATTGTGGAGTCCTTAAAATAATTAGGACATGTGTTACAGAATGTCATGCCAAAAGGTGAAGGCACTTGAGACTTCCTACAGGGAAAAAAAAAAGCAAAGAGAAAGAAATACTTCCTGAAAGAAAACAAAAGAGACCTTCTACGGATAGTTCCCATTGTCTTTAAAATGTTTTTTTAATTTGTTTTTTTTTCAAAACCAAAAGAATAGCGAAGTGTCTCTTACACCGCCGCATAATGAAACAAGGTGAACAAAGGGTAGGGAAGAAAAGTAAGAAAAGGGACTTTTCTATAGAATGTTTCAAAGGGCTTGAAAGCAAACAGTAAACACATCAAGTGCTTCTTTATTTCCTTCTTGGTATCTTAGAGTTGAGCGTTCTGCATAGATGGAGGCAAATCCTAGTTTTCGACTATAGCTTCCAGAATTCATACCTCTGCTCCAGAAATCCAGACTATAGCTTCCACCAATTTTAGCCATGGCTAAAGAATCTGGTTTCCGTAATCCAAAAAGAGTAAATTTTCCAATTTCTGGTTCCGTGATACGTTTGAGGTCTTCTTTAAAAATGGCACATTTTGTGAGAGAATTATGGGCACCATTTCGGTTGCGGTTCTCTCTGCCTTTTATGTTGGAAATGGCAACCTTCCAAGCCTCCGCTAACTGAGTTGTTGTAGGTTCTTCGATGGCAGGCATCCTCAGAAGTCGTGAGGTCTGTTGGAAACTAGGAAAATTGGGTTTATATATCTGTGGAACAGGGCTGCCCAGGAAGTCGATCGCGATCGACTGGTCGATGCCGGGACCGAAGGAGGTCGATCCCAGCTGGATGGGGCACTTCTAGAGGGGGCGGAGCCATGCTGCGCCAAACCACGCCCCCTCCCCCAGCTTCAGCGCTACCACAGCTTCTTCAGCCTTGTGGAGGGTAGTGTCAAGCCAGTAGTGGCTAGCTATGCCACCACTGGCTTGGCACTACCCTCTTCTAGCCTGGAGAAGCTGTGGTAGAGCTAAAGCCAGAGGTGGAGGAGCAAGGCCACGCCACGCCCCTCCCCAGCTTCAGCGCTACCACAGCTTCTTCAGCCTTGTGGAGGGTAGTGCCAAGCCAGTAGTGGCTAACTATGCCACCACTGGCTTGGCAGTACCCTCTTCTAGCCTGGAGAAGCTGTGGTAGAGCTAAAGCCAGAGGGGGTGGAGCCATGCCACACCAAGCCCTGCCCCCTCCTCAGCTTCAGCGCTACCACAGCTTCTTCGGCCTTGAAGAGGGTAGTGCTAAGCCAGTAGTGGCTAGCTATGCCACCACTGGCTTGGCACTACCCTCCTCAAGCCTGAGGAAGCTGTGGTAGAGCTAAAGCCAGAGGGGCGGAGCCATGCCATGCCAAGCCCCGCCCCCTCCTTGGCTTCAGCGCTACCACAGCTTCTTCAGCCTTGAGGAGGGTAGTGCCAAGCCAGTAGTGGCTATGTCACCACTGGCTTGGCACTACCCTTCTCAAGCCTGGAGAAGCTGTGGTAGCGCTAAAGCCAGAGGGGAGGGGCGGAGCCAGGCCGCACCAAGCCCCGCCCCTCCCCAGCTACAGCACTACCACAGCTTCTTCGGCCTTGAGGAGGGTAGTGCCAAGCCAGTAGTGGCTACTAGCTATGCCACCACTGGCTTGGCACTAACCTCCTCAAGGCTGGAGAAGCTGTGGTAGAGCTAAAGCCAGAGGGGGGTGGAGCCAGAATGCGCCAAGCCCCTCCCCCTGCTCCACCCTGCTTCTCTCTCGGTAGATCTTTCTGACTTGGTTTTATTATAAGTAGCTCGCGTGCTGAAAAACTGTGGGCACCCCTGCTCTAGGTTCTCAAGTGCAATTCTCCAGCCCAGGTATAGTCAAAATATATGGTATGCTGTTATCCATGGTTTCAGGTATCCATACGGTGATCTTGGAGCATATTCTCCACAGAGACTGAGGTTATATTGTGCAGGAAAGAGTACAGCCTGTCCAAAGATTAATCATATCAGCCTAGAGGACACAAATGTCTCCTTTAGTAACCGTTTAATTTGGCGAAGCCCGAGAATTGTTATTTTCTTTGCAGAACAGTACACACACTTACCCGAGAGTACGTCCCACCAGTACTTCTGAGTAGACATTGGCTTGGGCTGTAATTTATCTATCTATCGGGGACCATTTGTGTATAGATTCTCCTTGCGAGCAACATGAACAAACTGTGCTGAACTGTGTTGAACTTCCAAAAAAGCAGTCATTAATCTTTGGACTGAGAGCAAAGGAGGCAAATTTATCCCGGGTGGGATTTCTTCCTCCCATAAAATTACAACACGTTTGGCAAGAACACTTGAGAGCAAAGACATTTCCTAGGCCATTATTCTGCTCAGGCTATTGCTAATAGTTGCACTCTCCAAAGGGTCAGCTGGTGCTGGGAGAGAGTGAGCGAGATGGAGTGATTACCTGCTCAGGCAGTCTCCTCCATTCCCAAAGGGGAGCGTCATCCGAGAGTCTTCCGCTCGCAATAAGTGGTCTGCCTGATGTGTCTTGCTGCCTCACTCTTGTTGCATTCCCATGCTTTCAGGCTCATCGATGAACTCCCAGATTCGGTGACAAGGTGTTCTCCTACAGGTACTGATTGTGGTAAGTGCAAACACATGTCAAGGGTTTTAAATAGAACTTGTGTGGCATTTTGATCCAGTTCACCCAAATTGCTACTTAGTGCACATGTTGATTAACGGCTATTTTAAATGCCCAGGAGCAAACAGTTTCTGGGGACTGGAGAGAAAGAGGCAGCTAATTTCATGCCTGGCTGTTATTTTCCTATGGAAAACAAATCTATGGAATCCTTTCAAAAATAATAGAAGAGCCTATAGCAGGGCTGTCCAACTGGCGGCCCGGGGGCCATACACGGCCCTCGAGCCCCTTCCCTATGCCCCCCTAACCCCCTGCAAGACATCAGTTTTTTTAAAAAAAAAATTGTCCTCGGGGGGGGGGGGGGCGGCACGAGGAGGGGCGGGGCTGGCGCAAGTGAGGAGGAGGCGGAGGGAAGCCATGTCAGATGCCCTAGGGGCGGGACTTCCCCCGCCTGTTCCTCGCTGCGCAGGGCCGCTCGCGGGCTTGTGCGCCAGGGCAGGATCGGCGGCCGCCCTCCACCAGAAATCCCTAGCTCTTGCAGTGGCGCCTGAAGGAAGGTAAGCTCCCGGGCTTACCTTCCTTCAGGCGCGGCCGCTGCAAGAGCTAGGGAGATGGCGGAGGTCGGCTCGCCGATCCCCCGGCCCGCCTCCCGCCCTGGCGCACATGCCCGGCATCTTGTGCAGCCCGCCCCTTTTCAGCGCCTGACATCACCCCGCTGAAAAGGGGTGGGTCACGCAAGATGCCGGGCATGCGCGCCAGGGCGGGAGGCGGGCCGGGGGATCGGCAAGCCGCCCTCCACCGTGACCCTAGCTCTTGCAGCGGCGCCTGAAGGAAGGTAAGCCCGGAGCTTACCTTCCTTCAGGCGCTGCTGCAAGAGCTAGGGACACGGGCGAGGGCGGCTTGCCGATCCCGCCTGGCACGCAAGCCCGGTCTCTTGCGCGACTCGCCCCTTTTGGGCGGGGCTGGGTGATGTCAGGCGTGGCGCCTGACGTCACCCCGCCGAAAAGGGGCGGGCCGCACAGGATGCTGGGCATGCGCGCCAGGGCGGGAGCGGCCCACCCCCGCGAGCGGCCACACCCCCACTGCGGCCACGCCCACGCAAGCGGCCATGCCCTCCGCTCCGGCCCCCAAGGTGATCAGTCACCTGAATTTCCGGCCCTTGGCCCGAAGAAGTTGGACAGCCCTGGCCTATAGAGTCTTTCCTCCTTTACCACAACCCTCATTCAAACATAAAGGTGTTATTTATTTTATTTATTGATTTATTTACAACATTTATATGCTGCCCTTCTCACCCCGAAGGGAACTCAGAGTGGCTTACAAGTAAAACCTAAATACAATATATTATATTATTGCCATAGCACAATATTAATATTATATATTACATTGTACTATAACATTATACTCTAATATTATTAGTAATATTACATGTAATATAAAATATATAATTATATCATATTATTATTAGTATATACAATATATTATATTATATATTATAAGTACAGTGCAGGTGTTACTTTAAATCAGTGATCCCCAACCTTTTTTTTGACAGGGGACCACTTTGACCAAGGACACTCTATAACATTAGTACCAAAAGGGTTACACATCGGTTTTTGGTCAACTTGAGATTTGGTTTGGTTATTTGGGGTGCTGATTCTGAAAATTGCATTGGGTAGATCACATCAGCTCTAGTTTCTGATTCAGAACATATGCCATTCACAGAAAACTATATTTAAAAGCCTTGGCACTATAAGAGAGTTTCGCAAGACCAGTCGCTCTCATTGCAATGGTGTAATAACAGTGGGGCCGTGAATCATATTTTAGTTACAGGGAGCGGTCCACCCCCCTGTTCAAAGAGCTTCACTGGCTGCTGTTTATTTTCCAGCCCCAATTCAAAGTACAGGTGATCACCTATAAAGCCCTAAACGGTTCGGGACCCGCCTACCTTTGTGACCGGATCTCCCTCCATGAACCAGCTCAAACCCTCCGCTCTTCCGGGGAGGCCCTCCTTTCGCCCTTGCCAGTCTCACAGACTCGTCTGGTGGGCACAAGGGAGAGAGCCTTCTCCTCTGTGCCCCCCCCCCCCGACTCTGGAACTCCCTGCCTGGAGAGATTAGGGAAGCCCCCACTCTGGAAACCTTTAAAAAGCATCTTAAAACTTTGCTTTTCCACTGTGCCTTCAGAGAGTAGACATTTAGTTTGATATTCTCACTCTCCTCAATGCTCTGTTCGGAGTCCATTAATTCCCCCCATGTTTACATGTGTTCTCCTTTACAAAGAATGCTACCCCGTTCATCTCACCTGAGTTTTTTAACATTTCATATTTGTACATGCGGCCAGCCCTGTCTTGTGTGATTTTAGATATTGTTTGTATATTGTTCTTTTACTTAGATATACTGTGTATAATTGTTGATGTATTGATTTTGTTTTTATTGTAATTTGTTGATTGGGCTTGGCCCCATGTGAACCGCCCCGAATCCCCATTGGGGAGATGATGGCATGTTATAAATAAAAATTATTATTATTATTATTATTATTATTAGTTCTTGAGGACCACTGGTGGTCGACAGACCACAGACTTCTAGATCATGATAGACAGCAACTTCCTGTCTATCCTGACTGTGCTGGTTGGATCCCTCTTGTCCTTTGCTGAATGTGGCATTTGTTGGATTTTCTTAGTGGGTCTGTAGATAGTTTGTAGGTTGTGTTTCTTCATCAGCTTCCTTATGCGGTCAGTGGTTCCCTTGATGTATGGCAAGAACACTTTTTCTCTGGGTTGATCTTTGTCCTTACTCTCATGGCTTGTTCTTGGCCTTGAAGCTCTTCTGCAGCTCTTTTCTTCTAGGTGGACTTGTCTTTACTCTTGTGGCTTAGATATGGGAGAAACGGGAGAGAATGCTTCTGGAGCATGGCCATACAGCCCGGAAAACTCACAGCAACCCAGTGATTCCGGCCATGAAAGCCTTTGACAACAGACCCACTAAGAAAATCCAACAATTATACATTCAGCAAAGGACAAAAGGGATCCTCTCACTTCTGCAGGAGTCTACCGCAGTGTTTCCCAACCTTTTTTGAGCCGTGGCACACTTTTAACATTAAAAAAATCCGGGGGCACACCACCAACCAAAATGACACTGTAACACAGTAAAGAATGGCTGGGGGATGACCTGCTGGGAGTGCCAAAACCGGGAGGGGAGGAGCCAGGCCACGCCATGCCCGCCCCCCTTCCCCGGCTTCAGCACTCCCACTGCTTCGCCAGCCTTGAGGGGGCAGTGCCAAGCCAGTGGTGGCAAGGCCAGCACAATGCTGGCTTGGCACTGCCCCCTCAAGGCTGGTGAAGTTATGGGAAAACTTCACCAGGCTGCGTCATGCCCCCGCCTCCCCCCCCCCCGGCTTCAGCTCTCCCACAGAGGAGGAGCATGAGCAGTGGACGGGCTTCAGTAGGCAGGGCTCCTCCTCCATGCGGCTTCAACAAGCAAGGGGCGAGAGTCATGGCGGGAGTCATGGCGGATTGGAGCCTGGTTGGGGAAAGGGCCAAAGGAGGCGGCGCCCCTGGTCCCTTCTTCTTTTTCTTCTTCGCCGCCTGGCCCTTCCTCCTTCTTTCCCAAGCAGCAGGAGTTTGGCAGGAGGAGGGGGGAAGGAAGGGGGGCAGAGAGCTTTTCTCCCGGCACACCTGATGATCGCTCACGGCACACTAGTGTGCCACGGCACACTGGTTGAGAAACACTGGTCTACCGTATACCATGCAGCTGTGGATAAGTCTACATAGGGACCTCCAAATGCAGCAGCATTGCCCAAACACGAATCAAGGAACATGAAAGGCACTGCAGGCTACTTTAACCAGAGAAGTCAGCCATAGCAGAGCACCTGATGAACCAGCCTGGACACAGCATATTATCTGAGAACATAGAAGTGCTTGACCACTCGAACAACTACCATGTCAGGCTACACAGAGAAGCCATTGAAATCAACAAGCATGTGGACAATTTCAACAGAAAAGAAGAAAACATGAAATTGAACAAAATCTGGCTACCAGTATTAAAAAATACTCTAAAATTATAATAATAAATAAAGAACAAAACTCAAACACAGGGGAGCTCCAGACAAGAAACAATCAGGGCCAACTAATCACCTCTCAAAATAGATTCCCCCAGGCAGGAACAAACCACACCTAAAACTGTCAGGCCATCAAATTCTAATCAAGGTGGCCAATTGAAACACTCACACCTACCTCCAACAGACAAGAGCAAGAACTCTTGTTCTTAAAAACATTATATAATATTATATATTTCTGTGGAAATTCCCACTCTGGACTTTCCACAGATATATAAATCTAATGTTCCTAGTTTCCAACAGAACTCACAACCTCTGAGGATGCCTGCCATAGATGCAGGCGAAAGGTCAAGAGAGAATGCTTCTGGAACATGGCCATACAGCCCAAAAAACCTACAACAACACTTCGACAACACTTTGAAATTACAGTTTTAACTTTTGGATTCTAGGGTTATTTTTGGATTCTAGGGTTATTTTTAGCCTGCTTGTAGGAGTTTTCATAGAATCATCAATTAAAGATTTTAATGTATTTTAAAAACATTTTTTTAAAAAAATCTTTGCATTGTTTTAATTGGTTTTTATTTGTTCATCCTCTCAGGAGCCCTTGTGAGCTTAGAGGCAAGACACAAATGCTTTAAATAAATAATAAGAATACTGTATAAAATTCATTGGCGGTGTAATTGGCACAACATATGCCTCCTTGATCTATAGCAGGTGCCTTCTTGATCTGCTAAAACGTGTCCCCACTTCCTTCTCGGAGGCATCTGGTTGACCACCATGAAAAGGAGCCTCTTACAACTGACGGACCTTTGTTCTGATTCATCACAGCTGACCTTCTGTTCTTAACATTGGATGTTTCTGATCTCCAATCTATTGAAATGTTGTGTTTTTCAGGTGAGATAGCCATGTTTTTGGAAAAGGCGTCTAATTTAGCATACCATGAAAAACCTGACTATGAAGCACTGAAGAAAATCCTCTGGAGTGGCTTGGGGCGCAAAGGGATATTCTATAATGGCATGCTGGATTTTTCCACCGATGGAGAGACTCCAAATGAAAGAGCTGCTAATCACAGGAAAGTAAGTAATTAGACAAGAGAGGTCAAGACCGCATACAAACATAACACCGTGACCAGCATTTAGGAGGAAATGACATTAAGATGGGGTGCAGAAGACTAAAAAAACTACTACGACGCTAATTACCAAAAAAGGGATGGGAGGGGGGATTAATAGTACCTTTAAGGCAGGAGCAAGTCCTTTTTTAAAAAAGTAATTGCATTGATTTTCTGCAGTTCAGTATTTGAGATGTTTGATCCCTCCCACTTTTGCCATAAGTACCTGGTGATCTCTGGAGACCTAGGTGGTGCAATGGGTTAAAGCAGGGCTGTCCAACTGGCGGCCCTGGGGCCGGATCCGGCCCCCCAGCCTGTTGGACACGGCCCCAGCTATGCCCCTAGCCGCCATATTTAAAATTTTTTTTAAAAAAAATCTAAATTTTTTTTTTAAAAAATGGCGGCCGGGGGGGGAGGGGGTGGCGGGGCAGGGAGGAGGAAGAGAGCTAGCTCCTCCTCCTTGCACTGCCCCTCCGTTCCTCTCTCCGCGTCGAAAAGGAGGAGTAGAGGCGGCGCCAAGGGCAGCGCGTCACGCCAGGCCTGTGACGCTGCCCCTGGCGCCGCCTACTCCTTTTTCGGCGGCCCCCCCTAGGAAGGGCGGGGGAGCCGCCCGAAAAGGAGTAGGCGGCGCCAGGGGCAGCGCGTCACGCCAGGCCTGTGACACGCTGCCCTTGGCGCCGCCTTCTGCTCTCCCTCCTTCTCCTCTTCCCCTGCGCGCGGCGCGGGACAGCCACGGTGCCCGGGAAAGAGGAGGAGGAGGAGGGAGAAATTCCTTCTCCACAGCGTCAAGCCGGGCAAGAGGCATGGCGAAATCGCTGTGCCTCTTGCCCAGTTTGACGCTGCAGAAGGAAGTGAGGCGCAAAGGGGAGCCCCTCTCTGCGCCTCCCTTCCTTCTCCACAGCGTCAATCCGGGCAAGAGGCATGGCGAAATCGCTGTGCCTCTTGCCCGGTTTGACGCTGTAGAGGGGAGGGAGGAGCAAGGGAACCCCTCTTTGTTCCGCCCTCCCTCCTACAGCATCACTCCGGGGATCGGTCCCGCCCCTGCGATTGGCCCCGCCCCGTTGCCCCCCCGCTCCGGCCCGCCAGGTGGTCCGCCACCAGACATCCGGCCCTTGGGCCTATAGAAGTTGGACAGCACTGGGTTAAAGTGCTGAGCTGCTGAACTTGCTGACCAAAAGGTTGCAGGTTCGAATCCAGGGAGCTGGTGAGCTCCTGCTGTTAGTCCCGGCTTTTGCCAACCTATTTATTTATTACTAGCTTGAAGACCCGGCGGTGCCCAGGTTATTTAAGAAAGGCATTGTGTGCCAAGGTTGGTCTTTGGTTCACCCTCCTCCATACTACAGTAGAAGATAGAGTGGGTCATGGGGGCTCTGTGTGTCACATTTGGTCTTGATCACTCATTGGATGAGGGTTGCAGCGGTCTCGAAAGGTGAGTGAAGGTGCTTCAAGTCCTATCATCTGTGGTCCATCCCCATTGAAACAGCACCAGGGTGTAGGGTGGGTCAAGGGGGCTCTGTGTGCCAATTTTGGTCTGTATTGGTCATTGGATGAGGGTCGCGTTGTTTTCAGGAAGCGAGTGAAGGTACTGCAAGTCCCATAATCCATGGTCCATCCTCCTTCAAACAGCAATAGGATGTAGAGTGGGTCATGGGGGCTCTGTGTGCCAAGTTTGGGCCTGGTCTGTGATTTGTAGGGGATACAATGTTCTGTGGGAAGTGAATCGGGTGAATGTACTGGAAATCCCATCATATGTGGGCCATCCTGCCATAAACTGCACCAGGTTGTAAAGTGGGTCATTGGGCGTCTGTGTGCCAAGTTTGGTCCTGATTTGTCATTGGTGTGGGCCACAGTGCTCCAAGGAATTGAATTAAAGTACTGCAAGTACCATCATCCATGGTCCATCCTCCCTCAAACTGCACCAGGATGTAGAGTGCATCTTGGGGAATCTGTGTGCCAAGTTTGGTCTTGTTCTGTCATTGTTGGGGGCCTAGTCTGGAAAATCAAGTTGAGGAAACCTTACTGTCAATTCAGGCCCTAAATAATATCCCATGAGCTGAGGCCTAGTCAGGAAAATCAAGTTAAGAAAGCCTTGCTGTCAATTTTGGGCCTGGTCTGTGATTTATAGGGGCTACAGTGTTGTTTGAGAAGTGAATCAGGTGAAGGTACTGCAAATCCCATCGTGGCCCATCCTGCCCTAAACTACACCAGGTTGTGAAGTGGGCCATTGGGCCCCTGTGTGCCAAGTTTGGTCCTGATCCGTCATTGCTGTGGGCCGTAATGACTGGCTGCCTGAGGCCTTTCCCTTTTCCTTCTGTGTCACCTTAGAATGTTGGAATGTAGATGGCCAATCAGAATCCTTTATGCAAATACTCTCTCAGTGGCAACCAATCCCCTCTGGTGCCTTAGAATGTTGGAGTTCTGAGGCTGAGCTATCAGAGTCCTTTATGCAAATAATCCCATAGTGGCAACCAATCGAAACGCTGCCACATATTCCTCCGCCCGCAAACACTGACTTTTATTATATACAATGATAGATAGATAGATAATTTATTAAGAGCATTTCTATCCCATCCTTCTCGCCTCCAAAGAGGGACTCGGGGCGGCTACCAGCAGGCACCATTCAGTGCTGAACAATACACAACAGCATAATAATAATATAATAAACTTTATTTGTGCCCCGCCACCATCTCCCCAACGGGGACTCGGGACGGCTTACATGAGGGCAAGCCCAACAACACAACACAAAATAAAGTCAATCATAAAAATAACATAATCAATTACGTAGAACATAAACTATAAACATGATACAACCAATATAAAATTACAATAGGATAAAACCAATAATGACACAGAACAATGAGTGGGTCGCATGTACACCTTAAAATAGAAAGAATAGGGATAAAAACGGGGTGAGATAGGAGTGGAGCGAATTATTAATATACACTTTGCTTACATTAAACCAGTTATAAATACATTAAAACAATTCGCCATTTCATGTCCTCCAAATCAATCCATAGCTGTCAGTTCAACAGTCTGTTAAAACCATCTTCACTCCATTGCCGTCAGCTAAAATCTGTATGTTAAAACCATCTTTTGAGCTTCTTCCAGAAGGTCATGAAGGAGGGGGCAGATCTAAAACATGTAGTTCGAAAACATGCAAATGTAAGTACATCAATAGGTACCGTTCCGGTGGGAAGGTAACGGTGCTCCATGCAGTCATGTTGGCCATATGACCTTGGAGGTGTCTATGGACAACGCCGGCTTAGAAATTGAGATGAGCAGCAACCCCCAGGTCGGACACATGTAGACTTGATGCCAGGGGGAAATCTTTACCTTAGAGTTGGAAGAGACCACTTGGGCCATCCAATCCAACTCCTTGCCAAGGAACAGGAAAATTGCATTCAAAGCACCCCCTACTAATTGCAAAAATTCAATGCCAACATAAAGTAAAAATAATAATAACAAAGCACTACATATAACTATATCTTGCAAACATTAAAACAATTAAACATAAAACGTAAATAAAATGTAAACATTCAGACAAAGCCTTAAAATAATCCTAATAAAATTATTAAAATCATATATATTAAAAATTCGTACAATTTAGCCATTGTACACCCAAAGCTGCTTTTCTCAAAAACTTCTATCTTCAGAGACATGACCTTAAGTTTTAACTCTTAGTATTTATTGTGAGTGCTTTTTGTAAAATCACATAATGGATGTTGGCGTCCCCATGAGCACCAAAACCCATTGTGTGACTTTGTAGAGGACCACTTTGTAGAGGGCCTCTGCTTTCCCCCGTGCCTTCCTAATCCGGATTCTTTTTGTTTCGGAGTGGAAACTCCAAGGGGGAACCGGAGCCAGAGGTGGGTAGAAGTCAGGAACCGTGTGCCCTCTTCCTCTTGGCCTTTGGGGGGGGGGCAATTATTCCTTACATCCATCTGGGCTGGGTCCATTGGGCCATTCCATCTTGGGATCCTTCTTCTCTTGAGGATGTCAACCTCCACCTTGGTTCGCACCTTGTCTTCTTGAATTTCATTTTATTTTATTGGGGTTTTTTATATTATTTTTTAATAATTTTAATAATATAATATAATAAATAATATAATATAGTTATATTATATTATAATTTCAATATATTATAATGTATATATATACTATACTATAATAATTATATTAATACTAATAATATATGAATATTTCTCAATATATTAATATGTTAATATTAATGATGTGTAATATATAGTAAATATAGTAAATAAATAAATAATGAAGATTAGAATGTAGCTCAGTCTTTAGGTGCGGCCCTCCATAATATTTTTTGGCTCTTGTGTGGCCCCTTGGAAAAAATAATTGCCCACCCCTGCTCCAGGGCAGCAGAAAACAAGCTTGCTCCCTCCTCCCTATGATTTCCCTTCACATATTTATACATGGCCATCATCTCTCCTCTCAGCCTTCTCCTTTTCAGGCTTCTTCGGGCTCTTTAAGCCGCTCCTCATAGGTCTTGCTCTCCAGACCCTTGATCCTTTGAGTCGCCCTCTTCTGGACATATTCCAGCTTGTCAACATCTCCCTTCAGTTGTGGTGCCCAGAATTGGACACAGTATTCTCTGAAATTCCACACTATGCCGGGTGCCTGCATGAGCAACAAAACCCATTGTGTGAATTCAGAGATGACCCAGGCCCGGATTAACACCTTTTTGCGCCCTAGGCCACAGTTTGGAATTACACCCTCTTTAAGCCAACCTCCCGCCACCTCCAAGGTCCCCATTCCCACCGGCTGGAAAGCTCCGCTGTGCTCTGAAGGTCTCCTCGGGAGTCGGGAGGCTTGGGGAGAGCACAGTAGGTGCAAACTCGCTCCAAAGGCGCGCACATGAGAGAGAGAGAGAGAGAGAGAGAGAGAGAGCACGAGAGCGTGAGAAAGCACGAGAGAGCACACGCGCGAGAGAGAGACGGAGGGGACGGAGCAGACTTTGCCGGGAGAAGGAGCGAGGAAGGGCATGAGAAAGGGGGAAAGAGAGGCGCAAACCAGTTTTGGTTTTTTTTAATCCGTGATCTGCAATTAGCGAAACGGATAGCGCATTTTTATTCTTTATATCCATCGACCGTTATGAAGGAGACATCACCCTTATCTAAAGAATTACAAATGTTGTGGGCAATGTCCCTTTAAGAATTTCTTTTGGCTGCTACTTCTTGGACCCTTTATCACAGAAACCTGTATGTTTCTTGGAAAATAATTTAATCATATTGCATAGCCCATACTGTTGGGATTACTGAAAATATTCAGTCACTATAAGAATAATATAAACCTTTGGATCAACCTCATTGAGACTCTGTCGTTTGTGTTTGGATTTTCACACAAGACACTACCGCATTTGTTTTTGTCTGATGGGTAATCCGGGCATGAGATGACCACTTGACGAGTCATATTTACAAATCGCTAAACACACAGCGAAACCACAGGGTGTAAAGGGGCAGATCTGCGGGAATAAAGGTATCGACACGTATTTGAGGTAAAAATCACAGGTATAATCATATGCAATAATTCAAGTGCTAAATAGTATGACAATCTCACATTAGGTACAATGTAATGCAATTCATTCACGATATATTACATCAAAGTTCTCATTCATGACAATGATAAGTGCCTTCACAATAGTATAGAGCATAGAGCAATATTCCAACAGAATCTGTGTACCCCTATAAGTAGTCCAGAGTATAATAACTCATAGGCTAGCGACTGAGTCAGTAAGGGAGTCTCGATGGGTCAAAGAGCTGGTGAGCTGCTAGGTGGGCAGGCGCCAACGGCTGGAGGTAAGCTGACGACGCCAAGATGGCCGTTTCGCATGAACTCCGCTTCCTCAGGGCGCTCAAAACTTCTGACCGCTCCTCCCCAGTGTTGTAATAGCACTGGGGAGATCACTACGGTCTGAGGATGCCAACCTCTTGGAGGTACCATCTATAAAGTCGGCGTATTTGACATCTACCCGCCGGAGGGCATTCTCTGTTATAGCCCCCACGCTATGGAACGCCCTCCCGGCCGAAACCAGGGCCTTGAGGGACCTACTCCCGTTTAGAAGGGCCTGCAAAACCTACCTGTTTAGGCAGGCCTTCAGTGAGTAGCCTGTGCGCCCCCCTGCTTCATGTTGCTGCATCTGCTGCTGTTATGTTTTTAATGTTATGGTTGTAATGCTGTTGTTTTAATGCTATTGTTGCTGTTTTTTTAATCTGTTTCGTTTTTAACCCTTTGTTGTATGTATTGGCTCTTGTGAGCCGCCGCGAGCCCCTGGGAGTCGGCGGCATAAAAGCCCCAATAATAAATAAATAAATAAAATAAATAAAGACTCAAAGTTGACACAGGAGATTTCGCGTTTCCGCGTTGTAATACATATCGGTATAATGAGTCATCTCCTGGCTGGAATCTCCCGTGTCGACCTTGAGTCTTTATCGTGCTACTACAACACTGGGGGGGAGCGGTCAGAAGTTTTGAGCGCCCTGAGGAAGCGGAGTTCATGCGAAACGGCCATCTTGGCGTCGTCAGCTTACCTCCAGCCGTTGGCGCCTGCCCACCTAGCAGCTCACCAGCTCTTTGACCCATCGGGGCTCCCTTACTGACTCAGTCGCTAGCCTATGAGTTATTATACTCTGGACTACTTATAGGGGTACACAGATACTGTTGGAATATTGCTCTATGCTCTATACTATTGTGAAGGCACTTATCATTGTCATGAATGAGAACTTTGATGTAATATATCGTGAATGAATTGCATTACATTGTACCTAATGTGAGATTGCCATGCTATTTAGCACTTGAATTATTGCATATGATTATACCTGTGATTTTTACCTCAAATACGTGTCGATACCTTTATTCCCGCAGATCTGCCCCTTTACACCCTGTGGTTTAGCTGTGTGTTTAGCGATTCGTTATCAGTGATTGCTTTGTTTGTGTATTGAGTCATATTTACAACCTGTTCTTTGTGGTCATCTGTGACATCATATAATGGGTTCTGATGCCTGTGCGGACACCAAAACCCACTGTGTAAATTCACAGACTCAAAATAGCAGTTACAGGTAAGCATCCTGTTCGTACAACACTCCTTTCTGTCCGTCTTCCAAGTCTGCTGCTATACAAGTTTTTTTAAAGCCCTCAAGCACTCTTTTAATAAACTTAGACTGGTATGATTAGCAGCATTTACTGGATCCTCTTTGAAACATCAGTTGTTGTCTCCTGCCATATAGATGAGCCCGGCGTATTTGCTGATGCGCGTTCAATAAGGCAGGGTCAAGGTGCCATTCATTTTTAATATTCCGCATGAACTTTAGACCCCCGCAATCCTACATGAGCCAAAAAATGTGGGATGCAAACTAATGTGACTGATCGGCTGCGAGATGAATGGCGATTCAAATCTCTCTGCACAGATGGTTCTGATTTGCCGAGTTTTGTAGCTGCGGCAACTGAAGACATAAAATAACCGCCTAGTCATAAATTAGCTCTTTGGAAGCCAAACCTTGGCACCAGAGCTTTACAACCTTCAATTAGTAGCGAAAGAAGTATTTGAATGACTCCAGTATTGACATCTGTAGGTCTGCATAGTAATCATTCCTAATAGAAGAGAATCTCTGTTTGAGGGGCTTTTGCATGGCTAATTAACTACCAGTGAGAATATGTAATTTTTTCATGATCTCCCGATTGTCACCTTTCTCTCATGATACAATTACATTTTATTGTAGCGAGTGCCTTTGCAAACCCAATTGTCAGCACTATTTACGTTGTGCAGAAAAGCAGAACAAAAGTTCACGTTTAATAAAAAGCCACTGGATTTTGATCTTGGTAATTACCAAGACTTTTTTTTCTCCCAGAGTTTTATAGACTTTGGTATTTTTTAAATCACTTTTACAACAAAGCAAAAAAAAAGCCATTTCTTTTTGACAGTAGCTCGCTTGCTGTTGTGGTCACCATTTAATCTATGCTAATTTGAGCAGCTTCTTTCTGTTTTGGTTTTTTTTTTTTGGGTCTTTTGCAGAGTTTTCTAAAGTTAATTGAAATATCTTAAGTTGTTTTTTCTTAAAACAACAAGCACCTGCTTTTTCCATTTTTTATTTTATCAATTTCTTATTTTTTTGTGCTAGACAATTCAGATTAAGAACTAGTCATTGATGTCTATTAAAGCCAGAGCAATTTCCTTCATGAAAGTTTCATGAGTTGGTTATATGCATTTTTTTTCAAAGTGAGAATGAGTGTGCGCTGTGCTTCTTCCTCTGCTTTAGACACTCACTTAATGACTATTTACAAAAAGCGTCAATAACAGCTGTGATCCAAGAGTTACCTCGTGTCCCAAAATCTTGGACTAACCCCCAAATATATTTGTCATCACATACTGACCTAAAAACATGCCATACTTGTAAAAGTGTTCTTGTCATACATCAAGGGAACCACTAACTGCATAGGGAAGCTGATGAAGAAACACAACATACAAACTATCTACAGCAGGGGTGCCCACACTTTTTCAGCACGCGAGCTACTTATAATAAAACCAAGTCAGAAAGATCTACCTACCTCCTCAAGGCTGGAGAGGGGAGGGGCGGGGCTTGGCACGGCCTGGCTCCGCCCCCCTCTGGCTTCCGCTCTACCAGCAGCTTCTCCAGGCTTGAGGATGGCAGTGCCAAGCCAGCCTTGTGCTAGCTATGCCACCACTGGCTTGGCATTGCCATCCTCAAGCCTGGAGAAGCTGCTGGTAGAGCGGAAGCCAGAGGGGGGGGGAGGAGCCAGGCTGCACCAAGCCCCGCCCCCTCCCCTCTGGCTTTGGAGCTCCCAGCAGCTTCTCCAGGCTTGAGGATGGCAATGCCAAGCCAGCCTTGTGCTAGCTATGCCACCACTGGCTTGGCATTGCCATCCTCAAGCCTGGAGAAGCTGCTGGGAGTGCCGAAGGCAGGGGAGGGGGCGGGGCTTGGCATGGCCTGGCTCTGCCCCCTTTGAGAAGTGCCCCATCCGACTGGGATCGACCCCCTTCAGTCCTGGGATCGACTGGTCGATCGCGATCGACTTCCTGGGCAGCCCTGATCTACAGGCCCACTTTTTCGTATCAAAAGCATTGCATAAATTAGTATAAAACTGATAAAAATAGGAGGCGCGCAGGCGACTAAATATCCGTTGACCAAAAATGGGCAACATCAACGGCATTGTCTGTAGCCTCCAACAATACTTCCTCTGTACATGAGACAGGGCAGAGTGGACAAGCACACACATGTGGAGTTTATTTATTTATTTATTTAAAACCTTTGTAACCCGACCTTCTCACCTCTATCGAGGGACTCAGACCGGCATAACAGCAAAAATTCAATGCTATACAATTTAAAAACAACTACAACAACATATTAAAATACATAAAAATCCAGCATAAAACCACATCGCCATTAAAACAATTCCACTCAATCTGTAAACGTGGTCATACTCAATCTGTAAACGTGGTCTGTTCTGCTCCAGTCACACATCTGACGTTCTTTTAAGTAGTGACATTTTGCCAGGTTGTCTTTTGTTCTGCCTTTTTGTTCTGAGTGTATTCAGGAACTTCCAAGTTGCCCATTCTTGGTTTGCCCCTGGAGCAAGACCCTTGTGTGTGTGGGGGGGGCATCCAGTTGGGATTTCCTGGTTTTGCTGTTGCTGGGGGGACGCCAATAGGAGCGGTAGTTCTCATAAATCTTTTCCTTGATTTGAGTCTACTGGGAGGAGGCTGGTAGTCATATAGTGGATGGCTTTCACAGTGTTCAATCTTATTTCTCTTATATTTTGCAGCAACTTCCCGTCGCACATCGGGGGCAATGCCAGTTAGCTTGTAGAGCTGGGGTGCTCATTAGGTAGATCACGATCTACTGATAGATCGCGTAGGGTGTCCTGGTAGATCGCAGGCAGGGCGGGAGGAAGGCTCAGTCCCGCCCCGCAGGCTCCCGACGCCGCCCAGGTGCAGAAGGAAGTTGGACTGGATGGCCCTTGGAGGTCTCCTATTGTTAACCCATTGTTATTATTATTATTATCAGAGGCTGAATGGCCATCTGTGAGGAATGCTTTGTGTTTTTCCCTTATGGCAGAAGGTTGGACTGGATGGCTCTTGGAGGTCTCCTTCTACTCTAGGAACCTTGTTACTATTATTATTAGTAGTAGTAGCAGAGGCTGAATGAATATTATCATCATAATTATTATGAATAAATTCAGGGGCTCATTATACTCACATTTAGTTGAATTCAGTCTTAAAATATATTATATGGCTCTCACTGAAATACATTTCCAAATGTTTTGCTTTTATGGCTCTCTGAGTAGTGGGGAGGTAGATCATTTTGACTTGGTTGTTTTATAAGTAGCTCGCATGCTGAAAAAGTGTGGGCACCCCTGCCCTATGTGATGTACCAGTAGATCGCGATCTAACTAATGTGCACCTCTGTTGTGTATTATTCTGTCCTGATTCCTCATCCCCCCCCCCCCCCGGTGTTTGTTATAAAGCAGGGATTGAGATACTATCCAGTTCATCCTACGCATACATGCTCACAGGACATTTTGGTCCTTGTGTTTGTAACACACTGAAAGAAAGGCAGAAACTCTCAATTTATTTCTTTTTTCTTCCTCTGGACAGGCCACTGGCTGTGACAATAAATGAGAGGATAGTACCTTAATCCCTGCTTTATGACAAACACTATTGGAAAAAAATGAGGAACGAGGACAGGGTCATATAGAAAAACAAACACAACAACAAGATTTTTAAAGGCCACAGATCACAGTCCCGATGCCTACATAAATTACATAAATTCTGGAACAGGAATGGACTAAGAAGGGTTGTTTCCTCTGATGATTTGCTGTTGTTATTGGCCAAAGCTGAATCCCTTTCCTTTTCTGTTCCCTTTCAAAGTGCAAAATCTATTACACTTTTCACTGAGCTTTAAACTTATCCTGGATATTGTCATCAAGCGGGATGCTGTTGAACTTTGATTGTTAAGAAAATGGAGATTGGCCGCAGTATTTGCTATTTGCAAGTGCATAACCCCATTTAAAGTCCATGAGCGAGGAGCGTCAATTATCACAGCTTCTGTTCCTTAGACACAGGCGGAAGTATTTTTAATGGCCAATATCAAGGTCAGAAAGAACTGTGCTGTTTGCAGACGACTTGATCCTAGTCCCCATCACCCAGAGTTTTCATGGGGATTTCAAATGCTCGCGTTCATTAGCATGAAATGCATACTTACACCACCTCCAAATGTGAGCTGGTTTTGACACAAGGGCATTCGAAAAAGATAACATGCGAATGGCTGGCAAATGAAGGATAAAGAGGAACGAAGCCATTTTTTTAAAGTGAAAAGCTTCCAACTGCTTTCAAGTTTGAACAATATTGTACTTCATCCCCAATACTGTTACAATTTCTGAGAAAATAGCCTATCTGCACAGAATATAAAGCATGGGATAATCAGCACTAGGGCAGGAGTAGGACAAAAGTCTTCTCTATTTTGCCATAAGATTACATAGCCTGAAAACTGTGTGTGCGTGTGTGTATACACACACACACACACACACAGAGTGAGATGTTTGGTTCTGAGTCCTGGAAGGTCAAAATCACACCAAAGTCCTAGAACAGGGGTGCCCACACTTTTTCAGCATGTGAGCTACTTATAATAAAACCAAGTCAGAAAGATCTACCTTCCGCGTGCGCGCCGTCCACGTTTGCTTCCTGACGAGAGAAGCAGGGCGGAGCAGGGGGAGGGGCGGGGCTTGGCACAGCCTGGCTCCGCCCCTCTCTGGCTTCAGCTCTAGCAGCAGCTGCTCCAGCCTTGAGGAGGGCAGGGCCAAGCCAGTGGTGGCATAGCTAGCACAAGGCTGGCTTGGCCCTGCCCTCCTCAAGGCTGGAGAAGCTGCGGGGAGTGCCGAAGCCGGGGGAGGGGGCGGGGCTTGGTGCGGCCTGGCTCCACCCCCTCTGGCTTCAGCTCTAGCAGCAGCTGCTCCAGCCTTGAGGGGGGCAGGGCCAAGCCAGTGGTGGCATAGCTATAACAAGGCTGGCTTGGCCCTGCCCTCCTCAAGGCTGGAGAAGCTGCTGGGAGTGCTGAAGCCAGGGGAGGGGGCAGTGCTTGGCGTGGCTTGGCTTTGCCCCCCTCTGAGAAGCGCCCCATACGGCTGCGATTGACCTCCTTCGGTCCCGCGATTGACTGGTCAATCGCAATCGACTTCCTGGGCAGCCCTGTCCTAGAAGGTCAAAATCACACACTGAACATATTGTGCAAATAACTTATTCACTGGGAGATCTGTTCAGCAGTGGAACTCTCTGCCTCGGAGTGTGATGGAGGCTCCTTCTTTGGAGGCTTTTAAACAGAGGCATATCTATCAGGGATATTTTGAATGCGATTTTCCTCCTTCTTGGCAGGGAGTTGACTGGATGGCCCAAGAGGTCTCTTCCAACTCTATGGTTCTGTGTGTTCTTAGAGAGCAAACTAAAATGCCTTCTTGGTTTCCTCATTGGGTTCCTACTCACTGGAGTTGAGAAATAAGAACCTGGAAATGCACACTTGATCTGTTCCAGTGTAGTTGAAGTTGTGATCACAACTCTGTATTTTTTCATTCGATGTCCATAGAAATGCAATGTATATTTGTGGATAGGTCAACCTCATGTATGGATTGAGACAAAAATAGTGGGCCAAAAGTATGTATACAGTGTTCCCTCACTTATTGCTGGGGTTATGTTCAAGGACCTCCTGCAATGTGAAAAACCGTGATGTAGGGACACTCTATTATTTTAATATTTATACATTGTTTTAGTAGTTAATCACTATTTTAAGTCTTTATAAACTTAAAATACAGTGAAAGAAAGGAAGGAAAGGCCCTTCAAGGCTAGAGGGAGGATTCAGGAGGGAAAGCGCCTTGGAGAGCGGCGGTGGCAAAACCCCACAAAACAGCAAAAATACCATGATATATATTTTAAATTAATATTTTTTAAATCCGCGAAACAGTGAGTCTGCAATAAGTGAACCACCAAGTAGCGAGGAAACACTGTATTATACTTAAGCCCGAATCGGTTTGAATGAAAATGATTTGTAATGTTCAGTGGGCCATTTTGTATAATATCTGAAAACGGAACGAGGAGAAAGCCACAAAGCCTGGTAAAACGGATTAAGGGAGCCAGATTTTATCAGTTCATGGAGAGGAAGGAGTTAAGTCTGCATACCTGAGGCAGGGATCTGTCTAGTCTTTTCAGCACCTCTCCATTTCTTTTTTGGAAAATTTCCTAGACTCCTCTCCAGAGAAGGTCCTGCTGCCCTGCTGGGAACTTGCTTTCTCAGCTACACTTGCATGGGACACGGACATTGAAAAGCTTCAGAGAAGTTTTTCTCTCTTTCTGTTTCTCAGCCAATGAAAAGCCTGGTTGTATCCATGCTCTGATTGGCTGAGAATGGACACAAGCAGCGATCACAATTCCCAGAACCCTCTCTTGTGGTTTGTCATATTTTTTTTAAAATGTTATGGTTAAAACTTAAAATAATTCTTTAAAAATCAGTAGATTGGTGAATTGTTTTGAAACTTGGTAGGACCATTGTTGTAAGTGGGGTCTACAACTGAGGTAGGTTTCATTTAGATAGGCCTTAAAACGACTGAGGATTGAGCCTTTAAAATTTCCCATTGTAGCCATTCCTTGTGTACAGCTCCCAATTCAAGTAACTTCCCAGTAAACAGAATGAGGGGCCAGCCAACAATGGAGCCTGAAACGGTATGCCTTTTGGCCGAATTGCACACCTCTAATGCAGTGATTTTCAACCAGTGTGCCGCGGAACACTAGTGTGCCATGAGAGATCATCAGGTGTGCCGTGGGAAATTAGGAGAGAGAGAGAGAGAGAGAGAGAGAGAGAGAGAGAGAGAGAGAGAGAGAGAGAGCCTAGCAGGAAACTTTAGGCAGCGGAAATGAGGCTTTCCTGGCCGAAGCAGCAATGCCAGCCAGCCTGGCTGCAGTCAGGGAGAGCCCTCGGCGTCCAGAACTTCCCTCCCTCCTCTCTCTTTCCTTCCTTCCTTCCCTCCCTCTGTGCGCCAAGGGCTACCTGGCCGGGCTGTGGCTGCTCCTGCTTCCTGCCCTCCTCCCCTCCGGCAGTCCGCAGGAGCTGCCCCCGATCCGACCCCGCTCCCAAAGGCTCGAGGCGAAGCTTTCTGCCCTCTAGCCCCTCCGTGCCGGGGAAGGGGAGCAACCCCTCATCTCCTGGCCTCTCCTGGCTGGCTCCGGGTTTGCTGCAGAGCAGAGGCCAGGATGCGCAGCTCCACAACTCAGCTTGATTCCTTCCCAATCTGGCCCCAAGGCGACAGCAGGGAAGCCAAAGGGCCGCGGTGGGGGGGGGCACTCCTGGGGGGGCTGAACCCCTTTGGGAAGGAGAGCTGGGAGTGGCCTCCGTTGCAGTTTGTTCCGAGGCTCGGAGCCACCTCGTGTGCTCAATTCCTATTTGTCCTGCTCAGCTGAGCCCATGTGCGCTTTGGCCACTCAGCGCAGCCCTCCCCCGCGGGACGGTGATGGGCCTCCTGCGCGTGGGCCTCCGGGGGCGGCGTGAGGCGGGTTTGACAGAAGCAGTGGCGTCACGAGGGGGAAAGTGACAGTTAATAAAATTACAGAGTGTCATTTTGGTTGGTGGTGTGCCCCAGGATTTTGTAAATGTAAAAAAATGTGCCGCAGCTCAAAAAAGGTTGAAAATCACTTCTCTAATGGATACTGGTATGACCCATGGATAAGCCACGGAATATTTTACAGAAAGGAAAGTATAATCACCCATCACCACTTTTCCACCCAGGCATTCAAAAAGACCAGAAAGAGCGCCACTGTGGAGAGAATAGAGAGGTTTGTGCTTCTTTTAAGCTCTCCTCTTTTTGTTCCTCAAAGGAAATAGTTCCTTTTTAAAAATAAAAGTTAAGGTAAAGTACTTAAATGGATCCATGGATAAGTAGACCCAGGTTTTGGTCAGTCCTACTTGACTACATTTCTAGAAATATACATGAGTCTATACAGTATGCCATAGGAATACAAGAGACAGAACCGCAGTTGAAATAGAACGTAGTGTAAAAGTGGCCGTACTTAAGCTTCACTGGATCAATTCCGTTTGGGTTGGTTTCAATGCTAAATCAGACCTTCGATTTTCCAGCCTTTGGCAATGGCTCTGCAAAGCTGCAAGCCTGATTCTTTGCTAGCTGTACTGAGAGACGCTAAGGATTAAATCTGAGATCTTTTGCATGCAAAGCGTGTGTTCTTCCACTGTGGGGAGAAAGGACAGAGTTAATTACCTATTGCACTTCAGGAGACCCTACACTAGGGTGATTTGAATATACAAGTCAAAATCTACATTTGAATTACTACTACAAGTTGAGGATTGTAGCAGCCTAATTTAAGAGGGAAGTCCTTTTTGGCACCGATGTTACATAATTGGGAGTCTGAAGCTCTGGCTCATTTACTGAAATCATACAAAAATCTAACATTGGCTCCCAGTCTAACTTGTGCTTGCCCCTTGGTAGAGAAGTGAGATGTTAGACATGGACTTACAAAGTTTTGCATTTAGATATTTTAAAAATTCAAAGAAATGAGACTTCAAGTAACCTGTTTTGGTAACAGCATGTGCAAAAAAAGATGGAAGGGCCTCAGCCCACTGTATAGTACAGGGGCTATTTCAAATTAGGGCTGCACAACATAATCCTACTGTCCATTTATGAAGGGGGGGGTAGATAATCTCTTTGAATTAAGTAGTTGTGAGTTTTCCAGGCTGTGTGGACACATTCCTGATGTTTTGTCCACATTTATGGCAGTCATCCTCAGAGGTTGTGAGGTCTGTTGGAAACTAGGCAAGTGGGGCTTATATATCTATGGCAGTGTTTCCCAACTACTGTGACGTGGCACAGTAGTGTGCCGTGACGGACCTCCTGCTGTGTCGTGAAAAAAGCTCTCTGCCCCCCTTCCTTCCCCCCTCCTCCTGCCGAACTCCTGCTGCTGGGGGGGGGGGAGGAAGGGCCGGGTGGCGGCAAAGAAAAAGACGGGGCCGAGGCGCCGCCTCCTTCGGCCATTTCCCCAGCCAGCCTCCAATCCGCCATGACTCCCGCCCCTCGCTCGCTGAGGCCGCGCGGAGGAGCCCCGCCCACTGAAGCCCATCCACCGCGCATGCTCCTCCTCTTCCGCGTAGCTTCAGTCATGGTGGAGAGTGGCACCAGGGATGGGGGCCATGACTCCCGCCCCTCGCTTGCACTGCCCCCTCAAGGCTGGAGAAGCTGTGGGTGAGCTGAAGTCGGGGGGAGGGGAGGGGCATGGTGCATCCCCTCCCCTGGCTTCATTGCTCCCAGCAGGCCACCATCCCCCAGCCGTTCTTTACTGTGTTAGTGTGTCATTTTGTGTCATTTTGGTTGGTGGTGTGCCCCCTGATTTTTTTAATGTTAAAAGTGTGCCGCAGCTCAAAAAAGGTTGGGTAACACTGACCTATGGAATGTCCAGGGTGGGAGAAAGAACTCTTGTCTGTTGGAGGCAAGTGTGATTGTTGCAGTTGGCCACCTTGATAAGCATTGAATGTCCTTGCAGCTTCAAAGTCTGGCTGCTTCCTGCCTGGGGGAATCCTTTGTTGGGAGATGTTAGTTAGCCCTGTCAGGATTTCTCCAGATTGTTTTAGTGTTCCTCTTCATTTGCTGTCATGATTTTAGAGGTTTCTTTAAAAAAAAAATACTGGCAGTCAGATTTTATTTTTATGGTTTCCTCCTTTCTATTGAAATTGTCTTTAACATGCTTGTGGATTTCAATGGTTTCTCAGTGTAGTCAGACATGGTGGTTGTTAGAGTAGTCAAACATTTCTGTGTTCTCAAATCATATGTTGTGTCCAGATTGGTTCATCAAGTGCTCTGCTATGGCTGGCTTCTCTGGTTGAAGTAGTCTGCAGCGCCTTTCATGTTCCTTGATTCGTATTTGGGCAATGCTGTGTTTGGTGGTCGCTATGTAGACTTGTCCACAGCTGCATGGTATACGGTAGACTCCTGCAAGGATGCGAGGATCCCTCTTGTCCTTTGCTGAATGTAGCATTTATTGGATTTTTTAGTGGGTCTGTAGAAAGTTTGTAGGTTGAGTTTCATCAGCTTCCCTATGTGGTCAGTGGTTCCCTTGAAAAATACTTTTCCTCTGGGTGGATCTGTCTTTATCCTCGTGGCTTGTTCTTGGTCTTGCAGCTATTCTGATGCCTGTGTTGGAGTATCCATTGGCCTGTAGAGCCAATGTAGTGATTGTTTCATCTTTTAGAAATTGACATTAATTGGAATCATTGTAACAGTATGAAACAAAAACATAATGAGAGTTCAATTGACAGAGACTTGACAATTTCATGTTCTATAGAGGTTAACAGCATTCATTTAGAAGAGTTTCTCAACCTGGGGGTCGGGACCCCTGGGGGGTTGCGAGGGGGACGTCAGAGGGGTATTTTCTCTTTGTCATGGGAGTTCTGTGTGGGAAGTTTGACCCAATTCTATCGGTGGAGTTCAGAATGCCTTTAGATTACATGTGAACTATAAACCCTGCAACTACAACTCCCAAATGTCAAGGTCTATTTTCCCCAAACTCCACCAATGTTCACATTTGGGCATATAGAGTATTCATGCCAAGTCTGGTCCAGATCTATTTTTGTTTGAGTCCACAGTGGTGAACTACAACTCCAAAATTCAAGGTCAATGCCCACTAAACCCTTCCAGTATTTTCTGTTGGCCATGGGAGTAGTTTAGTTCAATTCCATCATTGGAATTCAGAATGCTCTTGGATTGTAGGTTAAGAACATAAGAGCCATGCTGAATCGGACCTCAGCCCATCTAGTCCAGCATTCTGTATCACACAGTGGCCCACCAGTTGTACACGGGGATCTCGAGCAGAAGGGAGGGCAATACCCTGACCTGCTCCCGACCCCCACAACCAGTACCCAGGAAATCCTGCCTACCTCAACCAACTCCGAGGTGGCACTTGAATGTCCTTTTCAGTAACTACCGATACACTTGGTATCCATGAATCTGTCTAATCCTGCCTTGAAGTTGTTCAGGCTGACAGCTATCACAACCTCTTCTGGAAGTGAGTTCCATAACCCAATGACCCTCTGGGTGAAGAAATATTTCCCTTTATTAGTCCTAATTTTCCTACCTTGGAGCTTCAGGGAGTGCCCTCTAGTCCTAGTGTTTTGTGACAAAGAAAATAGTTTTCTTTATTCACCTTTTCTATCCCATGCATGATTTTATACACTTCGATCAAGTCACCTCTTAAACGCCGTCTTTCAAGGCTGAAAAGACCAAGGCGTTGCAACCTGGTTTCATAAGGGAGCCGCTCCATCCCTTGGATCATTCTTGTTGCCCTTCTCTGTACCTTTTCCAGTTCCGTTATATCCTTCTTAAGGTGCGGAGACCAGAATTGTACACAGTACTCCAAATGTGGCCTCACCATCGATTTGTAGAGAGGTAATACAACATTTGCTGACCTATTTTCGATTCCCTTCCTGATCATGCCAAGCATAGAATTTGCTTTTTTCACTGCTGCAGCGCACTGGGTTGACATCTTCATTGAGCTGTCCACCAAGACCCTAAGATCCCTTTCCTGGTTTGTCTCGGAAAGCTTTGACCCCATCAATTTGTAGGTGTAGTTGGGGTTCTTTGCCCCGATGTGCATGACTTTACACTTGTTTAGGTTAAAATGCATTTGCCACTTCGTTGCCCATTCACTCAATTTCGAGAGATCTTTCTGGAGCTCTTTACAATCAGTTTCATTTTTAACTACCCTGAACAATTTAGTGTCGTCTGCAAACTTTGCTACCTCAGAATTCACTCTAAAGGTTAACTCTAAATCCCAGCAACTACAATTCCCAAATGACACAATCAACTAATCACAACCCCCAGTATTCAAATTTGGACGTATCAGATATTTGTATCAAATTTGGTCTAGTGAATGAAACTACGTCCTGCATATCAGGTAATTTACGTTATGATTCATGACAGCAGCAAAATTACAGTATTGAAGTAGCAACGAAAATAATTTTATGGTTGCGGGTCACAACATGAGGAACTGTACTAAGGGATCGCAGCATTGGGAAGGTTGAGATCCACTGGATTAGTGTTTAGACTGCTTTAAAAAAATTTAAGAACTACTGTTGGCTAGGACAGTGTTTCCCAACCTCTGTTCCGTGGCATACTAGTGTGCCGTGAGATATCGCCTGGTGTGCCGCGGGAAACCCTCTCTTCCCCCCTTTCTTTCCCCTCCTGCCGAACTGCTGCTGCTTGTGGTGGGGGGGAGGAGGAAGGGCCGGGCGGCGGCGAAGAAGAAGGGGCCGGAGCGCCGCCTCCTTCGGCCGTTTCCCTAGCCAGCCAACTTCCAATCGAAGGAGGGCAGGGAACAGAAGCAAAAATGGAAGTGCGCTTGTCTGGACGCATGCGCACTAGGTCCCGGGGGTGGCAGATGCATTCACCTTCCTCCTGCGGCGGTGAAGGAAGCAAAGGAGCCAGCTGCTTCCGGAGGCGCCCCGGCTCAGCCCTGCTGTGTCCCAGGTGAGGCCCCGGGGAACCCTTCCCCTCAGCCCAGCCCCTTGGGGAGGAAGGGCCCCAAAGGGGAGAAGGGGCCTTCCTTCGTGGGGGTAAAGGGTCGGGGCCTGGCAGGAGAGCCCTCGGAGGAAGGAAAGGCAGGTGGGATTCCATGAGGGACTCCCTCGCCAGCCTTCCTCAGCCTACCTCCCAAATGTCAAGGTCTGTTTTTCCCAAACTCCATCTGTGTTCACATTTGGACATATTGAGTATTCATGCCAAGTTTGGTCCTGATCCAACATTGTTTGAGTCCACAGTGCTCTCTGGATATAGGTGAACTACAACTCCAAAACTCAAGGTCAATGCCCACCAAAGTCCTAAAGCAGAAAGGGAAAGTTTCTGTGCTACCACCAAACTCTTATAGCATTTTCTCTTGGTTATGAGAGTTCTGTGTGGGAAGTTTGTGTCTTTCTGCCATTCCTGCCAGGATTTCTATGTTGTGTTCATTGAAACAGGCCCAGGTTTCACACTGAGTGTATAAATACATTTAAAACATATTAACTATATGTATTGCTGTGTTAGAGTGTCATTTTGTATCATTTTGGTTGGTAGTGTGCCCCAGGATTGAGAAACACTGGGCTAGGAGACATCACAACTGCAGTACGCTTGCCCAAAAATTAAAAATATGTACTGCTGATTTAGTGATGCTTTCTGCTAGAAGTGGGTACACTACTGTTACACAACTGCCATTTGCTTCAGAAGGACCTGTTTAAGGCTCTCGTTCAGTGGAATGGAGGCCATGTGGCAGGAGGAACTCTGCTTGAGGGGTTGAGCTCAGGGTCACTTCATTTGTACATTTTACAGGCGGATTTACCAAAGCAAGTTAGAGACATGAAGGAAAACATCTCGGAAAACGAGGAACTCTCCTGTCATAGAAAAGCCGATGCAGTAATGAAAAGCAGCCAAGTACACAACAAACGGATGCTGGCTGGACTGAACAAGCCTCTTCAAACTGAAGAGGTGAGTTTATTACTGTTGCATTACCTTGCACATTGCTTCTTGAAACCGTTGCTTTTCAAACTCTGCCCTCCCCTTTAGGAACAGTTAAGCACAACGAAAAAGAGAAAAACAAGCAACAGCTACTACGCTTCGCCTGAAATGTAAGTTTTCAACGACAAGGAATTTTTTAAATGCATGTGACAACCCCCCTCCTCAGCATTTTAAACTGGTGCAAGCCATTTCAGATATAGCATGCTTGCGAAGTATGTGCTTCCATTCCTGTATCTCCCTTTGCATAGTGCTTGTGAGAGTAACCATTCGGATTTACTAATTTAGAAAGGTATTGGTTGCTCCCAGCTATTTCCACCCCTAGACTGAGTGAACTGGATGTGATTTGCTATTGTCCATGCCTGACATTACACTCCTTATCGATGTAATCATTCCACATATACCTGGTCAAATTTAAACATGTGACAAACCAAATACCCAGCAGAGAGAGTGGATTGTTTACTGTGTAAACCCCTGGGTCGGGCCTGGACCCTGCATCAATCTAGCACTGAGCTTCCACTCTTCTCTTGCCAGCACTTCTAGTATTCAGAGGTCACGTCAGTTTTATAAAGCAGCTACTAATAATCTAAAAAAATTGGTGGAAAATCAGTCAATACATAGATTTGTATATGTACTGAGGCTTGGGAAAACTTTCAGACCCTCGGCCACTAATAAGAAACAGAATTGTATTTTTATGTTCACCAATGGGGGGATATTAATAAAAGAGAACCCAAAACATTTTGCACACATACAGACGTGTGTGTGTATTCCATCGTAATTTACTGCTTGCAATCCACTGCCGTGTTGGTATAGTTATCAATGTTATATGATTGCCTTTGTATAGGCTATTTGCCAATTCCAAAATTAGAAAGGATTTTTTCATAGAAAAAAAATACTTGGAAATATTGCTCTTTTCTCACTCCCCCTACCCCACCCAGCTTTTAGCTTAACTGTTAAGAAAAAGTATGAAAACTTGTCCAGATCCCAAGGCTACATACACAGGCACCCAAATTACTCTCTGTGTCTAAGACAAAAGACTTAACTTAGTGCCTTATCCTATGGATGATTCAATAGACGGGTGCTTCTCAATCTTTGTCCTCCAGGTGTTTTGGACTTCAGCTATCACAATTCCTAACCGCTTTTAAGCTGGCTGAGACTTCTGGAAATTGAAGTCTAAAAACACCTAGAGGACCAAAGGTTGAGAACCACTGCATATGAAAGGAATGCTCGAATGGACTGGTTTTAGGACAGTGGTTCTCAACCAGTGGGTCCCCAAATGTTTTTGCCCCTTGTGTCAGTTCCACTGGCTGCCTGTCCATCTCCGAGCCCAATTCAAAGTGCTGGTATTGACCTATAAAGCTCTAGTTCTGGCCCAGTTTACTAGTCCGAACGCACCTGCCTCTACATCACATCTTGCAGCCTAAGATCATCTGGGGAGGCCCTGCTCTTGTTGCCAGCATCGCAAATGCTGAGAGATAGGGCCTTCTCAGCAGTGGCCCCTCGCCTATGGAACGCACTCCCAAACGAGATAAGATCAACTCCATCTCTCCTGGCTTTCAGGAAAAAGTTAAAGCCATGGTTCTGGGACCAGGCCTTTGGGCAGCAGATGTAACTTGCACTTTTGGACATTGACTGGATTGGCATAGCGGTAGATGACACTGTGTTTTGTTTTATGGCTTTAACTACTATTTATATTTATTTATTTATTTAATTTAGTATACCGCTCTCTCTGACGCCCAGAGCGGTTCACAGGATAAAAATACATAAAACACATAAAATGCAATAAACAGATTTAAAACCCCCAATTAAAACATACAACAGCCGAACTATAGCAGTAACAGGAGCATACTGGCAGCAACGCAGCAAGATGGTAGGTGGTGCGGCATTGGTTTAGGCGGCAAATGCCTGTCTAAAAAGCCAGGTCTTTACTGCTCTGCGGAACGGCATTATGTCCCGGATAGCTCGTGTCTCTTCGGGGAGAGAGTTCTACAAAGTTGGCTACCGCTACTGATGTATATACTGATTTTAATGACTATGTAATGGTTTTAATGTTTATATGCCATGTGGATTATATTGTTGTATGGATTATATTTCTGTATTATGGTGTAGCGGCCTGTAGTGCTGCAGTGTAAGCCATGCTGAGTCCCCCTTCGGGGGTGAGAAGTGACGAGGTACAAATACCATAAATAAAATAAACTCCCCAAAATCCTAACAGCTGGTGAACTGGCTGGGAATTCTGGGAGTTGTAGGCCAAAACACCTGGGGGCCCATAGGTTGAGAACCACTGTTTTAGGACAAGGGAAATGTATGGAAGTTATTACTGGCCTATACAATTACTTGTGTTTTTTATGAATTGGTGCCAGTGTTTCCTGTGGGCACAAGAAGAAAAATGAACTAGGTGTCCTCCTACCATGTTTTGTGAGATCTTTGGCACAAACTCTAAATGCAAAACACCAGGAGCAATTTTTTAAACTTTTCCTTCAAGGGTGCATACATTGATTTCTTTTTCTCAGGATAGTAGAGAACAGCCACGCAGCACCTATCTCCACAGGTCCTCCAAGACCAATGGAAGAACAGTCCATAGAAAATGAAGGCATACATGCAGCAGTCTATCAACCAGAAGGTTTTCAGCCGTCGACCAGCTCCCAGGCATGCAGAATGTCACGGCCTGAACGACGTGATGAACTATATCGATATGTCATATCAATTCCCATCCTCTTGTTGTCAATTTTCCTTGCTCTATATTTTCTCTGATATAAGTTTATTTCTTAAGCAATGGATTTTGTTGAAATCTCATTTCAGATTTTCTTCGCAGACATTTTCAGTGTGATTTGCTGAAATTACATTTTGAAAGAAAAAATGTACAAAATTTGAAAATTAAAGGCAATAAACTCTTCTGTTTTTACTTGTGATATTTTCTAGCTTTTTATTACTAAAAACCAGGCTACTATTAAAAGAGAGAGAGAATTAACTAAGGTCATTTTTTCTCCACCCAAATTGGGGCATCTCATTAGTATATTAACTATTGAAGCGCATACTGCAAGAGTATTTAATAAAATCTTCCAGATAAAGAAGGCAGATTTTTAACTTCAATTCAAACAGTGGCTGGGATCCTGCATTGGGAAACAGCTATAAAAACATACCAGCATATTTTACTACTAACCCTTTTTTTTAAAAGGCTAACATTCTGTATTACAGTTACAGATTTGGTAACCTAGAGTCGCCTTCGGGCCGAGAGGGATGGTATAAAAATATAGTAAAGAAATAAATACAGATCCATATCTACTCCGTGTTCATGAATACTTGTCACCACAATTGTTAACACCCTCCCAAACCTACTTTTTCATTGACTGAAGAAGGTGGTCTGTTCTGCTAGTGTTTAGAGCACAGGAGAACAAGGTTGCGACAATCAGGAGGACCTTGTTGCAGCCTCCCTTGCTGGTAGGAGGCTGGGTAGAAACTCCATCCTCCTGCACCTCAATGGCCAGCAGAACAGAATCTCCTTTGTTGCTGCCTTGTAAAGTAGGCAAAATAGAATGTCGTTTTGCAGGGGTGCCCACACTTTTTCAGCATGCGAGCTACTTATATTAAAACCAAGTCAGAAAGATCTACCTACCTCCTCAAGGCTGAAGAGGGGAGGGGTGGAGTGGGCCTTGGCCAGAGGGGGCGGAGCCAGGCCACACCAATCCCCGCCCCCTCCCCACTGGCTTTGGAGCTCCCAGCAGCTTCTCCAGGCTTGAGGATGGCAATGCCAAGCCAGTGGTGGCAAAGCTAGCACAAGGTTGGCTTGGCATTACCATCCACAAGCCTGGAGAAGCTGCTGGTAGAGCAGAAGCCACAGGGGGCGGAGCCAGGCTACACCAAGCCCCGCCCCCTTCCCTCTGGCTTTGGAGCTCCCAGCAGCTTCTCCAGGCTTGAGGATGGCAATGCCAAGCCAGTGGTGGCAAAGCTAGCACAAGGCTGGCTTGGCATTGCCATCCTCAAGCCTGGAGAAGCTGCTGGTAGAGCAGAAGCCAGAGGGGCGGAGCCAGGCTGCACCAAGCCCCGCCCCCTTCCCTCTGGCTTTGGAGCTCCCAGCAGCTTCTCCAGGCTTGAGGATGGCAATGCCAAGCCAGTGGTGGTAAAGCTAGCACAAGGCTGGCTTGGCATTGCCATCCTCAAGCCTGGAGAAGCTGCTGGTAGAGAAGCCACAGGGGCGAGCCAGGCTACACCAAGCCCCGCCCCTTCCCTCTGGCTTTGGGCTCCCAGCAGCTTCTCCAGGCTTGAGGATGGCAATGCCAAGCCAGTGGTGGCAAAGCTAGCACAAGGCTGGCTTGGCATTGCCATCCTCAAGCCTGGAGAAGCTGCTGGTAGAGCAGAAGCCACAGGGGGCGGAGCCAGGCTGCACCAAGCCCCGCCCCCTTCCCTCTGGCTTTGGAGCTCCCAGCAGCTTCTCCAGGCTTGAGGATGGCAATGCCAAGCCAGCTGTGAGCAATGAGGAGCTGATAGAGATGCAGAAACATCTGCAGAGGACTCGCATGAAAACAGAACAATGGAACTATCATGAAGAGATTGACCAGATAAATCCACACAATCCTTCTGGACCTTTCCAAGAGAATCCCAACCCTCCCACTTTAGGTATTGTTTGGTATTGAGGACTACCCCCAGTTGTGTAAGGATCTGAGATGGATCCACGTGGCTTTTCTTGAAGTTCATTCAGTAACAATGCTCCTGGAGTTCTGAGAGTGATGTTCAGGTTGTGTAGCATCTACAGATACATATATCGTCGAAATAAGAACTCCAGTTTTGATGAGTGACTAACACTATCATCAGCTTTGTGAGAATAGCCCAAAGAGCATTACATAGAAACAGATAGTGACAATTCTCCAAAGCAAACCACAGAAATAAAAGAAATGGGCTGAAGTATGCGGTATCCGACGCTGTGTTACTTCCGCGTCCCTTTCCAGACCTGATGGAAGGATTGCCGATAACCTGAATCAGAGGACTCACAGCCGATGGACGTCACGGCGGACCGAGGCAGGTTGATGACGTTGGGGCGTTCGTAGGCTCTTTTGCAATCCTTCCATCAGGTCTGGACAAGGACGCGGAAGTAACACAGCGTCGGATACCGCCGAGCAGGTCTTGAACCTTTATAGTTATACTTTATCCTATAGTGAACTCCACATATAATTGACATGAGCCTCTCGAGGTAATACATGACTTTAGCACTGTGATATTTATCCATCCGCGCACAGGTCCTCGAGTATACCTGTGTATTTATGTATTGATGTGGTTCAAAAGGGACATGTCTCTATAGGGACTTTCCCCATGTTTGCCGCTACCTGTATGTAATATTTATAACACCTCCTATGTACTACATATGTATAGATAGACCCTTCATCGGATTGGTGGATCAGGTCCTACTTATATTATTTATGGTTTATATTCATATTGATGATCTCAGTGCCACATGGATTTCATATTTATCTGTGTGTAATTGCTATATCATAGTTACTTTCTGTCATTGCAATGGTGCAACATTGCAAAAATTAAGTAGTGTAACAATGATGACTTAAATTAGGCCTATGACATCATAATTACTGGTCAGGATCCCTGCCAAGAACTTTTTTAACACACCTAATCCTATTATTGTGTAGTGCCATTGTTCCTCACCTTGTTGCAATAGGGACATTCACCAAATATGACATTAAAACTTTGCCGACTAGACGGGAGCCCACGCAGCCACTGCAGAGAAAAACATGGTTTGCTTTTATATACATCAGAAAAGCAGTCATGGGAATGTAACTGCGATGCTTAGCCTTCAGGAAAATTTCAGATTTTTTATTATGTAGACTACTTTGTGAAAATGTATTGTGCAAGACCAGAATCACTGGGTTGTTGTTTCGGGCTGTATGGCCATATTCCAGAAGCATTCTCTCCTGACATTTTGCCTGCATCTTTATTGTAAGTTGTATATACCAGTACTATGAATTACATGAGATAAGCACCACAGTGTAGTTCCATGGGATAACGAAAGGATATTGTTATTATTTATTTCTATCCTACCTAACTCCCAAAATTGGGGCTCAAGGTACAGTTTTTAAAAAAGGGAGAGCTAAAAATGTCCAAAAAAAGTGAACATTAAATTGAGATTAACTATTGACAATATTAAAATGATTTAGAACTACACTTAAATAGATAAAGTACCATTAAAAGATAAAAAAGCAATTAAAACAGTTCAGTCTAAGGCTATCCATCACTATCAATTACTTCTGTTCTTGTAATTGGGACACAAAGCAATTGGCTATTATAATCACACCCAGCATCATTTCCCTCCATCAATGAGGATTAAGTGAATAAATAAGTCTAACACTTCAAACCAAAATCAGATTTTACAAAACATATCTATTTTAGAAGACAATTAAAACGTAATTTCATTTCAGTAAAACTATGAATGAGGAAGGAATGGCATGGCGAGCGAGTAGAAAGATGCAGTACTATTTATGATTTTTGAATAACATATACCCTAAATACTCGATTATAAGATGAGTTTTTCAGCCTTTATTTTAGGCTGAAAAAACCCACCTAAACTTTTACTCGAGTCACAGTTATTTATTGTTTTACTCTATTATTTTTATTACATTTATTCTTTTACTCTATTATTGTTATTACATTTATTATATTACTCTATTATTACTATTACATTTATTATTTTACTCTTATGTTTATGTTTATTTTACTTTATTATTGTTATTACATTTATTATTTTACTCTATTACTGTTATTAATTTATTATTTTACTCTATGATTATTGGACAGATACATAAGCACATGTACATTGAAGAAGGTTAAAGCACCGGGAATGTGGCGCAGCTGGCTGGGTGTCAGCTGCATGAGATCTCTACTGACCAGAAGGTCATGAGTTCGAGGCCTGTCCAGTTCGAGGTGGGCTCTCGACCTATTGTGTAGCCTGTTGTCGACCTTTGCAACCTGAAAGACAGTTGCATCTGTCAAGTAGGAAACTAAGGTATCACTTAGTGGGGAGGCTAAATTTAACTGATTTACGAGGCCATAAAAAAGATCTCCAGAAAACACGCTGAGGGATGAAGGAGTGCAACAGCTCCCCCTGGTGGCCAGACGTTAAATTGACTCTGTCTGTCTTGTGTGTTTGTGTGTCTAAATGTAATGTGTACATTGTAATCCGCCCCGAGTTCCCTGTGGGGTGAGAAGGGCGGAATATAAATGAAATGAAATAAATAAATAAATAAAATAATGGTTTAATCAGAGTTGGACAGTCTTATATTAAATTACAGTTTTACGTAAATATTGCAAAACATTTAACCTACTGACACCTCAATTAATGTAATTTTATTGGTATCTATTTTGATTTTGAAATTTACCAGTAGCTGCTGCATTTCCCACCCTGAGTCAATACGTACTTGAGTCAATACGTTTCCCCACTTATTTGTGGTAAAATTAGGTGCCTTGGCTTATATTCGGGTCGGCTTATACTTCAGTATATACGATATGTATAAAAAAATCTTAATTGAACCATGTAATTTTTAAGCGCTTGGGCCAGTTTTCAGTTACATAATCTATGTAGATTGAAGCATATATAAACACTGAGATGTATATGGAACTGGACATTGGACAGATTAGTTTACCTCATATAAACAAGCTTGATGGAAAGTCTGGCCACAGCGGGAATCATTGCAGACTTGGTCTGGAATAGCTCCATCGAGACGATAAGCATAGCAGATCCCACAGTCCATGGAAAATTCCTTTAAAAATACAGAATGCAGCTCTATCAGAAGCAATGTATTTATCGCTAAAGTGCCTTAACATGCCCCACACTTTCTGTTTTAAAAACCAAGGTTGTGGTTATTTTGTTGTTAATAAATGAGCCCTTTTATGACAGCTTATCTAAGTTTAAACCAAACCAATCAGTGGCTGAAGCCACCCTAATTAATTGTACAACTTTTAATACAAGTACTTACAAGATCTACATGCTGCTTTGGGTTTCCCATTTACACAAAAGGGAATGCCTCTTCCGAGATGGCGTGTGTCATTTATATCTGCATACACCATCTAAAAACAAGGGAAGCATGCTTTCCCGCTATTAAAACTATTGTTTTACTTGTGTACAAACTGAACTGATTAGTACTCTTAATTGATAAAACGTCTTTAATCAAGTGACAGAACTAAGCAGGCAATTTATCATTCGCTGCACAAATCTAGCAATATTCCTTGAGCAGGACAAATGGACAAGCGTGTCTCCTTAATTATATCAGTTCAGAAATATCGAGAACATATGTGTGGAATGAATTTTACAGTTATGAAATATGACAGGGGTGCTCACACTTTTTCAGCATGCGAGCTACTTATAAAACAACCAAGTCAAATGATCTACCTACCCACTACTCAGAGAGCCATAAAAGCAAAATATTTGGAAATTTATTTCAGTGAGAGCCATATAATATATTTTAAGACTGAATTCAACTAAATCTGAGTATAATAAGCCCCTGAATTTATGCATAATAATAATGATGAGAATATTCATTCAGCATCTGCGACTAATAATAATAGTAACAACAACAATAGGTTCCTAGAGTAGGAGACCTCCAAGGGCCATCTAGTCCAACCTCCTTCTGCGATAAGGGAAAAACACAACCAAAGCATTCCTCACAGATGGCCATTCAGCTTTTGATAATAATAACAATGGGTTTCTAGAATAGGAGGAGACCTCCAAGGGCCATCCAGTTCAACCTCCTGCACCTGGGCGGCGTTGGGAGCCTGTGGGGCTGGACTGAGACTTCCTCCCGCTCTGCCTGCGATCTACCAGGACGCCCGATGCAATCTACCAGTAGATCGTGATACACTGCCAGATAATCTAGTTCAGGGGTGCCCACACTTTTTCAGCATGGAAGCTACTTATAAAACAACCAAGTCAAAATGATCTACCTACCCACTACTCAGAGAGTCATAAAAGCAAAATATTTGGAAATTTATTTCAGTGAGAGCTATATAATATATTTTAAGACTGAATTCAACTAAATCTGAGTATAATAAGCCCCTGAATTTATTCATAATAATAATGATAATATTCATTCAGCCTCTAACAACAACAACAACAACAATGGGTTCCTAGAATAGGAGGAGACCTCCAAGGGCCATCCAGTCCAATCTCATTCTGCACCTGGGCGGCGTCGGGAGCCTGCGGGGCGGGACTGAGCCTTCCTCCCGCTCTGCCTGCAATCTACCAGGATGCCCAATGCAATCTACCAGTAGATCGCGATCTACCTAATGAGCACCCCTGAAATATGAGAATATCAAAATGACAAAATAGCAATGTTTAGTTTAACCTCACTCTCCATTTTAAAATGCCTCCTTAGCAAGGCTATTTTTTCTGTTTCCCCCCACGAAATCCTTTGTATATGTTTAATCCATTATCTACGTCTATCCTTTTAAAGAAAAAAAAATAGCAAGTTCTGACTTCTGCCAATAAGTGATACTCAAAACATTATGAAGATAATATAACCATAGAGCAACTTACTGATTTTTCTAGAGCTTCCCGAGATGGAAAATCGATTTCTAAAATCTCTTTCAAATTTTGTAATAAACTGACTTCTGGATCCCTGAGGGCGGGGGAAGGAAAATAATAGTGTCAAGCCTTAATCAAGTTATCGACCAAAAATCTATAAACAAATACCCTTACCATAAGTGTATGTTGCTGTTCAGCTTGATTTTCAAGGGATTTACCACTGAAAACAAACAAATGTGTGCATGAATTTCACCATTTTACTAAGGATAATTTGTGGACTGAAATCAGAGTTCGCCAATGAAGGATTGCTGCTAAATCTAAAAGTTTTATATAATCTCCTTTGCCCGATCAATGAACGAGCCACATTTTCAGCCCCAGGAAAATCGTATGATAGATTCACCTTAGCGTTGCCTGGGCAATGTATATTCTTGGTAAGTCACAATACAATGAGACTCAACCATGTTGGCACTGTCAAGTTTTAAGGGAAAAAAACGCAATGAAAGCAACTCCATGCATATACTAGCAAATACATAGTTAGCTGCCACATTCCCTAATTCAACCTGAAATCAAAGTGCTTCACCATATGCACTTATAACATCTCCAGTCATTCTGATGTATTTTTAAGCTGTATTTTTTGGTTAATTTATTTGGTACTAAGTTTACAGTTGGGTTGTTTGTATATTGCTTGATGTATTTTGTTTTGATGTAATTTGTTTATATGTTCTATGTAGGCCAGGGGTGCCCACACTTTTTCAGCATGCGAGCTACTTACGGTATATTAAAACCAAGTCAGAAAGATCTACCTACCTCCTCAAGGCTGGAGAGGGGAGGGGCGGGGCTTGGGCAGAGGGGGGCGGAGCCAGGCTGCACCAAGCCTCTCCCCCTCCCCTCTGGTTTTGGAGCTCCCAGCAGCTTTTCCAGGCTTGAGGATGGCAATGCCAAGCCAGTGGTGACATAGCTAGCACAAGGCTGGCTTGGCACTGCCATCCTCAAGCCTGGAGAAGCTTCTGATAGAGTGGAAGCCACGGGGGCGGAGCCAGGCCGCACCAAGTCCTGCCCCCTCCCCTCTGGCTTTGGAGCTCCCAGCAGCTTCTCCAGGCTTGAGGATGGCAATGCCAAGTCAGCCTTGTGCTAGCAATGCCACCACTGGCTTGGCATTGCCATCCTCAAGCCTGGAAAAGCTGCTGGGAGTGCAGCAACAAGAACGACTGGTCTCGTGAAACCCTCTTATAGTGCCGAGGCAATGGGGATGTTGGGAGGGGAGAGGCTAACTACCCACAAAAGATTACTACTACCACAACAGCTCTAAATTTCTCAAGTCACTCCTGACATGAAAGAAGCTCTAGATCAGGGATTGGGAAACTTTATGACTCTGAGAGCCATGAAAGCAATATTTGGAAATTTATTTCAGCAAGAGCCATATAATTTAGAGAGAGAGAGAGAGAGAGAGAGAGAGAGTATGGCCATGCCCCCTGTTTCTAAGCCACGCCCTCTTCAACCACCCCTCAGCGGTTTCTCCCCTTCGCCCTCTCTCACTCATATGCGGCCGAGCTCGGTGGCAGCACCACGCCATGTCGCCCTGGCCTTGCCGAAGCCTCTCGCCACTGCCTCTTCCTTCCCACCTCCAAGGGCAGTGGAGCCCAAAGCACCCGGCTCCCCTGATACATGAGGCAGCACGCTCCCTTCGTCACCTTCTTCCTCAGCCTCCAGCCTCAGAATCCACACGCTTCAGCCAGTGACACCACTATGAGCCAGATGCACTCATCAAAAGAGCCACATCTGGCTCGCGGGCCATAGGTTCCCGGCCCCTGCTCTAGATTATTAAATATGGTTTCCTGTGGGCGAGCAGATGGCGACTACTGGATGGCATATGTTCTGTATCAGAAACTAGAGCTGATGTGTTCTATTCAATGCAATTTTCTGAGTCAGCACCCCAAATAACCAAACCAAATCTAAAGTTGACCAAAAACTGAGTCGTAACTCTTTTGGTACTAATGTTGGAGAGTGGTCCCTGGTCAAAGTGGTCCCTGATCAAGTAGTCCCTTATCAAAAAAAAAAGGCTGGGAACCACTGTTTTATAAGATCAAGAAAAATGTGTTGAGCATGATGCCAAAGGAGAAAAGCCTTGTCTGGAATAGAATCAAAACAAGCATCTACTGGGTTTGCCATATAAGTTTTCTGTCACTCACAGTACAATCCAGATTGGATGGAAGAGCAGAAATTTGGTAGTAACTATCATATAACTCATAAACCTCAGATTTTTCCTGCATCTGTTTATAATAGTATGAGAATTGGAATGCCACACACTAAGGAAAAAGTGCAGTTTTGGGCTACTGAATGTAAATGCATCTTTTAGGTCAGAATACCAATATATTAAACAGTTACAAATTATTTAGAAACATATCAAAACCTCAATGACTTTCTGAGAAATGTACACCAAAGCTTTTCTTTAAAAAATAGTTCACTGATACATTTTTATCTTAGTTTGTCTGAACCAAGTATACCTGTCTTACATTATTCTTAAGCAGGCATAACATGAGATATGCTACTACAGAACAGGTATTATGTTGGACAAAATAAAAGTTTTAAGTAAAAGTCATCCTACCATGGTCTGCTCCAAGAAAATAACACTCAGGAATCATGGTTGGATGCCTGGGATCTATCTCAATATTTATTGAAACATTATTTCCTGAAACATACATGTAAAAGAATAGATTAGAAAATAAATATGGCTTGATTCTCACTCTTCTAAACTTCAGACACTGAATAGAAGCATAATATGCAAGTGCTAATGTAGTTCAAGTTTTATGTCCAAAACACTTCCTATAATTTCAGTTTTTGTTTTGTTTAATGTCAGGAGTATCTTGAGGAATTGTAAATCACTTCTGATGTGAGAGAATTGGCTGTCTGCAAGGATGTTGCTCAGAGGACACCTGGATGTTTTATCAACTTGTGGAAGGTTTCTCTCATGTTCCCGACTGATGAAGCTGGAGCCGACTGATGGGAACTCACCCCACTCCCTGGATTCGAACCACTGACCTCTCCGTCAGCAGTCCTGCCAACACAATTACCTATGGTAATTTCAGTGAGACCCAGGATTTTCTTCATATTTTTTACTTCCGTAGGAAATTTTAAAAAAACTCCAAGTTTTCTAATCCTTTTACCTCCACCTAACTTTCAACTTATCAACATGATTGCATATTTAAAGCACATTAGTAATCCAGCTTGCCATGCTTAGCTGATTTGTTGCTGAGATTAATCAAATTAATCAAATAAAAACCCACTTTTTACCTATAAATAAAATATCGCTAATCAATCAGATATTCGCTCTTGTTCCTTTTTAAAACAAGTCACAGAAATTGTGGTTGAAGGCTTCCATCTTAGAAAAAGCATTCATTCTGGAGGAAAAGGGGTAAACACAAGAGAACCAAGAAAAAACAAAGTTCTGAATCGTAAGAGAAGCACAGCGGTCATAATGAAACCCCGATGACTTTACTACTCTCAGTAATTTCAGGAACACAAAGGTATGACTAATTCTTCAGGCTACAAATGCACAATCCCTGATAATATATGGGGGGAATAGGGCTACTTGCATTAGCCTAATCCCCAGTGTCTTTGTCTCTTCTGAGCAGGCCTGAAAGGAGAATTTTGTGTATGTTCCACTAAACAATTCTCCAAAAACATGGGAATTCCATACCATCATTTCTAATTATGAGAACGTCAAGTACATTCAAATGCATATGTAAAGGTTTTTTGAAGCCTGCAGTGGTACATTGGGTTAAACTGTGATGTGTTGTTCGGACACGGCCCCATGTAAGTCACTCCGAGTCCCCTTTGGGCAGATGGATGCGGGTTATAAATAAAGTTTTATTATTATTATATTATAAACTGCTGAGCTGCTGAACTTGCTGACCAAAAGCTCGCTGGTTCAAATCCGGGAAGAGGAGTGAGCTTCCGCTGTTAGCCCCAGCTTCAGCCAATCTAGCAGTTGGCAGAACTGCTCACACTTGCATGAAAACATGCAAGTGTGAGTAGATCAATAAGGACCTCTCTGGTGGGAAGGTAACTGCGCTCCATGCAGTCATGCCAGCCACATGATCTTGGAGGTGTCTACAGACAATGCCAGCTCTTCGGCTTAGAAATGGAGAAGAGCACCAACCCACAGGGTTGGACACGGCTGGACTTAATGTCTGGGGAAAACCTTTAACCTTAAAGGTTCCTTATATCTTATGAGTTGTTGGAATACAGGTGGTGTTGGAAAAGAAATAAGGGACTCCTCCCTTCAGAGAATCTGAGCATATATGGAAGTAAAAAAGTAAACCGCTCCGAGCCTCCGGGGAGTGGCGGTATATAAACAAAATAATAATAATAATAATAAATACCTGATCAGGGCTTTCCTGAAAACCTAATCCATGAGATGTTTGCCCCTTTCATAATTAATGTTTTATTAATATGCAAATTTAATGCATCAAATAACAGCCCTGTTACTGAAAACCACGCACATAGTTTACAGAATAATGTCCAAGAAAGGTGATAAAGAAACTTGAAAACTGCATTCTGAAATGATATTGATACAATAATAAACCATATCAGATTTAATAGCCAATATTAATTAGTGTGCTCTATTTGTAATTACAGTTTACAGCAGGGGTCGGGAACCTTTTTGACTCGGAGAGCCATGAAAGCAAAATATTTGGAAATTTATTTCAGTGAGAGCCATATAATATATATAATATATTTTAAGACTGCATTCAACTAAATGTGAATATATACATACTATGAGGAAAGGATTCCCCCAGCAGAATGACGGGACACTTCAGACCTGGCTCTGCAAAAGGCATGCTTAGGACTCTGGGAAGGAAGAGAAGACGGAAGGAAGGGGGAAAGAAAGAAAGAGGAAATAAAAGAGGGAGGGGGAGAGGAAGAAAGAAAAGAAGAACGAACTATGGAAAAGGAAGAAAAGAAAAGCAGGAGAGAGACAAGGAGGGGAAAAGAAAGAAGGAAATGGGAAGAGAGGAAAGGAAAGGTGGGGAAAAGGAAAGGAGGTGAGGAAAAAGTAAAATAATGAAGATAAAAAAGAAAAGAAAGAAGGGAGAGAGAGGGAAGTGAAATGAAAGGAAGGAGAAGGAAATGAAGACTTGGGGGAAAAGAATAGAAGAGGGCGCAGGGCCCCGAGAGCAGCAGGGGATGAGGAAGAGGCGGCGATGGTGGCACGGAAGCGGCAGTCGCGGCACATTTGCGTCACTCCTCCCCGCTTCATGCTGGGAAACCGAGGCCCGGGCTGCTCTGGAGAGCCTGATGCAATCATGAAAAGAGCCACATCTGGCTCCCGAGCCATAGGTTCCTGATCCCTGGTTTATAGGAAAACGAATAACTTCTAGTCCTTTCCTCTTCTGTGTTTTTAAAAGGCACAATAATGTGGACGGAGCCAACACAAGGTTGTCCCTTTAGTTCTTACCGATCGCAATCCTTCGCGTTGTGGCGCTCCGTGTGGGTTTCTCTGGCTCGAGCACCCAGGTCTTCTCATCAATTTCATCTAGAGCATTCCAAAACTCCTTCAGCGATTCCAACGCTGCCAAGAACTGACTGTGAATGCTTAATAAGGAGCTCTAAGAGAGAAGGAAATTGTAACAAATTTTATAGATGGCATTTCACCAACAGTAATAGAAAAATAATGGCCTGTTGCAATTTTTTTAAAAGACTAACACAAATCTATCTGTAAAATATGTAGCAAAAAACCTTTGATTTTTCCCCCTTCCTGAAACACTTTTTTGAGTTCTAACTGGACCACATATTATGATTCACTTTTCAAACTTATTTCAAAAAATGAATTCCGCCACAAAATATGTTATGCTAGAAGCATGAAAAGAACATTAAATGTCTCTCAGTGCTATTTTTAAGTCAGAAGTAAAAAAAAAACACAGCTTATTACATAATGTAATGTGTTCTAGTGTGCAATGTATCTCTCCCCCCCCCCAAAACCCCCCACCTTTGATAATTATCAAGAGAGGCATCCTTAGCTTCTGGAAAGCAAGATCTCTCTAATTCCGTCACAGTAAAGTACCATTATGATTTGGAATAACAAGATCTAAAAATATGCCACACTGACAGTAATGTAGGCTTTCCCTCCTAACTAACATGAGAATTGGATCCAATTTCACATTTAAGGGAGATAGGTATGGTTAAAAGGTATATTTATTTTATTTATTTACAGAATTTCTATTCCGCCCTTCTCACCCTGCAGGGGACTCAGGGCGGATTACAATGTAGACAGACATGGCAAACATTCAATGCCATAGACATACAACACATATAGACAGAGTCAGAGGCTTTTTAACATTCCACTTTTCTGGCCACCAAGGGAGCTGTCGCTTCACTGTCCATCTGCGACACTGATGAAGTACTTCCGCATTCCCTACATGCTTTGCTGGATATTTTTTTTATGGTTTTACCTTTTAACCATACATATTTCTATGAGTAGTGCTCATCTCCATTTCTAAGCCAAAGAGCTGGTATGGTCCGTAGACACCTCCAAAGTCATGTGGCCAGCATAACTGCATGGAGCACCATTACCTTCCCGCAGGAGCAGTACCTATTGATCTACTCACATTTGCATGTTTTCGAACTGCTAGGTTGGCAGAAGCTGGGGCTAACAGCAGAAGCTCACCCCGCTCCCCAGATTCGAACCGCCAACCTTTCGGTCAGAAAGTTCAGCTGCTCAACACTTTAACCCGGTGCGCTGTTACTTTTAACACACATCAAAATTGATTCTCAGAAACCCTGGGATTTTTTGTCCGCAGACATGTATTTTGAAGAACCCATGTATCATAAAACTTTACAATGTCAGGTGTGTGTGTGTGTGTGTGTGTGTGTATGTATAACTAGATTGGGGACCCTATCCCTGCCCGCAGGCATGTAGCCAGGGGGGTGTGCTAAGGGGGCTTCAGCCCCCCCCCCCAAATTCTCAGAGTGGTCCGCGAAAAGGCCTTACTGGTACATTATTTAAACTGTTATGTTTATTCGTATCATGATCTGATCACCATGCTCATTATATCCCACATTAATGGGGTTATTGGGATAACAATACAAAAGGTTTGCTAGGGTAGATCCTCTTCCACCCAGTCTCAGCCCCCCGAACCAAACTCAGCCCCCCCAAATCAAAATCCTGGCTATGGCCCTGCCTGCCCGGGTTATTTGAGAAAGGCATTGTGTGCCAAGGCTGGTCCCTATCAGATGTTTACGTGGTTTGCAGTGGTCTCAGGAAGTTAGTGAAGGTATTGCAAGTCCCATCGGCCATGGTCCATCCCCCTCCCAACAGCACCAGGCTGTAGAGTGGGTCATGGGGGCTTTGTGTGCCAAGTTCGGTCTTGATCAGTCAGTGGACGAGGGTTGCAGCAGTCTGGGGAAGTGATTGGAGGTACTTAAACTCCCATCATCCATGGTCTGCCCTCCTTCAAACTGCACCAGGATGTAGAGTGGGTCTTGGGGGTTTTGTGTGCCAAGTTTGGTCTTGTTCTGTCATTGTTGGGAGCCGCAAAGTGTTTTGGTCTGAAACTCCCACCATGGCTGAGTGCCTCAGGCCTTTGCCTTCTCCCCCTCAGGCAGTTTAGAGTGTCAGAATGTTTGTGTTGGCTGGCCAATTAGAGGCGTTATGCAAATACTCCCTCACTGGCAACCAATCATGTTGTCAGAATGTAGAGGCAGGGAGCCAATCAGAATGCTGCCACATACATACATACAAACACACATACAAACATTCCGCTTTATTATAGAGATATATATATACACACACACAGTGTCCATGGAAACTAGAAGTGTTAGGCTATTTTAGGAGTAGGTATTTTCTTTCATTTAAAGAACAATCGTTTTCATTTCTAAAGTACTAACTGTCTAATTAATAATAATAATAATAATATATTTGTATCCCACCCTATCTCTCCAACACAACAGGCAAACATTCAATGCCTATATAAAAGTAGTAATGCATTACTTTCAATAGTTTTGAAAGACACTGGTAAAGTTTTGGAGAGTTTAAAATTGCTTAGATGATTTTTGGTGTGGCTTTATGTATGTAAAAATATTGAAAAAGAGAGAGCTATAGCTTGTGAAAGAAAATGCAGGATTTTTTCCTTCTACTACTGTTATTAAATTATATTAAAGTGAGAAAGCACTTAAGCAGAAAAGTGTGAATACTGCCAATCTCAAAATGTAACGCTTATTATCTTTGAAAGCATTTTGTTACTTTTATAATACCTGAAGTGATATAATAGTGTCAGTCACTTAACCAGATCTTAGAGCATAATATCTTCATCTTAAGTACTATTATTTCCAGTATTTTAATAATTTTCACACTGTCTAGGAATGTGATCTTTTGTGCTCTGATGACACTTAAATTAATAGCATAATTTTCTGGTACTTGCAACAGTTGCTTTCCATTTTGATTTTCCACATTTCCCTACATCACATACCGATAAATCCTCTAATAATCATTTTTATCTTTATCTTTAGGGAATTCAAAGGATTTTCAGTAGAAATAAAGGAACATCAAGGGATTAGAATCCACAGATACGTTTTGAAATCCAATTAATTTTAATACTAATTGCAGTTTTTCAATGATATTCCTTAAAAGGTGGCCAAATCTTTTCTTAAAGTGAACTGCTCATCTGATCTTATTTGCATGGTTCATTGATGTTGCCAACTAACTTTCCATATGCGTATCTGAATCTCTATCTTAAAATCAGCCACATTACTTTGTCATGCAAATAATAAAGAATTTATCACCCATTTTACACTTCAACCAGTTTATTTCTGAACAATTTGGATGATTTTCATTTGTATCTATGACGAGATATCCAGTGTCAAATATACTGCTTAATGATTTTAGGCTCAGGTTTTATTTATTTGTCAAATGCTTGGACTTTCCCTCCGTTCAAGGAATACTCAGAGTAATATATAGACCATCCGTATGCACATGTATGTATGTGTGGATATACAGACATGCATGATAGACATCTTTATGTAATTACATCTGAATTTTATGAATATTTTTTCCAGATACATGTATCTCAGACATTCAGTGTAGAATTCTTAGCAACTTCTACTACATGACGAATAGCCCTTATCTGCAATGCTTAGAATAGGAAGTGTTTCGATTATTAGGGATTTTGGAATATCTCTATTCACGTATTTGTACCTAATAATGAGACACAGGTCCGCAGTTTGGGGTTCTCTTAGATTCAGCGCTGACGCTTGATGCTCAGGTGTCGGCGGTGGCTGGGAGAGCCTTCGCAGAGTTAAAACTCATGCGCCAACTACGACCATACCTCGTGAAGTCTGACTTGACCATGGTAGTCCATGCCTTGGTTACCTCTAGATTGGATTACTGCAATGCGCTCTACGTGGGGCTTCCCTTGAAGATGGCCCGGAAACTTCAACTTGTCCAACGCTCGGCTGCCAGAGTAATAACTGGGGTAGGTTACAGGGAGCGGTCGACCCCCCTGTTTAAAGAACTCCACTGGCTGCCGTTTATTAATTCAAGGTGCAAGTGGTTGCCTATAAAGCCCTAAACGGTTTGGGACCCGCCTACATTCATGACCGGCTCTCCTCCCAGGAACCAGCCCGATCCCTTCGCTCCTCTGGGGAGGGCCTACTTTCGCCCCTGGCAGTCTCACAGACCCGGCTTGTGAGCACTAGGGAGAAAGCCTTCTCCTCTGTGCCCCCCCCCCCCCCCGTCTTTGGAATTCCCTCCCGGGAGAGATTAGAAATGCCCCCTCACTGGAATCCTTCAGGAAACAACTGAAAACCTGGTTTTTCCACTGGGCCTTTGGAGATTAGACTCCCAAATGCCCCCGTTTTCTTGACGAGACCTCTTCCCCCCTGTGTGACCCTTTATGTGTTGACACTACTCCTGTTATCTCCTCCGAGTTTTTAAACATTTTATATGGACATGTGGCTCGCCCTCTCGTTTCGGTTTAGATTCACTTATGTTGTTGTGGTTGTATAGATTTATTTTTATTGTGTTTATTGCTTTTGTTGTGTTTATTGTTTTCTGTTGTTTGTGATTTTTTTTGTATTTGTGGTTCGGGAACGGCCCATGTAAGCCGCTCTGAGTCCCCTTTGGGGAGATGGATGCGGGTTAGAAATAAAGTTTTATTATTATTATTCCAGCAGGCTTTCGGGGTCTGAATCTGGTCAATCAGCTGTAAATAGTTTTATAGTTTTTAGTTTAAAAGTTTAATTTTTTTCTGTTGATTTTAATATTCTCTGTGAGTTGTCCTGAGCCCTCGGGAAAGGACGGCATACAAAACTGAATAAATAAATAAATCATGGAAATGAGACTAGAGTCTAGACACAATCTTCATTTATGGTTCATATATACCTTCTACACAAATATTTTAATACAATATTTTATATTTTTGTTTTGCATGAAACAAAGTTTGTGTACACTGACAGATCTAAAAGCAAAGGGGCAACTTCTCAACCATGCTTGTGGACAATTTCTGAGCATTTAGGAACTATATTAAGGGGAATGCTTAATCTGTATCTCAAAAGATTTTTAGGAGGCAATCTCACAATATATATTCTAATCAGAAAGTCAGCATGTCAGTAAGACACATGAGTCACATGGCCAGAAATGGTGCTCCAGCCAATACGTAAGGAAACGGAATGGAATAATGAATTATTCCGAATGCTGTTCTACGTAGCATCAGACTAAAAACTAAAATATTGTATACGTAGGGTGAGAAGGAGAGACATACCCTATATCAGTGGTTCTCAACTTGTGGGTTCCCAGGTGTTTTGGCCTACAACTGCCAGAAATCCCAGCCAGTTTACCAGCTGTTAAGATTTATGTGAGTTGAAGGCCAAAACATATGGGGACTTACAGGTTGAGAACCACTATTCTAGACTAACACAGTTATGCCTTTAAATTGTATATTCAGTTCGATAGAAAATCAACAAATATCTTCAGAAGTAGTTATTTGTTTATAGCAGGGGTCCCCAAACTAAGTCCCGTGGGCCGGGTATGGGCCCTCCAAGGTCATTTTCCCGGCCCTTGCTCAGGGTCAACCTAAGTCTGAAACGACTTGAAAGCACACAACAACAAAAATCCTATTTCATCAGCCAAAAGCAGGCTAACTCTTTCCATTGAAATACTAATAAGTTTATATTTGTTAAAATTGTTCTTCATTTTAATTGTTTTGTATTTAAGTGGTTTTTTGCACTACAGATAAGATATATGCAATGTGCATAGGAATTCATTCATGGTATTTTCGAATTATAATCCGGCCCTCCAACAGTTTGAGGAGCTGTAACCTGGCCCTGTTTAAAAAGTTTGAGAACCCCTGGTTTATAGTGAGTGTGAGCTCAGTTTTTTTCTCCAAAAATACTGGGTACAGAATTTCGTTTTTCTAAGGTTTTAAAATGTGGCAAAGAATATGGCAGATTCCACAACTCTGATGTCTGCCTACTTCTGCTTCAGACCCCTACCATCTATATACGAGGGCGGGTCAATAAGTCAGTGACTTTTTGAATGAAACACAGGTTTTTGGATAAAAAATCATTTTATTTTTCAACGTCATCTCCTTTGAGCTCTATACACTTTGTCCAACGTTTCCCCAATTTTTTATCCCTTCCAAAAAATAAGATTTGTCGAGGTCATCAAAATAGGTATTTGTGAGATGATTTCATTATTGGAGTCAAATCTCTTTCCGCCGAGCCATTTCTTCAGGTTTGGAAACAAGAAATAGTTACTCGGGGCTAAATCCGGAGAATAGGACAGATGAGGGAGCAATTCGTATCCCAATTCATTGATTGTTGCCATGGGAACTGCACATGTGTGCATGGTCGATTGTGAGCAAACGCGGCATCCATCTTGCTGAAAGCTTTCTCATACCCAAGTAATCATTTAAAATTTAAATCACTGAGCCATGTGAGGTGCCTATGGCTTCCACAATCTCTTGCACTTTCAATCTCCGATCGGTCAACACCATATTGTGAATTTTTAAAATTGTTTCAGGTGTAGAGACCTCAACTGGGCGTCCAGAACGTTCGGCATCTTCCGTGCTTGTACAGCCACAATTAAATTCAGTAAACCACTTTTTACCATTTAAATTGATGGTGCAGAGTCCCCATAGTATTTATCAAGCTTAGCCTTGGTTTGAGGGATGGTTTTTTTCCGCAAAAAGTAATGCTTAATAAGTACACGAAATTCACTTTTTTCCATTTTCTGCTCAAATCACGTGGGCGTCTGCTATCAATGGCTGTCAAACACAAACTAAATGACGCAGCTTGTTCAAATTTTGACAGGAGTTAACTGACAGATGCCTGTTGACAGGAGCAGTGTTGCCCTTTCAGTTAAGAGGCGGGAAATTCAAAAAGTCACGGACTTATTGACCCGCCCTTGTATATATTATAAGAAATTCTTTTAAACATTCCCCTAAATACCTGACAAGAACCTGTGAGCTGACAGAAGATAGCTGACAAATGAATCCATAAAGTCGGCCATCAGCATTATATAAATTCATAGATTATGTAGTTTGAAGATTTTTTAAATCATCCTAGATATGCAGAAACTATTTTCTTATGTTCAGGTGGACCGATTTCACTTTTAAACTGACATGCAAATGACAACTTGAGTTCACTATTAAAAAGAACGCTATATTAGATTACCTAAAGTCTTTCCACATTTGTTTTACTTGTTTAGGCCTTTTAGAAAATGTTAGGGGGCAGACTTGCTAATCCCAGCAACATGCATTAGAAATGTTAAGCAGTGAAGTCTCTTCCAGACAGACCGCTTCTACCATTGCAACTGAAAGGCATTATGCAGCTGTTTGGGGGTTTTTTTTCCATTAATGAATTTTCTTTAGCTAAAAACAAGGAAAATAGAAATAACAATGGGGAGAAATGCAACTTGAACAGGTTGCAAATTGAAAACGGTATTTGAACTTTCTGTAAACATCCTTACATAAGATAGTCCAAATGCAAAGTAAAAGCCTTGTCTAGAAGCAGCCAGCATCTGTGAGACACAAAGTGAGTGGCTGCAGATGCCTACATGATTCCCAATACCAATTCTGGATAAGAAACCATGTAACTTAAAAGCAATAGTCCACAGCTAAAACTTAAAGAGGAAATTAAAATTCCTTTCAACTGAAAAAAAAATGGAGAAAAGACTGTGTTAGCTAGGCAATATCCACTGCATTGATTGAAGGATTAAGACAAAAACATGAGGAAAATGCAGTGCAATGAACAGGTTCTGACACAGCAGGGGTATGGATTGGATGACCCGCCAGGTCTCTTCTCTTAGTAATTTATGATTCTTTCAGATTTGCCTGGAAAATGGTTTCCATTTGTCATTTACTCAAGCTGAACCTGCTTTTCAGCACCCCTCCCAATCCCCATATGCACCAGTATAGAAAAAGAAAAGAAAAAGTGTCGGATTTGAAATCTTTTTTCCCCAACCCTTCCCTATTCTGTGTTATTGCCTTTGTGTGTTATTGATTCAATATTCCACAATTCCAATGGAGGCTTAGCAACAGAAGCTAGAAATGCAGCAGGCTTATTTTGAAGATCCAGCACTGCATATTTTACACCAAAAATATTTTAACTAAGATTTCAGGCGAAATGACAAGGCTTTAATATGAAGTCCTGTGAATATATGTAGGCATTATATTCCCCCCTCTCTAAAATGGGAGTAGACCTCAAATTTATTTGGCTAATTAGGGGAAAAAATGATGTATGTAACTGAAGTATGGAGTCGTACTCGCACTTGTCATTGGGAAGCTCTGTGTTTATTTGGCATGTGGAACAATGGCAGCAGCCTTGCCCTTGGTGCTGATTTCTGACTATTCGGAAATGTCTCCTCTGAGCCAGAATGCACTGGCTGCTACTGCTCACGCTGTGAGACACCTGCACTGGCTACTAGGCTTGTCATGACGCACAAAACCCTACCATCTTCAGCTTGACATTGTGCACGTTATAATTATTCATCCAAATGAATATGTCAGAGCAGCAGCAGCAGACCTCTCATCAGAGCACAAGAAAAATACATCAAAACATTATCAACCCAGCAGGAAGACAGGGACCATAAGGAAAATTACCCATTTTTAATACAGATGCCATAAAGCCATGTCTATTATTATTCAGAATGGGGCTTGGGGGGGGGGCGGTTATGGAGGGAGAACCGCCATCAAGCTTAAAGTCCAAAAGTACGAGAAGAACATGAAAAAGGAAAGAGCTATTTAGAAAACAATTCAGTTATGGTCCCTGAAATGTATTCATATTCTCTTTAACAAGATATTCTAACACTGACATTTGCACTGTTTGAGTTATGGTTCTTGTCAATGTTTTCATTAAGGTGACCTACTGATGTAAAAATTAAATACCTATCAAATGTTTAAACATCATGTTGAATACGCAAAGTATCTAGAGCAGAGGAAACCACATGTATAAACTGCCTTCGACAATACTTGTATTTGAACATATGGTTCGTTTTCATATGTATGTGTTGTTTTTTTAAGTCTGCCTATTTTTATTAGGTACACATATACCCAATGAAGTGTCAAAGGTAAGAATGGGAAGAACCTGGTACATGTCTCTTAAATCATAAACTGCAGTACAACAAATATTATTTCCTTAATTTTCTATGCATACAAACTTTAAACTTGATGGATGCACTTTCATTTTTTTTTTCATTTGGGCATGCTTGTTCTCATAGTAATTAGTTGAAAATTACCCCTTCGTCAATTATAGGTTGTGTATACTTTTGAAAGCCTATTAACTTGCACAGTCCTCACACTCTCAATTTATAGCATTATTGTTCAACGAAAGGTACTACAGTAAAGCTGCATGAGCATAATTTTGCCACTTGTGACCTTACATAGATGCCAACAATATATTGAAGTGGTCCTTATGATTATATATTGCAATATCAAATTAGTAGAATTTAAATTTACATTTTAATTTATTTATTTAAATTTAAATTACATTTAAATTGCCTATATTTTATTTTAGAAGGTTGTAATCTGGATGAGAATACTGACCACGACGTAGTACCTTGTCAAAACACATTACAAATGTGAACAGATGCAAGTCTATGGCAGAACAGTGTAGCTCCCAACCATTTGCTGCTCTTTCACAACTTTACATGCCTACATGAATTTACTTACCAACAGTCAAACTGGACTTGACGGACACTACATAGGCTCCATTGTTTTTGAAGTCCTTTACTCTGTATTTATATGTCACCTTTCTCACCCCTGGGGGGGACTCAAGGCGGTTTACAACATTTTAATGGCAAAATTTCAATGCCAACATACATGTAGAAAAAAAATCATAATAACTGAACAGAAATATATGACTAAGACTATGAATTAAAATAATTAAAACCATTAAACGTAAGACATAAATAACATTTAAACATTAAGACAAAGCATGAAAACATCCTAGTGTAAATATTACAACCACATGATCCAAAATCGTAAACCGTAGCTAGTCCAATTGTTATTGCACAAATTTCAGAGTTTTTACAGACACTTGTGCATGCATTCTGCTATCTAGGATACTGCAAAATGTGGGTTTGGGAGAATTAAGATCACTATTACCTTAGAATGACATCTAGTCCAGTCTCGTCTATATAGGAAATCTAGTCCCACAGCAGGCACACACAATCTTTTGTTCACATTGTGATAAAACAGCAGCAAATAATATGAAATGAATGTTACTGAGGACATATATGACCCTCTTAAAACAGCTGACAAATTCTTCAGAGTGCAGTTGGATTACATAGACTTAGTTACACATATTTTCACAGAAACCTGAGCTTTTCATTTCTTGTGGGATAACATAGCAGAAATACTAGCTAAAGTTGAAGATATGTTTGCTGAGCTATGTATGTATACTATGTACCACTAAGTTAAGATATGATACCATGCCCTTTGCATGTGTATGTGTATGTATGTATGTATATATGTGTGTGTGTGTAATCCTGAACAGATTAGTTCCTGCTATTGCAGAAGAACTTCTCCCTGAAAGCCAATGCGGCTCCAGAGCTAATAGGAGCACCACAAATATGGTTTTTGCCCTTAGAAAACTGCAAGAGAAATGTAGAGAGCAGAACAAAGGACTCTATGTAGCATTTGTCGACCTCACCAAGGCCTTCGGCACTGAGCAGAAAAGGTCTGTGGCAGATCCTGAAACGTCTAGGATGTCCTCCCAAATTCCTCAAAATGATTATCCTGTTACATGAGGGCCAGCATGGTCAAGTCAGATACGGCGCTGCTCTCTCGGACCCCTTTCTAATAATGAATGGAGTGAAACAAGGTTGTGTTCTTGCACCAACCCTATTTACAATCTTCAGCATGATGCTCCAAAGGGCTACGGCAGACCTCGAAGAAGAAGACGGCATATATATACGCTATCGTACTGATGGTAGTTTGTTCAACTTAAGCCATCTGAGGTCTCGCACTAAAACTCTAAACTATCTAGTCCGTGAGCTGCTTTATGCCAACGATGCTGTCCTTGTCATACAGAAGCAGCTCTGCAGCGCATGACATCCTGCTTTGCAACAGCTGCAGAGCTGTTTGGGCTGGAAGTCAGCCTGAAGAAAACAGAAGTCGTCTACCAGCCCGCACCACAGGAAGAACACCATCATCCCCACGTCAGCATAGGCAAATCTGTGCTTAAGTCCGTTCAGCAGTTCACCTACCTGGGAAGCATCATCTCTTCAGACGCCAAGATTGATAAAGAGATGATCACAGATTAGCAAAGGCATATAGTGCATTTGGAAGGCTTCACAAAAGAGTCTGGAGCAACAAGCACCCGAGGCAAAGCACCAAAATCAGTGTGTACAGAGCAATCGTACTGTCTATTCTCCTATATGGGTCTGAAACATGGGTCACCTATCCCCAACACCTACGACTCCTCGAACGCTTTCATCAGCGCTGTCTTCGCAGAATCCTAAATATACACTGGACCGACTCGGTGACGAATGTCGCTGTCCTTGAGCAAGCAGGGATCACCAGCATTGAGGTCATGCTATTGAGAACACAGCTGCGCTGGGCAGGGCACATCTCTAGGATGGAGGACCACCGCCTCCCAAAGATACTACTCTATAGTGAACTTGCCACGGGTCAGCGCAAGAGAGGTGCCCCCAAAGATATAAGGACTCCCTGAAACAACATCTCAGGCTCGGCCAGATTGATCATCAACAATGGTCCACCCTGGCATCACATCGGGAGGCATGGAGACGCACTATCCACAATGCTGCGGCCTCTTTCGAGAAGACACGCTGAATGGGTCTCGAAGAGAAACGACAACGCAGAAAGAACCGCAACTTGGAAACAACATCACCCAAGGAGACTTTCTGCAACCAAACTTGCCTATCTCAGTTTGGTCTTTTTAGTCATCAATGCGCTTGAAAGCGTGGGATGAGTCCTTCCTAAGAATCTTCGTTCGCGAAGTAATGCCGAGAGAGAGAGAGAGTCTCTGTGTGTGTGTGTGTGTATACACACACACACACACACACACACATTCTGGACGGTGGACGCATGAAAGAGGGGTTCTTTAGGTCCAAAGCTACAGCCTGAAAGGAAATTTGCAGTTGGGAATAAAATGGGGGCCTGGGAATTGAAGGCACAAGGAGTAATGCACATGAATCTTTCTGGTTCTCAAATTGAAGACTTGCATCACCACTCCTGCTTCACAGAAATAGTGGGTGATGTAGCAGTCTCAGTGTTGGAATACAAGTCTGGATATCACAGTTCAGTTCCTGAATGCTGGATGACCATGGATGAGTCACACACTCTTAGCTCCAGAAAACAACTTATCGGGGCACTATACATAATCTGTGAACATTATTTTCATAGAATTATGGAGGTGAAAGAGACCACAAGTGTCATTCAGTCCAACTCCCTGCCACGCAAGAGAATACAATCAATAAACTATTGACAGATGATCATCCAGCCTCTACTTAAAAACCTCCAGAGAAGGATATTCCACCAAACTCCGGAGCAGACTATTCCACTGTTGGACAGTTCTTATCATCAAGGAGTTTCTTTGTGTCCCTAGAACAGCAGAAAACAAACTTGCCCCCTCTTCAATCTGACATCCTTTCAATATTTAAACATGGATCCCATATCCAGTAGCAGCCTTTTCTCCAAACTAAACATACCCAGTCACTCATCACAGGGATTCATGGCTTTATTTATTTATTTATTAACTTTATTTATACCCTGCCACCATCTCCCCAAGGGACTCGGGGCGGTTTAAATGAGGCCAAGCCCAATAACACACAATAACAACACAACAGCAAATATAAACAATGCAGTACATAAAACTCAAACATAAGAAGTAACAGACAATTTAAAACCATTTTGGGCAGGCCAAATGTGAATATTAAAATTTTAAAATAAATAAACACTGGGTGCGGACAGAGGTAGAATGTGTATAGCAGGAAGGTTCAAAGGGCAACGTGGGGCAGACAACCCAACAGGTAATTAAAGTGCTTCTAAGGATATTTGTAGAGATTGAATACAGCAGGGCGTTATTTACTTTATTCCGGGAAGGCACATTGGAACTGCCACATCTTCAGGCTCCTCCTAAAAACTGCCAAGGTGGGGGCTTGTCTAATATCCCTGGGAAGCGCGTTCCAGTGTCGGGGGCCACTACAGAGAGGGCCCTCTCCCTCATTCCCACCAGATGCGCCTGCGAAGGCGGTGGGAGCGAGAGTAGGGCCTCTCCAGATGATCTGAGAGATCGCCTAGGTTCATAGACAGAAATTCGGTCACGTAGGTAGGCGGGTCCCAAACCATTGATCATTTTGACCAGCCTTCTCTGGACACGTTCCAGTTTATCTATGTCCTTCTTGAATTGTGCTGCCAGAATCCAACAGTATTATTATTCCAGGTGAGATCTGACCAAAGCAGAATAGAGTGGGATTATGATTTCCCTTGACCCAAACGCTATACCCCTATTGATGCAGCCTAGAATCGCATTGGCTTTTTTTGCTGCCACATTATACTGTTCACTCATATTCAGCTTGTAGTCTACCAAGACCCCTAAATCTTTCACATATACCGATTTCAAATCAGGTGTCACCCATCCTATATTTGCACATTTCATTTTTATTGCCTACTCCATTGCCATTGTTAAAGATGTTGAACAGCACTGAGCCGAACATTTTTATCAATTACTTGGATGAGTTTTATCTTCTTAATCTTCAAATGTAAACCTGCCTTTGCACCTTTCTTCTTGAATTTCTTCAGTAATTGTTCCAAGTCTTTATTACTTTCTGCTAGTAGTGTCATGTCATCTTCATATCTTAAATTGTTGATATTTCTTCCACCCATTTTCACATCTTTTCCCTAACTCCAGTCCAATCTTTAACAAAACCACATGACATGCTTGAGCCTTATATGAACATTATTATGCATGCACAGAATTGGGTGGAAAGCAGAGCAGGATGACAAAAATATGTATTGTTTTACTTATGCTGTGTTGTAAAAGCACCACATTATTATACAGCACTAGACAAACAATAAATAACATGATTTTAATGTAAGAAATTATTATAAAATTGGGTATTTTGCATTCTTGCCAGAGGGGGGCATCCCATGAACAGCACAAACCAATAATTCTGTACAAATAATTTATAGAAGTCAAGTATCTACATTTAACAGTAATGACAATATTTCTTACAAGGAAGTTTTTTTTACCAGTAAGTGTGAGGCATCTATAACATTTGTAAATACTAGTTTCTCGTGTAATTTCTTTTTCCACGTGAACGTATTTAATTAAACTGAAAATCAGAGATTCTAAGCCACCATTATTGATTTCACAAAGTATCTGCGGATTTGTCTTAGCTCTTTGTTTAGGACTTTGGTGTAATATCTTATCATCAGTCAATTATGTTAGGTTTACTTTCAGTAAATTAGAATTTTCACTCCAGCTAGCCATGTGTTGCTCCTCCTTGCTGTGTTAGACAGAGCTACAGTGATTAAAGTTACAGGTATCCTACCTGTAGGAAAGAGTCCCTATTGAACTGGAGTCAATAGCCAAGATCATGTTGCTTTCCTCTCCCTTTTTCTTTTTTGAAACAGATGGGGAAAATCAAGAGTGAAAAGTATTGAATGTAGGGTAACCCTTACCTAGTCACCCATGGATTTGAATTAACTTCATGGTTCTTTAGAGCATATACTAATAATATTAAGTTCAAAATCAGATTTATTGATAGCATTTTCCATTAAATGTAATTTTGGTCACTTATTATAAATGTTTGTTCTTGTCACACTTGAGGAGAATCTCTAGGAATAAGTTGAAGAATGGATGAAGGTGCTCAGCCTCGGCTGGCATCCTTTATTTATTTATTTGTCATATTTCTATACCGCCACTCTCAGCCTGAAGGCGACTCGGGACGGTTTACACAAGGCAGTCTCTGCCCTTCAATCAAAACCACGAGTAACAAAACAATGACCATATAACAACAATTAGCAATTAAAACATACAATTACAGTCTCAGTGTCATGTTGAAATCACTTTCCGTCACATCGTCGTCATTCCATATATCTAATTAAACCGCTATATTTCATTAGCAAATGCCTGCTCAAACAGCCAGGTCTTGACTTTCTTGCGAAATGTCAGGAGGGAGGGGGCTGATCTGATGTCACTAGGGAGGGCGTACCAAAGCCAAGGAGCCACCACTGAAAAGGCCCTGTCTCTCGTCCCCGCCAATCGCGCCTGCGAAGAAGGCGGGACCAAGAGCAGAGCCTCTCCGGATGATCTTAAACATTTCAATGGTTCATAGGGAGAGATGCATTCGGACAGGTAAGTTGGACCAGAACCGTTTAGGGCTTTAAAGGCTAAAGCCAGCACTTTGAATTGTGCCCGGTAGCAAACTGGCAGCCAGTGGAGCTGGCACAACAGGGGAGTTGTACGCTCTCTGAATGCCGCTCCTGTTATCAACCTGGCTGATGTCCATTGGACTAGTTGCAGAAGCTTCCGAACAGTCTTCAAAGGTAACCCCACGTAGAGAGCGTTGCAGTAATCTATACGGGATGTAACCAGAGCTTGGTCCACCGTGGCCAAGTCAGACTTCCCAAGGTACGGGCGCAGCTGGCGCACAAGTTTGGTCACAAACTTCCTCTTATAGGGTTGGTTTTTTATTTTCCCTCATGTCTCATAGCAAAACAGTCCAAAAGTGGCAGGCTAAAACCCAGCACCTCAATCCATGGCTGATACCAAATGAGAGACTCTCTCCTGAGCGCACAGAAGACTGGGCAACTTGGAAGGTGCTGAATAGACTAAGCTATGGCACCACGAGATGCAGAGTCAACCTTAAGAAATTGGGCTACAAAGAGAAGTCCACAACATGCGAGTGTGGAGAAGAGCAAACCACAGACCACCTACTACAATGCAGCCTGAGCCCTGCCACATGCACAATGGAGGACCTCCTTATAGCAACACTAGAGGCACTCCAAGCGGGTAGCTTCTAGTCAAAGGATATTTAATAGAATGCCAAGTTTTTAAATTTGGTGTTTTCTCAAATACATTGGTTCACTTCTGATACGATAAATAAATAGCAAAACAGAGACAATTTGAGGAATACAGGATGCAGAAAAATAAGAAACATATCAAAGGTACTCTTACTCAAGAATGTGGCAATAGTGTTGAAGAGTAAACTACTGAAAACACGGAAGACATGCCATCTACTCCCTGGATGGGATCTAGATGTCTCCTGTAAAGGATGAGCGTTTACAGTAATATTCTTTTTCAGTGGGGAAGATTCCCACAAATAATAGGATTCACCACAATGATTTCTCAATTATCGGGGTGGGAGGAAAGATGGCTGAGATCTATGGGTCTGCAAAATCAACCTTCCCTCAAAAATAACTTCAGCAAAAGCATATTGCCTATTTTAGTACATTTTGCAGTTAACACATTAGTTCCAAGAACCAGAATAGTTGGAGATTCCTGAAATCGCAAACCAATGAAACCATCCTTGAAAGGCAAAAATTAGAAGACTAGACTATTTGATTCCTCTGAGAAAAATGAAAAAGCATCCGTCACCCATCCCTCCTCCCCACGATAGTCTTTCATTTCCATATATGAGTATATAAAAAAAAGATATATCATTTAACAGCTGAGTTTATTTATTTATTTATTTATAATTTATTATTTATCATTTCAATTTGTATACCGCCCTTCCCAATAGGCTCAGGGTGGTTTGCAGCATATGAAACAGTTCATTAGATAAAAATAGCAATAAAACCATACAACAGGACAATAAGAACAGTAAAGCATATAACAACAGCTAGGCTTTGTGGCTAGAGATTGAAAGCTTGCCGAAAGAGAGTTGTTTTACAGGCCTTCCAAAAGGCAGGTAACTCTAATTAAACGGACTTCAACTGGCAGTGCATTCCACATGTTCGGCGCCACAACCAAAAAGGCTCTCTGCCTGGTAGATGACAGGTGGCAATACCGAATGGAAGGAACTTCTAGCAGGTTTTGGTCCTTCGACCGAAGTGATCTCTGGGAAACATATGGGAAAAGACGGGCCCTCAAGTACACCGCCCCCAGACCATACAAGGCATTAAAGGTCAAAACCAGCACTTTGAAAGCAATCCGGTAATCAATCGGAAGCCAGTGCAATTGTTGCAGAATCGGGGTGATATGACTTTGATTCGACACTCCCGCAAGGAGTCGAGCTGCCGCATTTTGCACTAGCCTAAGTTTCCGGATTACCGCCAAAGGAAGACCAATGTAAAGACCAATTTACATTTAACTATGACCAGGATTTTTTAAATCAATGTTATTAGCACTATCTGTAGTCGCTACAGACCTAGCTGTGAATGCCAAATATCCCGAAGTAACATCAGCGAAGAAGACATAACATTTATACAGTTTATCTGTCCTCTTGGTTAGGTTCTCCAATCCAAGGCTGTACTATTAAGTAAACATTTAATCCATACGAAGAAAAACGCGGAACATTACAGAAGCAGTAAAAGAGGCATTGTCTAAGGTGCTGCCACACAAAGTTTTTGCCAGGGCAATGTCTGAAGGTTTTTCAAATATATCTTTAAAATTGTATCATCTTCTGGTGATGAAAATGTCCAAAAATTATAAAATTATAATCAGACAGCTCTCAATTAAACTTTAAATTCCTCCACAGAATAAAATTGAAAAGGGAAATATAAACAGAGTTATAGGTGGGGAGGGTGTATGAGGATTATTAGGTAGTTTGACCACAGTTTGGAAGATGAGTTAAATCAAAAAGATCTTATTCTGCCCATCAGGGAGTGCAAAGAACTGGGGGAGATGCCAAGGGGTCTATGTTATAAGGAAAAAAATTAAAACATGTGATTCTGCCTATTCCAGGCAGTTGTGGCTGTTAACTTATTTATTGAGGACTCCTTCTCCAGTGATATACAATGAGAAATATGACAAATTCAGTTGTTATGTTACACAACCTGCTAGTAGCCTATTGAGTAGGCAAGTTGGGTACAACTGGAGATAACAAAGGTAAACTGCTTACCTGTGGAATCCAGGAGACACAGAATTGAACTGGTAAATCCACAATACAATCTGGTGGTTCTGTGGGATACTGAAAAGAAATTAAGTTATTAAAAATCTAAAATAGAAAGGATTAAATACAAGTTTAAACTGTGATGTATATTGCAGTTTTATAAATGGTAAAGGTAGACCCCCTGGCGGTGAAGGTTAAACCGCTGAGCTGCTGAACTTCCTGACTGAAAGGTTGGCGGTTCAAATCTAGGGAGTGGGGTGAGCTCCTGCTGTTAGATCCAGCTTTTGCCAATCTAACAGTTCAAAAACACGCAAATGTGAATAGATCAATAGGTACCACTTTGGCGGGAAGGTAGTGGCGCTCCGTGCAGTCATGCCAGCCACATGACCTTGAGTCATCTACAGACAATGCTGGCTCTTTGGCTTAAAAATTGAGATGAGCACCACCCCTTAGAATTGGACACAACTAGACTTAATGTCAGGGGAAACCTTTACTTAAAGGTGAACCATTCTAGGGAAGGAACAATGAGCTGACTGTAAACACAACTTCTTTTTTGGACTTCATAACATGGCTCTATATACAGGGTCATGTTGAAACAATCATGTTTGACAACCTTGAAATCGCTTTATACTGAGGGTCATTGCAATGTCTCAGGAAATCAGGATTCTATCTTGCACCGGGAATGTGGCGCAGCTGGCTAAGTGTCAGCTGCATAAGATCTCTCTGACCAGTAGGTCATGAGTTTGAGGCCTGCCCGGGTTGAGGTGGGTGCTCGACCTTAAGTGTAGCCTGCTGTCAACCTTTGCAGCCCGCAAGACAGTTGCATCTGTCAAGTAGGTGATAAAGGTACCACATTAAGTGGGGAGGCAAATTTTGACTGAATTATGAGGCCATTAAAGAACTCCAGGGAACACTAAGGAATGCAGAAGGAACAAAGGACGCTGGGAACGCTGAGAGAGGAGTGAGTCAGCTCCCTCTGGTGGCCAGAGTTTGCCTCTGTTCGTTTATATGTGTGTACTGTGTACTGTGTATAGTGTGTACTGTGTATGTGGAAAACGGCAGGAATTGTCTGCTAAGTATGTGTACCTGTAATCCGCTCCGAGTCCCCTTCGGGGTGAGAAGAGCAGAATATAAATAAAGTAAATAAATAGAATAAATAGAATTCTGTTATCTAGCCACCTGAGTGCCCAATTCATGACGGTGGCTAAAACCAGACAGGCAGAGTTAACAATCCAGTTAAGTATTCTTAAATACTGGGATACTTAGCAAGTTTTTTGTAAGACTTTATTATCAGTCACACCTGATCACATTTGTGATGTTAGAAATGTTTTCATGTCTTACCTTATTCATATGGTAGCAGTGTTTGTCTTGACTTTGGCTTTTAATATATCTAGCTTTCTGTATTATATCTAATATCCTATATGCTATATCTTATATATTACACTAGATAACACTCTGTTGGCAACCAAACAGGCCTGGCATGCAACAGCAGGTTAAGACTTAGTTGTGCACCTTAGCTTATGGAGAGGAGGAGGATTTGCAAAATTCCAAACAGACCCTCACCTAGATACTGGAAATTCACCTCAGTCTGTTGGAAGCTACAAACCATCTCATATTTTCATGCTTTTTAGCATAACTTGTAAAATTTTATAATGTAGTTAAACGTGCCGATATGTTATGTTTATTTATGTCTAATTTTTGTTATGCTTTGGTCTGTTTTATATAGTTTTAAGTTGTCTTATTGTATTTGATTCATTTAGTACATGTTTGTTTGGCATTGAATGCTTGCCAGTTTGTTACATTGTTGGAAACCACCGTGAGACCCCTCGGGGAGATCGAGAGGGTTATAAATAAAGTTTTTATTATTCATTTATTATTAACAGGTTTCTTCCTGAAGCAGGAAAAAATTTGTCAAAGGGGGAAATTTTATCCATTGATTCTAATCATGCAATCCAACTTTATAGCATCTATTGACAGTACTATTTCTCCTACTATTACCACTACAAACATTTTATACTTTATAGAGAAGGAAGACTGTTCAGCTATCCACTCGTCATAATGAGAATGTTTCAGGTATATGGAACAAACAAGCAAAAGGCAGATACTATACTCACTCTATGAATACATAAATGACATAAATGGGACTTGTGCATATACTTAAACATAACATAGAAACCTAAGTTTGGCTGATCATAAAATAGGAACACTGATGAAAAGACCACTACCTTTCCCCTAATCCACCCTAATAAAACTCACGATTACAAGGCAAAAGACTGACATTTGAGACGTTAAGAAGAAGTGAGGTTAAATACAAATACAATTTAAACCTTCCCAAATGAATCCACCCAACATTAATCCTGGATATTTGCCACTGACTAATTTGAATGTATTATCCTTCTACTTTGTTTTCTAATGCTATGGTCCCTGCTACACTTAATTCAGTAGTAGACCACATCCAATTGGCTTTTATGGTAATGAAGTTTAGCTTCTCTATAACTTTATATCCGCTTCTGGTAATCTCTCACTGATTCTCATACCTGTTCCTCACCTATGATACACTTACATTTATTTTTATTTCTCTGGCTACTTGGTATTCAAAGTTACACTTATATTTTATTATATCTACCATGGTTTATGTTCCCTGCTGTACTTTTCATTTTTAAAGGAAACTTTTATTGCTTGCAAAAGCTCTTATGCTTTCTCTTTTTATCATCTTCATTTCAGTCCGTTATACTAATAACTTTTGAATAAGTTACAAAATGAAAGGAGTGGAAGTGGTTAAATAAAATCAGCTAAAATGCAGAATGGAAGACATGGATCATGTTTCTCTCTTACATACTGTATTTTGCAAATTAACTTTTATTTAATGAAATCATCCATGTTTCTGCAATTTCTTGGTCCTGTAGAGAACAAAATTTGGACTGGCATCCTTTCAGTTTTTAATACATTAGAATAAAACCAACAGAATAGGATTGATGCATAAGATTTATAGAACAACTCTTCAAAAACAAAGCAATAATAAAACTTTATTTATAGACTGCCATATCTCTCCGAATGGAATCAGGGCGGTTTCCAACGAATATGGCGAACATTCAATGACAAAAAGAAAACTGTACAAACAATTTACATTAAGACAAAACACTTTAGACCAGGGGTGCTCATTACGGTGATCGGGAGCACCTAGATGATCTTCGGCCCTCTTCCAGGTGATCTTTGGGCCTCACCAGCCGGATGGCGCGCTCCTGCCATGCACACGCACGTGCGCTCCCGCTGCCGCCTTTGCGGGGCTTCTTTTGCCAAAATGAGGCTTTAGTGGGTGAGCCCTGGCGCTCGTCTTGCCACGCATGGTGTGGTGACATGACCGCCCATTGGTTGCTGATGGGGGGGGGGCAGGAGCAAGGCAAAGGCACGCACACGGGTAGGATGCGAGGCTGTGGGAGGGATGGAGGGAATGTGTGTGTGTGAGAGAGAGCCAAGGAGAGAAGAAAGAAATCTGGAGAACTTTTTTGGATCCTTTTGGCAGGCAAGCAGGCGGGTGCTGGAAGGAGAGAGGGAGAGAGAGAGAGAAAAAGAGGCGAAGGAGGCCGGGCAAAGTGGGGCAAAGCCAAGCAAGCCCCGCCGCAAACCCTGCTGCTGCCCTCGGGACTCCCATTCCAAGCCGAGACCTGGGCGAGTGAGCTGTGTGGGGCTGCTTTCTTTCCTTGGTTGGGGGCGAGGAGGGCTCCGCCGTGTTCCTGGGGCTGAACCTGAGGAGGAGGGGGCTGCGGGGATGGAGACGCCACTTGCTGCTGCTGCTTGTGCCCTCGCCGCCTTTCTCCGCCTCGCCCTTCCTCGCCCTCGAAGGAGAAAGGCGGTGAGGGCCCATGGGGGGGGAGGAGAGAGGGTGGTCTCTCTCTCCCATGGGCATGGACTGCCACCAGTGGGAGGGGTCCTCCTTCCTGCCAGCCGTCCACTTGGGCATCCTTTCTGAGTGACACCCTCGAAAGGAAGGAAGGGCGCCCCCCCCCCGCTGCATCTGTCACTTTGGGGAAGCACCTCTTCCACTCTTCCTTCTCCTGCCCAGGTAAGGAAGCCTCGAGGGAGGGGGAGGCTGCTGTGGGGAGGCTCCAGCCTCACGTGGGTCCCTCTCTCAGTTGAGTTTCCCGGCCCAGGCAGCAGCCAGGCGGCCCCTCTTCCCAGCCCTGCGCCTTCCGAGCCGCTGCTGAGGCCGGAGCGCTGGTGGGTGCGCCTATAAATACCCTCCTGCTGTGTGCGTGGGAAGGGCCTGCTGTGCACGCAAGAAGCATGATGGGATGGGGACTTCCTGCTTCGCGAAAGCATGCGGCAGGAAGGAGGAAGGAAACGAAGACTTTAAGAGAGAGTGTGCGCGCAGGCAAGGAGGATCCCCTTCCCGGGTGCGCGCGGTGGCGAGTTTGTGGGCAGGCAACAAAAAAGCCCCGCACAGACGGAAGGCTGCAGTAGGAGTGCGCGCACGTGCGCGCACACGCTTACATGCACAACAGGTGATCTTTTCAACTTGATTGTTCATATAGTAGCTCGCATGATGAAAAAGTGTGGGCACCCCTGCTTTAGACAATAGTGGGCGGTAGGGCGATTTAGGGGGCGCTGGAAGGTTCAGGAGAATTTGGGGGTGCTGAACCCCTGTAAGGGGGCGGCGGGGGCGTGAGCCAGGCGACAGGCTACCATCCATCTCTGTGTGTGTGTTGTGTGTCTCTCTCTCTTCTTCCTTCCTCCTGCTCCCTCCTCCTCCTCTCACCAAGCAAGGAATAATAATAATAATACCTTTGGGGTTCCCTTCCAACTGGTCTTATAACAACAATAATAATGGTCTTATAACAACAATAATAATGTCCTTCAACGTATTTAATGGAACATGGATTCAGTGCGGTAACCAATTTATTAACAAAAAACGAAACCGATTGCAAAATAGTCAATTGCGATGATTTGAGATTACTGCTGATGAAAATAGAGCTGAGGATGACTACATTGGTAGCAGCATACCAGGTTCATCCTGCTCATTAAGAAGATTTCAAATGTTTTAACTTTTTTTGTATTACCTTTCTATTCTAAGTTCAATAAATAGTTTCATAATTTCAAACTTCAATGTTTCTAATTTACAACTTTATTATATTTTACGAAAAAGGTAGAAATATTAATACATACATCTTTCTGTTTAATTGTTATTTTAAAAAATTTAAAAATAATATCTAGGGGGGCGGTGAGTAAAAATGTTTCTGGAAAGGGGGCGGTAGGCCAAAAATGTTTGGGAACCACTGATATAGAACCACCTAACTGTAACGTAATAAAGAGCAAAAAATAAAGACATCGTAAAATACAAAACCCTAATAAAACATACTAAAAAATTAAACAAATATAAAACCAATTACATCGGAGCTCCATCAGGTTAGGTTCAGCAATATCAATGGCCAAGAGTACTAAAATAGATGTAATCAACTATAAAAAGGCTGGGCAAAGGATAGTGCAAACGTGTCATAAGGCCGAGGAAGTGGATTAAGTGCAGAACAGAGTAATGAATAATGGCTTTGACAAGGAGGCACCCACGACAATGTTTGTATAGCTTTGTACGTTTTTTAAATATTTTAATATTTTATGCTAAATGTTTTTAACAGGATTATATGATTGTTTATTTGTTTAAAATTGTTGAGACATCAAATTGTTGCCAACTGTGAACCGCCCTGAGTCGCTTACGGGCTGAGAAAGGCAGTACACAAATGTGGTAAAGAAAGAAATAATAAATACTAATTGGCAACCTAGCGACTGGACCTAGTGACTAGTCGTTCTCGAAAGCTTATTCAGGTTTTCAGTTCCCTAAAAAAGGAGGACAGTGTGGGGGCATGCTTAATCTCCCTGAGGAGGGAGCTCCAAAGTCGGGGTGCCACGACCGAAGGCCCTCTCCCTCACCCGCACCAACCATGCTTGTGTTGTATTGAATATTATGTGTCTGCTCTAAAACAAACAATACATAACAAATGTACTGAATTCTGATAAAACATATTAAAACTCAACCATGCTTGTGATGGAGATGGGACCGAGAAGAGGGCCCCCATGGCAGATCTTAGAGCCTGCACTGGTTCATGGGGGAGATGCGCTCACGAAGATAGGCAGGGACTGAATTGTTTAGGGCTTTGTAAGTCATACAATCCCATACACTGGTTCTAGGGGCAGGCTGGTCTGCTGCAACAATAACAGAGTCTGAAGTTGATGACTATAATACCGGGGAGGAGCGGCTAAAAGACACCAGCGCCCTGAGGAAGCGTGGAATACGCGAAACGGCCTTCTGGCGTCGTTACCTCTTGCCGTAGGCGCCTGCCCACCGAGCAGTTGCCAGCTCGCCCAACCCTGAAGGCTCCCCCAATGACTCGGTCTCCAATCCGTGAGTGATTTGCCTCCGGATTACCCATAGGGGTACACAGACTGGATGCTTGCGCCTTTATGCCCATTTATATGTTGTAAGGGCTTGATAACAAATATGTGCTTGATTGTATATGTGAACGCATTGCACTGTTTGTGAGATTGGTTCAACATAGAGCCATTTGTTATGTAATAATAATACAATTTGATATTGATTGCCATTGAGCGTATTGTTATTGTTGCAGCAGACCAGCCTGCCCCTAGAACCAGTGTATGGGATTGTGCGTGTATATTTAGTTGTTTGAGAGACATATTGTTGTGTATTGAATTACTTTGTAAGTCATAACCTGAACCTTAAAAACAAATGCCTTATTTTGAATATTGCAACACAGGATTCAGTCAAAGTTAAGCACTTTTTAAAGTCCTATAATTCCTACTTATTTTAGTGAGGGATGTTTTAGTGAGGGATTTAGTGAGATAGTTAAAAAATGTGTATATATCTCCCATGGAAATCAATGTGAGTCAAGTGTATTTAACCTTTGCTGGATCATGCACATAAACTTATGGGTTTGACTTCTTTAAATTAACTATAACGTATGAATGAGCATTTCAGTTCAGTATATTTATTACATATATTACTATAAATCAAATCCCCATGTCAGTAAGCACACGTTTTATATATTAATTTTCTCCCATGGCAAGTTTAAATGCCAGACACATTTTTAAAAAGGACAAACACAATTGATCCTTCCATCACTATAATCTTGTGAAACAGATTTGATTGATGACCACTAGTTACTACCAGTAACTTGGAAAAGATGGTCACTGCACAATAAAAATGAAATAGTTACTTCCGTTTTTCCAGAAACGTACTCACTTTAGATAAAACAATATTATATATATTTTTAAAAGAGCAGCAGCAGCAAAATTTGCAACAGTTTGGCTCCTGAAAGGATTTGTTTTAATGGAAACACTATTTGGATCACGTGACTTTAATATTTGTATTGAGAAGTTTTTTATGCTTTGTTTGAATGTCTAAATGTTATGTCTCATGTTAAATGGTTTAATGATTTTAATTTACAGTTATATATTAGTGTTTAGTTATTATTGTTTTTTTTCTTTTTACATGTATGTTGGCATTGAATTTTTGCCATTGGTATGTTGTAAACCGCCTTGCGTCTCCCCAGGGGTGAGAAATTATTTATTTATTTATTTACAACATTTGTATACCGCCCCTCTCAGCCCGGGAGCGGTTAACAATTGGCAACAATTCGATGCCAGAACAGTTACAACCATTTAAACAATCATAAAATACTATTAAATCAGGGCCTCCCCAGAAGATCTTAGTGTCCTAGATGGATCAGATAGATAGGTCAGTTGGACCAAAACCGCTTAGGGCTAAATAGGCTAAAGGCAGTATATAAATATAGTATATAAATATAGTAAATCAATAAATATCTTAACACAGCGGAAAGCAAATGTAAAAGCGTAGGGAGAAACACACCCTAAAATCAGCTCTGGGCGCTGTACAAAGCATTTTTGCCATGCTTTTAGGGGTCCCTGGCCATTTAAATCCCAAGAGAATTTATTTCTGACATTTGTATCCTGTCCTATCTTGACCTCCACAGATGGGGCTCAGGCAGCTAACAACCGGCACACCATGGTGCCCACAACCAAAAGCATACATATGCAATTTAAATAAAACAGTATAAAAACATTCAAACAGTCAAACATTCGCTGATTTAAGTCATCGTCCTAAAAGCAGTCCGTCAATTCCATTAAAGCCGTCACTTTGCCAGCAGGTCAGCCTAGTCTGCAAAGGCCTGATCCCATAGCCAGGATTTCACTTGTTTGTGAAAGATCAGGAGGGATGGAGCAGATCTAATTTCGCTTGGGAGGGAGTTCCACAGCCGAGGGGCCACCACAGAAAAGGCCTTGTCCCTGGTCCCCACCAAACGCGATTGCAATGATGGGGGAACAACGAGCAGGGCCTCCCCAGATGATCTTAGGGTCCTAGGTGGATCGTAGCGGGAGATACGTTCGGACAAGTAAACTGGGCTAGAACCGTTCAGGGCTTTGAATTCAACTTTGAATTGTGCTTGGAAGCTAATAGGCAGCCAGTGGAGTTGGCGTAGCAAGGGTATTGTGCTCTCCCTGTGCCCCGCTCCGGTGAGCAACCTGGCTGCCGAGCGTTGGATTAGTTGCTTCCTGGCAGTCTTCAGGGGCAGCCCCACGTAGAGTGCATTGCAGTAGTCTATTCGGGATGTAACCAGAGCGTGGACCACCGTGACCAAGTCAGACTTCCCAAGGTAGGGGTGCAGCTGGCCACAAGTTTTGACTGTGCAAAAGCTCCCCTGGCCATCGCCGAAACCTGGGCTCCAGGCTCAGCGATGAGTCCAGGATCACTCTCAAGCTGCGAACTTGCACCTTCAGGAGGGAGTGTAACCCCATCAAGCAGAGGCTGTAACCCAATGCCCTGTTCAGCCTTGCAACTGACCAGGAGGACCTGTGTCTTGTCTGGATTTAGTTGCAATTTGTTCGCTCTCATCCAGTCCATTACAGCTGCCAAGCACCAGTTCAGGACTTGAAAAGTCTCCTTAGTAGCAGTGGGAAGGAGTGACAGAGCTGGACATCATCTGCGTACAGATGACACCACACCCCGAAACTCCGGATGAAGCATTTTAAAGCAGGAATTGGCTTAGAAGTTACTACAAAAGATTGACCTCTGGTACGTCTTGAGGCAGTGTTTCCCAACCGCTGTTCCGCCGCACACTAGTGTTCCGTGAGAGATCACCTGGTGTGCCGGGAAAACCTCTCCCCCCCTTTCTTCCCCCTCCTGCTGAACTCCTGCTGCTGCTGCTTGGGGGAGGAGGAAAGAGCAACCTCAGCCTTGGAGCGCGCATGTGCACGCGGAGGAGAGGGAGGAAGGATCCTGGAGGAGGGCTGAACCTGTGCACGTGTGTGTCCCCTTTTCCTCCTCCAAAATACTCAATTTGGGCATATTGAGTATTCATGCCAAGTTTGGTCCTGATCCAACATTGTTTGAGTCCACAGTGCTCTCTGGATGTAGGTGAACTTCAACTCCAAAACTCAAGGTCAATGCCCATCAATGCCTTTCAGTACTTTCTGTTGGTAATGAGAGTTCAATATGCCAAGTTTGGCTCAATTCCATTGTTGCAAGAGTTCAGGATGCTCTTTGTTTGTGCATTAACTATAAATCCCAGCAACTACAACTCCCAAATGACAAAATCAATTTTTTGACTTATGGTCCCGCCTTGGGTTAAAGGCCAAATTTGGCAGCAATTTGTCTAGTGGTTTTTGAGTTATGTTAATCCCACAAATGAACATAATATATATATATATATAGAGAGAGAGAGAGAGAGAGAGAGAGAGAGCACAACAGTGCAGGCAGAAAAGCAAACATTGTGTCATTTTGGTTGGTGGTGTGTCCCAGAATTTTGTAAATGTAAAAATTGTGCCACGGCTCAAAAAAGGTTTGGAAACACTGTCTTGAGGGACAAACTTTGCCCACAATAGCTTTAACATATAGAATCAAACTTTAGGATCTAACTCTTAGTAAACTCTAAGTTTAAATTCTAAGACCGTATATATGAACTGACACAGACTCAAAGTCCCTAGGCTTCTGTGAAAGACTTCTATAGAATCTGCTCCTTGTTGAAAATTTGGAGAATCAGGACTGTGTACAAATTAACCCATTTCTAGGATTTTTTTTCTTTTTCAGAAACAGACCATTTCTGGGAAAGGGGAAATAAAATCCAACTGGGAAGCCATGTAATCTAGACCATGACTGATTCCTCAGATAAAAGCATTCAAAACTGACTAATCATTAATTGAAATGAAGTTACTTAATCCCCACACCGAGCCAGAAGCTTCTAGGATAATGAACACTTGCTAGTGGGGTTGTTTCCCCTGTGAAGGATTTCTAGAAGTTTGAACAATCCTGCATACATTTAAGGGGGGAAAAGTAAATTTGTTTTACATAGACAAACCTTATTATTCAGCAGCTCTATATCTAGGAAAATCATACCTGAGATATAAAAATAATGAAAATATATGTTTCCTTTCCCCAGCATCCTAAAAACATTCACCTTTGGATTTAATTTCAAGGTGATAAGATGATCCCGACCACATGAATCTTCTGCTTTTAACTTTAAAGTATTAAAACCAGGATCCACAAACACGACTCTGGAAGAAGAAAGGAAAAGAGTTTCGTTGTAATTCCATTTGTAACTTACTCATATTAATCTGTTACAAATATATTAATCAGAAATCATGTGTATGACAGCCATTTCTGCTGCTGCAGATTTACCGCTGTTAATACACCAGCCAGCTGCTTAATGCAGTCATATATCTCTGGGTTATTTACATTATGTGTCAGGGCTCACGCTGTGGTCAGTGAGCACTATGTTTCAGTTTTCCATCACTGGAACCTTTGGCACACACAGCATGTTCCTGTCAGCTTCTACTTATGTAGACATTAAACTTCCTGCCAACATTTTGATCCATTTCTTCAGTTTCTTAAAGTAAAATGATTTCTGCCCAGTTCTTCGACAAACTTTTCACTATAAATATAGACACTGAAGAAAATTTAGTACGTGTCTGTACACTGTAGAAAACCGAGCACATGGCTTTATATTAAAAGCAATCTTTGGAAAACCACTGTTATAAACAGTAGAAGCAGATCTCCAGAAATAGTGAGATTTAAATCTCCATTCAGATTTAGTCACCCAACAGAATATGCATACAACAGTTCCACCAAAAAAAGAGTGAGATAATGGAGAAAGAATGAGGTGTAAGTAGAGGTTGATTTAAACTACTGGTACATTTACAAAGCTACTGTTAATGCTCCACTCCACAATTATATTATGGGCTATCTGTGTGTATATTTTTCATCTTCAATATTCTCTACAGGCCTGGGCACTTATGGCCAATATAAATATTACTAAACATGTTCTGCACTCTTTGCAGCCTAGACAAATAAGCAAGTTTTCTACAGAATTCCTTTTCTGTTTAGAAGAGATACTTGAATACTATCATCATCGTCACTGGCTATCATTCATGACCAAGTATGTTCCAAGGGAAGACCATGCTGACCCATCTTAGCACGGTTCGTAAGTGACTGTAGAGACCTATTCTGGTTCCGAATGGTTTTTCATAGTGATGATGTATGATTTCTAGATGAGAGGGTTTGCTTGATGCCCCTTCCTCTTGCCACATTTCTCAATTTTGTCTTCTATTCATGCCACTTTAAAATCCATAGCATTGTCGGTAACAGCTGACCTCTAGTTACAATGCTCAAGGGCCAGGGATTCCAAGCGTTTATTCCACATTTATGAGGTTAGCTTTAAGACCATTTTTACTTCTCTTTTGCTGTCCATCGATATTCCGTTTTCCATTGCTGAGCTGGGATATCCCTATCGTCCGGGCAATAGGGACATCCAACTGCCAACCCTGGATGGCGAGGCACTACGCCCGTCATAATCTGTAAAAACCCTGGGTGTCCATTTGGACCCTCTGCTGTCAATGGAGACCCAAATCTCCACTGTCAGCAGAATCGCGTTCTTCCATCTGCGACAGGCGAAGCGTTTGGCCCCCTATCTGTCCCGGAACGATCTAGCCACGGTAATCCAAGCCACAGTCATCTCAAGACTTGACTACTGTAATGCTCTTTACATTGGCCGTGATCCGGAAACTTGACTGACTGACTGACTTTATTATTTCTGAGTCGCCCTCCACGTTAGTGCTCTGGGCGACTTACACACAACAAATTCCACAATTAAAATAGAGTATTTAAACTAGATTAAAATATTCAGTGGTTAAATGCAGGGGCCAGGCTCGGTATTTGAGTTCCTGGTTCTGCATTAACGATGGGCTTTCCTAAATAGCCAGGTCTTCAGAGCGGTCAGGAACTGGGGCAGGTCGAGGGAGGCTCTCTGGTCCGGTGGCATCGAGTTCCAAAGAACGGGGGCCACAACGGAGAACGATCTCCGTCTCGTGGTCTCCAGGTGGGCCTCTTTCAAGCCTGGTACGTGAAGAAGGTTCTTGTTTGCTGGCCGCGGGGTCCTTGAGTAAGCAGGCATCAACAAGCGGTCTTTTAGGTATGTTGGGCCCCGGCCCCGTAGGGCTTTGAAAGCCAAGGTCAAGGTCTTGTGTAAGGCTCTATACTCAAAGGGCAGCCAGTGTAGGCGCTGCAGAGATGGTCTAATGTGGCATCGCATCGATCTACCTCTGAGAAGCCTGGCGGCCGCGATCTCCACAATCTGGAGCCTGCGGGTTAGTGACCGGGTAGACCTACATACAAGCGTTACAGTAATCCAGCCTTGATGTAACCGTGGCATGGATTACTGTAGCTAGCGCTTCCGTCGGAAGATAGGGCGCCAATTGTCTCGCTTGGCGCAGGTGGAAGAAGGCCCTTTTGCTCGTGGAGGCAACCTGGGCCTCCATCGACAATTTGGAGTCCAGGATAACACCAAGGCTTTTTACTGAGGGGGACGGAATCAGCGGTTCCCCTTCAAAGGGGGGCAGCGAGAAAGGTGGTTCTGGGCGGAAAGCTAGTGCAGAATGCTGCAGCCCAGCTACTCGCGGGAGAGCCCGCGACATGCCGCATAACTCCAATCCTGCAGGGTCTGCACTGGCTACCAATTGAATTCCGGATCACCTTAAAGGTATTAGTTCTTACTTTCAAGGCCTTGAATGGTCTGGGGCCAGTGTACTTACGGGATTGCCTGATTCCATATAACCCCCCGAGATCACTACGTTCAGAAGACTTGAATCTTCTAAACATGCCCAGTGTGAAATCCTTTACAAATCTAATAAATAAATAAATAAATAAATAAATGCTTTGGGAGGCTGTGGTTGGGCATTTGGACAATGTGGCCAGTCCAGAGAAGTTAATGGCGGAGAATCTTGGCTTCAGTGCTGGTGGTCTTTGCTTCTTCCAAAACACTGGCATTTGTCCACCTGTATTCCCAAGAAATTTGCAGGATTTTTCAAAGAAGTTGAGAGTTACGTTAGTAGATGGTCCATGTTTTGCAGGTGTACAATAGAGTTGGAAGGACAATAATTTTATAAATAAGCATCTTGGTATCTTTACAAATGTCCTGACCCTCAAACACTCTCTGCTTCATTCTTTAAAAAGCTGTGCTTGCAGAGCTTAGACAGTGTTGTATTTTATAATAATAAATAATAAACTTTATTTATGCCCCGTCACCATCTCCCCAATGGGACTCAGGGCGGCTCACATGAGGCCAAGCCCTAATAACAAATTACAATAAAACAAACATCAAAACATCAACAATAAACACAATGAAAATGCATACATATAAATAAAAGAACAATACACAAATGTTAGCATCAATGTCGACTTTTTCGAGAGGTGGCTGATAACCCTTCCTGTGATACAATTTATAGAAAGGGTTCCTGCAACAGAAACTTTGCAACTGTGTCACCAAAATGTGATTATTATTATTTTGTTGTGTCAGGAGAGGCAAGTCGCTTCTGGTGTGAGAACTGGACATCTGCAAGGACGTTGCCCAGGGGACGACCGGATGTTTTTGATGTTTTACCATCCTTGTAGTAGGCTTCTCTCATGTCCCCGCATGAAGAGCTGTAACTGATAGAGGGAGTTCATCCATGCTCTCTCCAGATTCGAACCTGTGACCTGTCAGTCTTCAGTCCTGCCAGCACAGGGGTTTAACCCACTGTGCCACCGGGGGCTCCTACCTTTTACAATATTTCTCCAAGAGTATGAACTTCCCATAGAGAAAGCAATCACTACAACATAACAATCTTTCCACTGCCCATAACACATACAATATTGTCTTGAGAATTACTACCTGATATCTAACAATCAAGTAAGAGAATGGGCAAAAAGACTAACGTTCTTATCCTCTTTTAAGGTGCTATTAGCAGGAATTTGAGGCAGTGGGGAGGAATGGAGTCAAGGACAAACCCAACTTTGCTAGGAGCCTAAGTTTAATAAGGCATCAATTGACAAAATATCATGAACCCATAATGGTTGGTATTTTGCACACTTCAACTAATCTGAATTTTGAAAGTACATACCATTAAGAAAAAACACTTTGCAACAAGAAATTTTACTATTGGATATGACTCTTATGTGCTAGATTTGATTAAGAACAATTATAAAACAAACACTATTGTATCTACTCATACGCAAGTCCACCTCATGTATAAGGCGAGAGAAAATTGCGGCCAAAATTATGGATTTTGATATTTATTTATTTGTCACGTTTCTATACCGCCCCTCTCAGCCCGAAGGCGACTCGGGACTGTTTACACAGGCAGTCTCTGCCCTCAATACAACACAGCAACAAGTCATCCCCCCCAAAAAAACATATAATAACAATTTAACAATTAAAAACATACAATTGCAGCCTCAGCGTCATGTTGAAATCAGTTATATGACCTGTTGAGGGTCATTCCTCAAAGAGGGGAAAGCACTAATGCAGCCTCAGAGGGCCAGACACCACTGTCATTTCCACACCCGGGCATTCAAAAAAGGCCAGAAGTCACACTATGGCAGGGAGAGTAGAGGAGAAGATAGTGCTTTTTTTAAGGTCCTTGCAGAATAGATTTTTCTATTTTTCCTCAGAAAAGGGGGTTATTCTTTTTCTGATAAGAGTTGAGATACAGTGCACTGCTCAGTGGATAAGTCAACCCAGCTTTTGGGGTTTTTTTTTACATATACGTAAGTTCTTACAGAACTTAAAATGCAAAACCATTAGACCATCCAAATGACCAGGAAATACATAAAATGCAAGTAATTAAGACAAAGCCAACAAATGCCATCTACTAATAAATATGACATACTTATCCCATCCTAATGTTTCTATGTCTCCAATGAGGGCAGAATAATACTGTGGAGGTGGTGTTGTGTGCAGTCTCCGAGTATTCTTCAAAGCCAATTCCTGTTAAAAAAAAAACCATATTAACGTATATATTTCCTAGCACTAAGCAGCTAAATTAACTAGAATGATACATTCGATTCACAAAGGGCCCTGATCAACCTACTGCTATTTATAATATCTATTCATATATACTTGTTTATTTTTCCAACTGAACTTCAGAATAAGCATATCTATCAGTACATACTTATGCTGATACAGAAGTTCAATTGGAAAAATAAACCAGTCATGATCAGAGGCTAAAAACAATTATTTTATCAGATTAACTCAATGTCTTCCCAACATACCGAATGCCACAGATTACCTAATTAATGCTGCACTGATTCTTACACTTATCCTGGAGGAACCCTTGATAAATATTGAGGTCTCAGGGATCATTTGCATAAAACTAATTGTATCTATAGCTTTTAAAAAGTCATTGTTTTCAACAAGATCTCTAGCAGAACACCTCATGAATTTTAGTGGAACTCTACAGTTCCAAAAAGCATTGTAAAAAGCTATCATGTGCCACTCTCTGCCACATACAGTAAGGCTGAGAGGAACCGGCAATAGATTAGGGTTTGATTAACCGCTTTTCACTGTTCTATGCTAGCTGCTTTGTAGTTCGGCTTGATGCCTTGTGTATTTTAGAAACAGGAAAATCGCTGGATTCATCGCTGAGCCTGGAACCCCAGGTCTCGGCGGTGGCCAGGGGAGCCTTTGCACAGTTAAGACTCGTGCGCCAGCTGCGCCCATACCTTAGGAAGTCTGATCTGGCTACGGTTGTCCACGCTCTGGTCACATCCTGAATAGATTACTGCAATGCACTCTACGTGGGGCTGCCTTTGAAGACAGTTCCGAAATTGCAGCTAGTCCAACGGACGGCAGCCAGATTACTAACTGGAGCTACATACAGGGAGCATACCACCCCCCTGTTGTGTCAGCTCCACTGGCTGCCTGTCCACTTCCGAGCTCAATTCAAAGTGCTGGTTTTGACCTTTAAAGCTCTGTACAGTTCTGGCCCAGCTTACTTGTCCGAACACATCTGCCTCTACGTCCCACCTCGTAATTTAAGATCATCCGGGGAGGCCCTGCTCTCACTCCCGCCAACTTCTCAAATGCGGTTGGTGGGGAAGAGAGAGGGCCTTTTCGGTGGTGGCTCCCTGCCTGTGGAATGCGCTTCTAAGCGACATACGATCAACCCCATCCCTTCTAGCATTCAGGAAAAAAAATTAAAAATTTTGGCTATGGGACCAGGCTTTTGCACATTAGCACAATGCAGCACTTTGGATTGGAATTGTAATGGCAAGTTGATGGATCTGGCTCAATGCTCATGTTGTGGACGGAACACTGTTTTAACTTAAGTGAATGTGTATTACATGTTAATGTTAACTGTATTTTAATGCTGAATGTTTTTGGTTTTATATTGTATTTATATTGTGTATCGGCATCAAATTGCTGCCTTTTGTCAAGCCGCTCTGAGTCCCCCCTCAGGGGTTGAGAAGAGCGGGGTAGAAATGATGTAAATAAATAATAAATAAATAATAAATAAAATAGAAAGAAGGCAAAATAGCGAGCCCCTGCTTTCAGTGAAAAGTTGGGAGAAGGAGGAAGCCCTCAGTCAGAATGCCAGGCCATTTAAGGCGGAAGGCTGGCATCAATCTCCGCTTATTGACTTCTTTGCGAGTTACTAGGAATACATCATGGATTCACCAACCCCTGGGTAACTTAAATTCCTTCCCGAACCTTTGATTCAAAATGCCTGACGAGAAAATGAATGATTTCAAACATCATTTCATTTTGTTACCTTTGCAATGCAGGTTAAAGAGACTCAAACAAGTATTCAAGAAAAGTTAATGGAGGGAATAGTGGACATGTTAGATACCAGATCTTATTAACTAGAGATTCTCTGGACTGAAATTGTTCCTGATTGCATAAGACGTAGCCCTTGTGTTGATTTCAGTTTAATTAATTTTTAAACCTAACATCGGATCATGATTCCTTTGAGGTCAACTGATTTCACTGAAGAAATATTAGCTTGAAATGATAAGCCAGAATTCTGCAATATTGTACCTTGTTGGGAATGAGACAGCGTAATGGCCTTGTTTCTCCATAATCAAGAACATAAAAGCCATATTTACAAGGCTGTGATCTCATAGCAAATAAACCACATACACTCCAGCTGCCATCATTGTGTGTAAAAACAGTCCAGAACTTTCAATACAACTCCATACATCAGTGTTTTTCAACCTGAGGGTTGGGACCCCTGGGGAGAGGTCGCGAGGAGGTGTCAGAAAAGTCACCAAAGATCATCAAAAAACATGTTCATGGGGAGTTCTGTGTGGGAAATTTGGCCCAATTCTATCATTGGTGGGGCTTAGAATGCTCTTTGATTGTAAGTGAACTATAAATCCAAGCAACTACAACTCCCAAATGTCAAGGTCTATTTTCCCCAAACTCCACCAGTGTTCACATTTGGGCATATTGAGTATTTGTGCCAAGTTTGGTCCAAATTTATCATTGTTTTGAGTCCACCGTGATCTCTGAGTGTAGGTGAACTACAACTCCAAAACTCAAGGTCAATGCCCACCAAACCCTTCCAGTATTTTCTTTTGGTCATGGGAGTTCTGTCTGCGCAGTTGCTCTGGAACTAAAGTTGAGTGCAGGAGCAACTGGGCATGCGCGAAAACCTCCGTGCATGCCCAGAAGCGGCGTCAGAGCGCAAAAGGCTGGGGCCCAAAAGCAGGCAGCCGCGGTGCTGCCTGAGGAACAGGGCCGATGTTCCCTCCTTCCTTCCTGCCCGCCTGCCACCTTGCCTCCTCCTTCCTTCCTGCCTTCCCTGCTGCTGCTGCTGCCGCCGCCCTCCTCCTCCTCTTCGCGGACCAGGGAAGAAGCCGAAGCCGAGGCCTGCCTCCCTCTTGCCTGCCTGCCTTCCTTCCTTCCTTCTTCCTTCCGCAGGTGAGGAGGGGCGGAGGGAGGGGGGGCATGCCAGGCAATGGAAAGGCGGGAAAGCAGAGGGAGCAGGAGGATCATCATCATAATAGGACACTGCACTCCCTCTTTCCTACTCTCTTTACTTCCTTCCCTCTTTTCCAGGGGCGGTCCTGCCTGCACACAGGAGCTTCTGGGCATGCACGGAGGGGGGGGGGGGGCCCCAAAATAATGTTTGCTTACCATTTAAAATTACCTTAGACCGCCCCTGCTCTGAACCGATCAAAAAATGTAGAATAAGTTTTAAAAATAAAAATACTGAAGCACTATGAATACAAACACACTTTTAAAGGTGTCTTAATAGGAAGACATATTTAGAAATTTCACAAACATTGGCACAGTTCCTCCTTCAAATGTTTCCTCTTTAGATACTCTTCAAGAAGAATTTGTCATTGACAGTCTTCAGAAAATGAAAAAAAAATGTGATAAAAATGTTATGATAGAGTCCAACTTTATTCTCAAATTCAGCTTCTATTCTCAAATTCAGCCACTACTCTTTATGCTACACCGTATTGCAAGCAGCACCCTGTCCACCCAGACTGTATTGAAATCAATAGCCAGATGGCTTGCTGCAAAGGGCAGGAAAGGGAGGGCATACCCCCTTAAACAGTAATTAAAACGAAGAAAGGGTCAGGAAAATGAGAGTTTGAAATCCTTCCTGGCATCTTTCATTTTCTTTGTTGAGGACTATACCACACACTTATGAGGTGCAATAAAATAATGCAGATATGAACAGAATGACACCACTCCTCAGAAGCAGCAGCATACACAAGCTCTGCAAAGTGCCTTCAAGCACCAATAGCTTGAGTCATTTGCAATGGGAGAAGTACTATCTATCTATCTATCTATCTATCTATATTCATATTCGCTCAGTAACATAATGTTATTACTGAAGCACCAGGACTAAATAGCCATAATTTTAACATCTCAGGAGTGGTTAACTACTGTACATTTCTAGATAAGATTTTTTTAGTAGAATCAACATTGGGAGGATGGTGCCAAAAAGCTGGAGATACACAAATGTACTCACCAAAACTGTCTTCAACTCCACCATGAAGCTGACAAGATCCGAGGAGTGCTGCAATCTCTGAAAAACATTATTCAATGCAGTTTCTTGTGATTTGTTGTGATTAAACACTGTATTATGGCAAAAATGTTAAATCATTTTAGTCACACAGTAGATGAAAGTTGCCTTTACAACCATAGTAAGCCACTTTTACAGGGTTTATGAGTGGAGGACCCCTGTATAAACGGAAACACTTCAAACCAATTTTTTAAAATACCAATATTTGACTTGAGAGAAGAGTCATCTAGGTCCTCCAGGGGAATTCTAGGATCAGCTTCCATCAGAAATTGACCATAGAGTTGCCCTGGAGGATCCAGAGGTTCCTAGAAAGAACATATTAATGAAATCCACAAACAATTACATAAACTGGCAAATTAAAATACAGTATATATGGTCCTTGATGACCCATACGTGACTGCATGAATCATGTATTGCAGCAAGGATCAGAGGAAAGCAGATAACTAATGCCTATAAATTCATGTCACAGCTACCATTACTCTCTGAAACAAGGAAACAGATACATACCACATTTAACAAAGCCTCTGACAAAGAAACTCCCATTTTACAAAGTCTTTTCATGCCTGCTCAGTTTCCTTGTTCTCTCTGGCCCCTTCTACAATGCCATACAATCCGGATTATCAAAGCAGATAATCAGATTATCTGCTTTGAACTGGATTATATGAGTTACACTGCCATGTAATCCAGTTCAAAGGCCCTTTCACATTGCCATATAAAATCCAGATTATCTGCTTTGAACTGAATTAGGCTATATTATTTTATTTATTTATTTATTTATTATTTCAAATTTATATACCACCATTCCCAATGGCTCTCATATATAGTGTAGACTCATATAATCCAGTTCAAAGCAGATAATCTGGATTTTATATGGCAATGTAGAAAGGGCCTGAGATAGTGTGGCATGCCTATGGTTACTCATTGAGCGGGGATCCAAACCCTATATTTCAGAGTAATAGTTCAATGTTCACTACACCACGATGGCTCCCATACCAGGATAATTTCTTTCAATCTTTCCCATTTTTTCTTAGTCAGCTATAAATCATAGGGCAATTGATCTAGGCCCTATGTCTGTTTCTTTGCTAACAACTCCTCCTCCCACATAAATATTTACAGTCTGAATGCTCCCTCACAAGGTAAAACAGAGCTCATAATCCGCTTACTTTGGGGTATTCCTAGATAAAAATCAACAGAACTCTTCAAGATAACATTCATAAATTACTATGATGGAGACTGCTCATTCATTTTCCCCAGAATTATAACAATTTGAATTATTCTCATTCAAAAATTCCAATTCAACATTTCATTAGCATACCTGCTTTAAAATTTGTTGATATCCATTTAACAACTGCTTCAAATGCCAGCTACACTGGATCCTAGAATAAACATCAAGTAAACTGGTCAACTAAACATTCCCATAAAAAGTTGCATAAATGACCATGTCTAATGTTAAAGTACAAAGAAAGGGATACTGTTAGAATTCAGGAGGTTATAGTCAGGAAGGCTATGTTATATTGTCTACCTTTGTTCAAGATTTATTTATTTTTTGCAGCTGGGTTTTTGCCACCACAGACCAGAACAAATTAAACGTTTTAACTTGCTTTCACAAGGAATATGGGCAACAGACTTTAACCACTAATTTAACATTTTATTTATTTATTTACAGCGGTTTTATCCCGCCCTTCTCAACCCCCAAGGGGGGACTCAGAGCGGTTAACAAAGGCAATCCAATGCCACAATCAATACAATATAACCCATAAATACAATGTTAAATAGCGGTAAGATTGAAACAATAATCAACAGCAATTAAATCAGAACAATACTCCGTCCACAGTTTCGAATTGATAAGAACAATAAGCCATATCCTCAAATCTCTCGCCATTACTAATCCATTCCAGTCAAGATGTTGTTTAAGCTATTGTGCAAAGGCCTGGTCCCAAAACCAAGATTTTAGCTTCTTTCTAAACGCCAGGAGAGATGACGACGAGCGTATTTCGCTTGGGAGCGTGTTCCACAGGTGGGGGCCACAGCCGAGAAGGCCCTGTCCCCCGTTTCGGCCAGCCGCATTTGAGATGCTGGCGGGACCAGGACCTCCCCGGAATATCTTAAATTGCGGGGAGGGATGTAGGGGCAGATGCACTCCGACAAGTAAGCTGGGTCAGAACTGTATAGAGCTTTGTAGGTCAGAACAAGCTCAGAAGTGGAGAGGCAGCCAATGGAGCTGACACAACGGGAAGGGGGGGGGGGGGGTGCTCCCTGTATGGCATTCAGAAAAAAAGTGAAATCCTGGTTATGGGACCAAGCATTTGCACTTTAGCACGATACGGCACTTTGATTGGATTGAGATGGCAATCTGGTGGACAAGACCTAATGCTTATGGGTGGAATACTGTATTAACTGTTGTGAATGTACACGATGCATTTTAATGTTAATTGTATTTTTAATGTATTTTAATTCTAGCTGTATTTTAATGTATTTTATTCTTAACTGTTTGCTTTTATTTTATGTATACTATGTGGCATCGAATCGTTGCCGTTGTTAGGCCGCTCTGAGTCCCCCCTCGGGGGTTGAGAAGAAGCGGGGTAGAAATGATGGAAATAAATAAATAGCTCCTGTTAGTAATCTGGCTGCCGCCCGTTAGACCGACTGCAGTTTCCGAACTAACATCCCACCTCACAATTTCTTAAATGTGGATGGGACCTACAAATGGAAACCAGGCCTATTGGTCTGGACCACACTGTTTATGTATCTCTTACAGCAATGCAACATATCCTATATAATGTACTTATGTAGAATTCTAGAAATTCTAGTCAAAAATCAACACCAAAACCTGTGTTATCCACAGGTCATATAGAGTACTATGCCCTAACTCTTCTAAAAAAAGGAACCATCCCTTCTTTAAACGGTGTGGCAAAAGGCAAGAGCTTAGTTCATCATCTCAAGAGGATGTAAGAGAAGCATCAGCAGCATCCTTTACAATGGTACTGCTGCTGACCTTCATACTGCATAGGCAATAAAATGTCAGAAGTGGTCAGGGACAGCTCACCCTGTGGGCTACCATGGGTAGCTTTCTTTCATTGTGTATGATCTTTGGCTTATTCTGTGTTATATCAAAATCCATAAATTTGCGTGATTTTAATTGCTTTTTGAATAATTTATGTTTTACTGCTGTTTTAATTGTAATTGTTATTTTTGGAATTTGTTTGTTGGGCATTAAATTGCTGCTAATTGTGAAGCCGTTCCGAGTCCCCTTCGGAGTGAAAAGGGCGAGGTACAAGTGTAGGAAATAAATATTGTTGGCCACAAAAACTGACTTATACATGAGTATATATGACACTTTTAGTTGGAATTGTGCCAACAGCTGTAACATGTAAAATGCAAACCAGATGAAGGAATCTGGGTTGATCAGAAAGCAAGGCAGCAAACAGTAAAGATGACAAAGAGGTGAAGGGAGAGAAATGAATGAAAGGCTGAATAGGCAGTCATTCTAGAGATGGAAGAAGGCGAGTGAACATTTAACTAATTTGTTTGGTTTCAAAGTTCATTCCCATTCTTCCCTAGAAATAGAAAATAAGTCCTATATCATGAGCTGATATTACATCTAGTATAGTCAAACGTTTTACTTTGCTGTCCGTCTCTAATATTTTTTATTGCAAAACCTACCCAACTCCTGAAAACATCATAGAATCAGAGTTGGAAGAGATCACATGAGCCATCTAGTCCAACCCCTTACTATGCAGAAAAAGCATAATCAAAGTACCCCCGACAGATGGTTATCCAGCTTCCAAGGAAAGAGCTTCCACCACATCCAGAGGCAGAGAGTTCCACTGCTGAATAGCTCTTATAGCTCCTTTCCTATAATTGGAACCCATTGCTCTGAGTCATTATGTCCAGCACAGCAGAAAACAAACCTACTCCCTCTTCCTTATGATAGTGTTTTTCAACCTTTTTTGAGCCGCAGCACATTTTTTAGATTTACAAAATCCTGGGGCACACCACCAACCAAAATGACACAAAATGACACTCTAACACAGTAATACATATAGTTAATATGTTTTTAAATGTATTTATACACTCAGTGTGAAACCTGGGCCTGTTTCAATAAACACAACATAGATATCCTGGCAGGAATGGCAGAAAGACACACACGAAGGTCTTGCTCAACAGCTGGGAGTTATAGTTCACCCACAATCAAAGAGCATTCTGAACTCCACCAATGATGGGATGGAATCAAACTTCCCACACAGAACTGCCATAACCAAGAGAAATTTCTATAAGAGTTTGGTGGGCATTGACCTTGAGTTTTGGAGTTGTAGTTCACCTATATCCAGAGAGCACTGTGGAGGGAAGGAGGAAGACGTGGGGCGAGTCTGCGCAGTAGCGCCTGCACGGGTCACGTCTTCCTCCCTCCTGCAGAAGCGGCAGCGTGAGCAAAGCGAGGCAAAGCAAGCAGAGCGAGGCTGGGAAGAAGGGAGCCCGAGTGGAGAAGAAAAAGTGTTAGGCAGGAGGGGGAAGAAAGGGTATTGAAGGTTCCAATTTCCCACGGCACACCTGATGATCGCTCACGGCACACTGATTGGGAAACACTGCCTTATGGCATCCTTTCCCATATTTATATATGGCTATCATGTCTCCTCTCAACCTGCATGTTCAAAATGGGGAATTTGTTTTTTGATTGAGACAGGTGCTTTACACTTAAATTCCAATATGTAATTCACTTCAACGACATCAACATTTCATTGGGTAACATACCTAAGTTATTTTAATTTGGCAACAATCATTGAATATTTGAGTACAGCCCTCACATTGCACAAAAAATACATATATTTTTGATACATTATTTTGTCATTCTCTTATCTGCAGGATCAGGAGACTATTGTCAGCCCACACGCTGTACTAAGCCTTCCCAAGCTGAACCTGGATGATTCTATTCAATACCACTAGTGTCACAATTAACTAGTAAAAGCTATCATTGCATTCAAAGAACGGGCAGGATTTTTTTTTAAAGAACAGTTACAGTGAAATGTAGGAAAAATATAAAGACATTCAACTCACTTAGCATTTTTCAGTTCACGATCCAATGGTAACAGTATCCTTATGTGAAAGTCTCTGCCCTGAAAAAAAATAACACCTCTTTAGGCAGAATATCCCCTATTCATTTCTTTTTGAGATGTGGCCTAGAATCCTGTTGGTTCACCAAACTAGCTTAGCAACATCCACATAGGCAAGAGTGAAAAGACAGTGGCTATGAAGAAAGCAAGGTATGGTAGAATCTAGCTGGTTGAAAACAACAGATGTTATTTGACTTCCCCAACCATCACTACTACAGTTTGTACAACAAAGACATAAAACATCAGGAATTAAGAATATAGTCAACAAGGTCTGTGAATTCTACCTTGTGAACAGTTGAAAGGTTAACAAACTTCCCTAATATGTTCCTCTGTGCCTGCTTGACAATATAAAATTCTATCTCAGCTTAATTCCTATGTGATACAGTTCAACATATTAACCAGAAAAAAATTCAACAATTTAATAACTTATCAGTCAAGTGATTTGTTTGCACTCAATTTTAGAAGGTTAGCAGGACATCAGAGATCATTTATTGTCTAATCCTGTGAGATCATTATACTGTATGCAACCAGGAGTTGCAATAAAGGTTTCCCCTGTCTTTGCATAAGGAGGCATTCGGTAACTTCTTATACAAACGTATTGCTTGGTAGCGCAGCAGTTGCCATCAGGCATGCAATTCTAACTCCAAAGTATACTGGGAAAATTCTCTCATGAAGTCATCACGATCTTCCCTTTTCATGCCATTTAAGCACACTGGCAGACATTTGTGGAGTGTGTTTCCAAAAAGTATCAAAATCAGTAACACTGAAAAATAAGTTATAGATGATAACAGTACATTGTTAGCACCAAATATTACGTTCAGATCAAAACTATCAAAAGGTATCAAACCTCTGGTACAGAGCTTAGGAAGCTATATTTTATAGCAAAAGAATGCATATCCTCAGCACTTTTTTTTCAATCCCTGTAATATTTATTCAGATGGAGGCCCTGCTCTTGGTCCTAACTCCTTTGCAAGTGGGGACGAGACACAAGGCCTTCTCGGTGGTGGCCCCTCAGCTGTGGAACTCCCTCCCAAGTGACATTAGATCACCCCCTCCTTCCTAACCTTTCAGAAGGAGTCTTCATGCTAATCACATATATGCCTCAATCCCAAGCTTAACCATGGATCAACCATGGTCTTCGGAGAAGCAGTGCAATAATATAATATAATTAGAATATGTACAATGACTATGGAACAGTCTCAGACTACCATTTTTGCTTGGCGTAATTTTAATATTGAATGCAATTTTTAAATTTTTTATGTGTATTAATTTTATTTATTTATTTATTTGCTATGCTTCTATACCGCCTCTCTCAGCCCGAAGGCAACTCGAGGTGGTGAACAAGCGGCAACAAGTGCCCACATGTAACACATCATAATAAGATAAAAACAATCATATAAAACCATATAAATTAACAATTAAAACTACAAAATACAAATCTCAGCTCCACAATCTTAAAATCGGTTTCCGTTTCGTCGTCATACTAATCCTTTGATCTTGATTAATTAAAGTTCATCTGCGAATGCTTGCTCGAACAGCCAAGTCTTGACTTTCTTACGAAATGTCAGGAGAGAGGGGGCCGATCTGATGTCACTAAGAAGGGAGTTCCAAAGCCGAGGAGCCACCACTGAGAAGGCCCTGTCTCTCGTCCCCGCCAGGTGCGCCTGCAAAGCAGGCGGGACTGAGAGCAGGGCCTCTCCGGATGATCTTAAGCATCTTGAAGGTTCATAGGGAGAGATGCTTTCGGACAAGTAATTTTAATTCAATGGATTTTAAGATTAATGTTGTATGTGTTTAAGGCATTGAATAACTGCAATATGTAAGCCACCTTGAGTCCCCCTTGGGGTAGAGGAAGGTGGGGTATAAATAGGATAAATAAATAAATAATAATAAATTTAGTACCTTTTGGAAACAAGCTCCACATTTCTGCTCTGCCTCCTTAATACAGGATTGCTGCCATCTATCAATCACAAATACTTGCTTTATGTCTCATCATCTTCCAAGAGTTGGAGTCAATAGAACCAGAATCCTAGAGTTGGAACAGACCTTGTGGGTCATCCAGTCCAAACCCCTGCCAAGAAGCAGGAAAATCGCAAAGTACTCCTGACATACGGTCATCTAGCCTCTGTTTAAGAGCCTCCAAAGGAGGAGTCTCCACCACACTCCGGGGCAGAGAGTTCCACTGCTGAACAGCTCTCACAGTCAGGAAGTTCTTCCTGATGTTCAGGTGGAATCTCCTTACTTGTAGTTTGAAGCTAATGTTCTGCACCCTAGTGTCCAGGTCAGCAGAAAACAGAATGCAGGAAAGAATATATTTCTAATAAAAATCAGTCTCTAATAAACCTCATGCTAGTATTTTATGAAGTGGGTAATCACTTACAAAACACATGCTCTTTCAGTGCAAGAATTTCTATTTTGACCTATTACATGTCTACCCAGAAGCAAGCTCCACAGAGTTGAACATAAAGATTTCCAGGTAACAATGCACAAGTCAGGAGACTTCAGTTCATCTTAAAATTGTAGCTCTACTTTTCCAGTAAGTTTCCCAAACTAGGGTTGCTGCTGCTTAAATTTGGGAAATAAATGAAGGTTCTAGATCTCCTAGGCCTTAAACTTAGCATTTTTATTTAGACTTTCTTTAGAAAGTCATCAGCTAACCAATAATTATTTTTGCTATTCGTACAAAGGAATGGACATTTCACAAAAGTGTCATAACACCGTCTGAAAAATAAGAAGCAAGCAATTAATGTACCCCATAACCTTTACCTTCATAGTATATTGTAACTCTCACATCTATTACATTTAAATGACCTTTTTTTTATAAAATAAAAAGCAGATGTAATTCTGACCTTTTGGAAAGGTCAAATATGATTCAGTGTTTCATTAAAGTTCCAAAAGATGCTTTTAAAAAAAACAACCTTAAAATGACACACTGAAAAATGTGCTGCCATATGTAAATGTTGTAACTTCAAGACATAAAATAGCTTTGATAAACTCTGTTAATGGAGAGTGGATTTTCCTTGTATAAGTGATGGCATTTTGTATATAAACAGTTACTTCTGTTAGCCCCTTTGTTTTAGGGTGAGAGAGGAAAAAAAATTACAACTAAAGAAATCTAAAGAAGCTTCACAGATGCTAAACGTACAAGCTTAAGCCTTCCAGAATCAGTAGCAAAGCTGGCTTCAGTTTTAATGTTAAGTGTGTAGAACAGGTTTAATAGTGGACTAAATGACTTCGTATTTCAATCAAAACAACACAAAACGAGATAGAATGTTTGTCTGAGGCAGTGGTTCCCAAAGTTTTTTGGCCTACCGCCCCCTTTCCAGAAAAAAATTTACTCATCGGCCCCCTAGAAATTAATTTTTAATTTTTTTTAATAGCAATTAAACAAAGATATATGTATTAATATTTCTACCTTTTCGTAAAATATAATAAAGAAAGTTGTAAATTAGAAACATTGAAGTTTGAAATTATGATACTATTTATTGAACTTAGAATAGAAAGGTAATACAAAAAAGTTAAAACATTCGAAATCATCTTAATGAGAAGGATGAACCTGGTCTGCTGCTACCAATCTAGTAATCCTCGGCTCTATTTTCGTCAGCAGTAATCTCAAATCATTGCGATTGACTATTTTGCAATCGGTTTCTTTTTTTGTTAATAAATTGGTTACCGCACTGAATCCACGTTCCACTAAATATGTTGAAGGACATTATTATTATTGTTATAAGACTCAACCAGTTGGAAGGGAACCCCAAAGGTATTATTATTATTATTATCCCTTGCTGGGCGAGAGGAGGGAGCAGGAGGAGGGAAGAAGAAAGAGACACACACACAGAGATGGATGGTAGCCTGTCACCTGGCTCATGCCACTGCCCCCACTGCCCCCTTACAGGGGTTCAGCGCCCCCAAATTCTCCTGGGCCTTCCAGCGCTCCCCTAGATCACCCCACCGTCCACCAGGGGGTGGTACCGCCCACTTTGGGAACCACTGGTATGAGACTTCACTCTACTTAGTAGGTCAAGGAAAGGAAATGTGTGAAGTACAATTGGACTGTGGCACAGCTAGTTAGTAGCCAGCTGCATTAAATCACTACTGACCGAGAGGTCATGAGTTTGAAGCCAGCCCGGGTCAGAGTAAGCTCCCGACCATTAATAGTCTAGCTTGCTGTTGACCTATGCAGCCCGAAAGACAGTTGCATTAGTCAAGTAGGAAATTTAGGTACCGCTTTATACAGTGAGTCTAATTTAACTCATTTATGACACCATAAAACCTTCCAGCAGCATGCGTAATGAGGAAGTACTCCATCAAGTACCCTGTGGTCTGAATTGAGCATACCCTCATGAAGTCAGAAAGCTGGAATGTTAAATTGTTTCAGTGTCTGTCTATAGATGTTTTATATCTAATGGCATTGAATGTCATGTATATATGCATTGTAATCCACTCTGAGTCCCCTGCAGGGTGAGAAGGGCGGAATATAAATACTGTAAATAAATAAATAAAACCATCCCTTACTTGTGCCTCTTACTTTTACTATATTATCATTATATTGCCTCTTACTATTAGTATATTATTATATACTGCCTCTAAGTTTTACTATTTTATTATTATATTGCCTCTTACTATTAGTATATTATTATTATTATTATTACTATTATTATACTGGCTCATACTATTAGGATGGTATACTGCCTCTTACTATTAGTATATTATTCTGCCTACTAGTATATTATTATTATACTGCCTCTTACTATCAATATATTATTATACTGCCTCTATTTCTAAATTATTATACTGCATCTTTACTATATTATTATACTGCCTCTTACTATCAGAATATTATACTGCCTCTATTACTAGTAGTATATTATTATATTGACTATTAGTATAGTATTATTACACTACCTCTTATTAACATATTATTATACTTCCTTTGACCATTACTATAACATGATTATATTGCCTCTTACTATTAGATTATATTGCCTCTTACTATTAGTATATTATACTGCCTCTATTTCTATATTATACTGACTATTACTATGTTATTATACTGTGTTTATTACTATACTATCATTATACTGCCACTTACTTTTAGTATATTAGCATTATGTTGCCTCTATTACTTTATTATTATACTGTCTCTTACTATCAATATATTATTATTATGCTGCCTCTATTACTATATTATACTACCTTTATTACTATTAGTATATTATTATACTATTAGTATAGTATTATTATACTTCTGTTGACCATTACTATTATTATATTGACTCTTACTATTAGTATATTATTATACTGCCTCTATTACTATATTATTATATTGACTATTACTATATTATTATATTGTTTTATTACTATACTATTATTATACTGCCTCTTACTATTAGTATATTATTATACTACCTTTATTACTTTGTTATTATACTGCCTCTTACTATAAAATATATTATTATACTATATATTATTATACTGCCTCTATTATTTTATTATTATACTGCCTCTTACTATCAGCATATTATACTGCCTCTATTACTATTAGTATATTATTAGTATAGTATTATTATACTACCTCTTATTATTAGCATATTATTATTATACTTCCATTACTATAACATAATATGGCCTCTTACTATTAGTATATCATTATTATACAGCCTCTATTACTATATTATACGATTACTATATTATTATACTGTTTATTACTATACTATCATTATACTGCCTCTTACCATTAGTATATTATTATTATACTGGCTCATACTATTAGCATGGTATACTGCCTCTTACTACTGGTATATTATACTGCCTACTAGTATATTATTATTATACTGCCTCTTACTATTACCATTTTATTGCTATGTTGCCTCTTACTAATAGTTGTTGTTACTATTATTATCTATTATATAAATGGGTTTATGTCATGTGATGTATACCTCAAACAAAGAAACCATACAACGCAGAAACACAATACTTGCCAACATAAATAGGCCTCAAGCAAGGTACGTTTGTAGCAAAGAAACTCCCCCCCCAAAACCTAAAAAGGCCCCCAACCTAAAAATAAAACTACAGTTACCAGCATCCTCCGGGGCAGCCATAGACTCACCCAGCCTCTACATTCTGAACAACATGATTGGCTGCCAATAAGGGCGGATTTGCATAACTGCTGCACTGGCCAGCCAACATGAAAATTCCGATCCATAATAAACTGCCAAAACAGAATAAGGAAAAGGCCTGAGCCAATCCCCAACACAAACACCCAAATCACTTCCAACCGAAAATTTACACCCCAAAAAATCACAGACCACGCCCAAAATTGACAGTAAGGCTTCATTAACTAGATTTCCCTAACTAGCCCTCACTTACTGGGAAGCTGTTTACGCTCTGAATTGACAGTAAGGCTTCATTAACTCGATTCTCCTGACTAGGCCTCAGCTCATGGGACATTGTGTATGGCCTGAATTGACAGTAAGGCTTCATTAACTTGCTGTTCCTAACTAGGCCTCAGCTCATGGAACATTGTGTATGGCCTGAATTGACAGTAAGGCTTCATTAACTTGCTGTTCCTAACTAGGCCTCAGCTCATGGAACATTGTGTATGGCCTGAATTTACAGTAACCTACCTTGGCACACAGAGCCCCGACCATGCATGATGGGACTTGAAGTACCACCATGGAAAATGGGATTTGTAGTGCTTCAAAACCCATCATTCCCCACAGACCACTGTGGCCCAGAACCAAGACCAATAAAGACCCAACTGTAGCGGATATCTGGAGTCCCAAAACTCCCTAGGCAATACCTTTTCCCCAGGTGGCGCATTCGTTATTGCCTAGGGAGTTTTGGGACTCCAGATATCCGCTACACAACTAGTTAAATATATAACCCTTTGCCCCTGAGAAGGCCCTGGCCTACCTCAGAGGGTTGTTGTGAAAGGCAATGGGTGGCAAGTTAGCTCTGAACTGGCCCAGAGCCCCTGTATTTCCCTGTATACGAAGGCTTAAGTCTGTACCTGGGCGGTGAGGAAGCCCTCATAGACACTCCCTTCCCGGTTTTGAGGCAAAAGAAGCGGGCATTCGCGGAGTAAGGACGACCTCAAGCCAGCCGCAGCCATTTTCCCGCCCGCCCCTTTCACTTCTTCCAGACGGTGAAACGAAAAACTTTCTCCCCCCCCCCCCCCCCTTCTCAAAGCGCGAGTGTGCCTAAGCCTTTGTCATCTGGGGTGAGGGAGAAGGCATCAACTGACGCATGCGCATTCATCGCCTCAATATCACGAAGTAGGGAATAAGAGTCGGGCGGGCGCGCGAAACACACACACACACAACACAAAGAAAGTTGGTGGAGACTGAGCTTTGGCAAGAAAAAGGCTGCATATTAGACTGCCCGCTTTTGAATGCCTTCGCCTCGCGCCCTTGCCTGTGATTGGGCGAAGCGTCCGCCGACTCTGACGTCAGAGCGCGCGCGAGGGAAGGAGGCTCCGCCAATGAGAAGTCAGGGCAAGCTCAAGTTTCAAAAGTGCATTATACTTTGATTTATTTATTATATTTATTTATTTATTACAAAATAATTACAAAATTATAATAAGAATAAATAAATATAACAATAATATTTAATAATATTATAATATTTAATAATAAAATATTATTATTTATTTATTATAAATAATATATTTAATAATAATAATATAACAATATATTAGAATAATAATAAATATAATATTATAATAATATAATAATATTTAATAATAGATATTATTTTTATTTATTATAAATAATATATTTATTTAATAATAAATATAATAATAATAAATATAATATGATAATAATATTTAATAATATATTAATACTTAATATTAATGAATATTATTATTTATTATAAATAATATATTTATTTTATAATAATATATGATAATAAATGTAATATAATAATATTTAATAATATAATAATATTTAATAATAATAAGTATTATTATTTATTTATTATAAATAATATATTTATTTAATAATATATAATAATAAATATAATATAATAATAATATTTAATAATATATTCATACTTAATAATAAATATTATTATTTATAATAAATAATATATTTATTTAATTCTATAAAAATATATAATAATACATGTAATATAATAATAATATTTAATAATATATTAATACTTAATAATAATGAATATTATTATTTATAATAAATAATATATTATTTCATAATAATATAATAATATGTAATAATAAATGTAATATAATAATAATATTTAATAATATATTAATACTTAATAATAATGAATATTATTATTTATAATAAATAATATATTATTTCATAATAATATAATAATATGTAATAATAAATGTAATATAATAATATTTAATAATATAATAATATTTAATAATAATACATATTATTATTTATTAATTATAAATAATATATTTATTTAATAATATATAATAATAAATATAATATTATCATAATATTTAATAATTTAATAATAAATATTATTATTTATTATAAATAATATATTTGTTTAATAATAATATTATAATATATAATAATAAATGTAATATAATAATATTTAATAATATAATAATATTTAATAATAAAAAATAATTATTCTTTATTATATTAATGATTTATTATGACCATTTCTAAGTGCCTGTTTGATGACCCATTTTTTTCAAAAGATTATCAAATTGTGTTCTCATGGGGAAGACCAGATAAAATATCCCAGCTTTCTGAAAGCTTTCCAGTGCCAATTGCCATGGAAAAAATACAAGAAGCAGGAACCTTAATATAGATCAATGTGTATTAGAAGGTGATCATTCTTGAAAAAAAGAAAGTTTCAAACTGCATTATTATGTGGCAATGTAGATGCAGCCTTAGGCCTCTTCCATGCAGCTGAATAAGATCCCACATTTTCTGCTTTGAACTAGAATATATGTCAGTGTGAACTCAGGATGGATCTACACTGCCATATAAAATCCAGATTATTTGTTTTGAACTGGATTATATGACCGTGTAAACTCATATAATCCAGTACAAAGCAGATAATGTGAATTTTCTGCTTTCATAATCTGGCAGTGTAGATCCAGCTTCAGAACACTTCCACAAGCCATATAACCTAGATTATCAAATCAGATAATCCATAATTTCTGCTTTGAACTGGGATATCTGAGTCCACACTGCCATATAATCCAGTTTGATGTAGATTTTATACAGCTGTGCAGAAGGGGCCTCAGATAACCCAGTTCAAAGCAGATATTGTGGGATTTTATGCCTTGATATTCTGGGATATAGGGCTGTGTGGAAAGCCCCTGAGTCCATACTGCCATATATCCTCTTTCCCTCTATATATACTTACATACATACACACACAGTCTATGTCTAATGAATGTGTTTAATGCCCCATATAGCTTTACAGAGAAAAAGTCCCCAATTTATGAACAAGATAGTTGCCAGGTTATGACCATGCCCCTATAAAGCTATATGGGACATGGGACACATTCTTTAGACATAGGTTGTGTGTGGCCGTCCCCTGCCATGCATTGCTGTGGCCCAGTCTGTATATATGTGTTTTGTGTGTATATATGTGTATGTGTTTGTGTATATACAGTATGTAGTTTTTTGCATGCATTGTAATGTAATTTTTATTTTTTGGCTTTTAAGCCTCTTCTGCTTTATTTTTCAGTGTTTTTATGAGTGATGTTTCTGACTGATAGGTGTATTGTGTCCAAATTTGGTGTCAATTCACCCAGTAGTTTTTGAGTTATGTTAATCCCACAAACAAACATTACATGTATTACACACACACACACACACACACACACACACACAGCCTATGTCTAAAGAATGTGTCTCATGCCCGATATAGCTTTATATTATAGGTTATAAATAGCACCCTGAATTGGGCTACATGTGCTTTCATCTGACATTTATCTAATTCTCCTGACATTTGGCTAATTACATAAAATAATTATACCATTTGAGGCTGGAGCTGGATAGATCTTGCTGGATGGAGACAGTCCCATTGTACTCAGAGTTACTTCTGATTAGACACTGTAGCACAGCAGTTCTCGTTTGTGCCTGGAGGGCAGGGAATAGGTCCTGGGGCTCCATTAGCATTGGGGCCTGCAGCAGCAGACGTGGATTCAGAGGATGAGCTAGATGACTGGGGTGAAGGACAGGGCCCTTCGGATGGGCCTCGTTCGCCTGCAGAGAGCTTGGCATGGGATGAGATGATGTTTGGGCCCAGCATAGATTCCGATCACCAGGTGGAGATGGGAAGCAGCGAAGGGAGTTATGAACACCCAGGGGGGAGGAATTCCCAAGAGCCTGAAAGCGAAAACATGGACGAAGCCAAGGGAAAGTGCTAGGGAGGAAAGTTCTCAGGAAGATAGCGACACAGCTGCTGAGAGGCAAGGTCGAACTTTCGATAGGAGACGGAACATAGAGTCTAGGAGGAGGGATTGGTCCCGGGCCCTAGATCGGCCGAGGTCCGTCAGCAGGGATTGGAGAAGAAGAAGCCTAGAGCTCCGAGGACCTCGGCCGAAGGATTAAGTACAGGATCCGTGGGAACGTATCCTCAGTTCTCCGGCCACGTCTTACCTGTACAGGCGTGAAGCGGAGTAGGACCACAAGCCGTGGTCACCAAGTCTTGCCTTGTTTTGCCTTGCCTTGTATTCTGATTCGCATTGGTTTGCGAAGCCTTGCTCGGTTCCTGATTCGCATTGGTTTGCGAAGTCTTGCCCTGGTTTCCTGATCCGCATTGGCTGCGGAGCCCTGCCAAGTCTTTTGCCTATTTTGCTACGTTATCTTGGACATTGTTACTTTCAGCCTTTTGGATACTCTTTTCATATTGGACTATATTCTTTGGAACTGTTTTATACTCAATAAAGTAGTTAGCCTTCAGTACGTCTCCGTGTGTGTGTTTAAGGGGCCGGAAAGTCCGTGATCGTGACAGCTGGCCGGAGAACTCCAAGAACCCCTTATCACACCACGGGACGCCGCAAGAAGCGCTCCACGACAGTGGTCGCCATGGCTAACTTGTCGGATGCCCAAGTGCAAGAGATGCAGCGGGAATTGGGAGAGCTACGTACCCGGGGGAAATGCAACAGGAGATGTTGAAACATCCTCGGCCCGATGATCTTAAGGCAGCCATTGCCCTGAGCCTTCGTGTGGAAGTCGGACTGCAGACCAGGAGGCGGTGGGACAAGGGCGTGCTGGAGAAACCGGTGGCGAGGAAGGAAGCAGGGGCCGGGCAGTTCCAACCCCGGCAATTGCCGACGCCAGCTGGCCCTGACGACCCGGAGCCCATGCAGTTGGGGGACCGTACGGCCCAAAGTGGACCAGGCGGAGAAGGCACGGCGTCAGCGTCTTAACTTATGCTGGTATTGCGGGGGGGCTGGACACTTTTCAAAGGAGTGCCCCCAGAAACCACGTGGAAAGACCAGCCTGTGGTCACCCGAGAAGGGGCCGATGATGGTCCATGCCATGATAGACTCGGGGGCCACCAACAACTTCATCGATGCAGACTATGCCAAGTCTGCTGGATTAAAATTTCTTGATCTCCAAGAGCCCAAGGGTGTCCAGACTATCGATGGGAGAGTTTTGAAAAACGGGGCTGTGACTCAATATACAGCCCCTACCAGGATGTGGACTAGCTCCCATAAAGAGGACATTTCTTTTCTTGTAACCAAGCTCCCAGATTTCCCCATTGTCCTGGGCATTGTGTGGCTCGCACTCCATGACCCCCAGATCTCCTGGGCCAAGAGACAGCTAATTTTTTCTTCTGACCATTGCCAGGGCCACTGCATGATGGCCCGGGCGTGCCAGGCTCAAGAAGTGGAGAATGTGGCCACCCTGCCCAAGAAGTATGCCGGATTTTGGGATGTTTTCAGTGAGAAGGAGGCGGAACGCTTGCCTCCGCACCGGCCCTATGACTGTGCCATTGAATTGCAGCCGGGAGCCCCAATCCCGTGGGGGAGACTCTACCCTCTCTCGGAACCAGAGCAACAGGCTCTCCGAGATTTCCTGGATGAGAACCTGCGGAAGGGCTTCATTCGCCCTCCCAATCCCCGGCCGGGCACCGATTCTGTTCAAGAAGAAGAAATCGGGGAGTTGCGGCTTTGCAATGACTATAGGGAACTCAACAAGATCACAACCGAACCGCTACCCCTACCCCTGATCCCCGAGCTCTTGGAGCGGATGCGGGAGCCAAGGTGTTCACTAAACTGACCTGGGGGCTTACAACCTTGTCCGGATTCGCCAGGGTGATGAATGGAAGACGGCCTTCCAGACCAAGTGGGGAAGTCAATACCTGGTGATGGGATTCGGTTTGTGCAACGCCCCAGCCTGTTTCCAACATTTCATGAATGACATTTTCCGAGACTTGCTGGACCGCTATTTGGCGGTCTACCTAGACGACCTGCTCATTTTTTCTCCAGATCAGGCGACCCACGACCGCCACGTCAAGGAGGTGCTCCAGACTCTTGCATGCAAGAGTCAGATGGAAAAATCTAATTGATGATAAAGGTAGAGGTGGCTTTGGAGCCCCGGACCTCACCACTTACTACTCGGCCTGTTCGCTAGACTGGGTCATAAAATGGACTGCACTGGAGGATACCCAGCTCCTGGCTCTAGAAGGCTTTGACCTAAGGACCGGGTGGCATGGGTACCTTTGGTACCTTTGGTACCACAAAGCGAAAATCGAAAGAAATTTCAATAATCACTGTGTAAGGAAGCCGTTGCTCAGAATTTGGTTGAAAACTAGAGAGGTAATGTTTAGAAAAGTCCCCAAATGGCTATCTCCCCAGGAGGCGATTTTAGGAGACAGTACGACAAAAATGAGTGGCTAAGATATGAAGTAATACTTAGGAACTCGGACTCTGGCCCAACTATGAAGGAGTTAGGTGATTTAAAAAAACTAGACGAATCAATGAACTGGTTTCACTATAACCAGATCTACGAGATCTTCAGGAAAGATAGGGAGTTAGGCTTCGAGGACAAGGAGCATATATGGGATAAAATAACTTTAAAAGAGAAGGGAAGAATAGCCATCCTTTATAAGTACCTCTTGCAATGGAAAACAGAAGAGGAAACCATCAAGAACTGTATGATAAAATGGGCCAGGGACCTGGGACAGACAATCCACTTAAGATACTGGGAAAGATATTGAAAGTGCATTTAAAATTACTATATGCGTACGATCTAAAAGAGAACGCCTCAAAATTCTGTATAGATGGTACCTCACACCTTATAGCATAGCCAAATACAACAATAAGTGCAGCAATAAATGTTGGAGGTGTAAGAGTGAGACGGGTACTTCCTCCATATGTGGTGGAGCTGCCGAAAGATTCAAAAAATTTTGGGTAAAGGTGTACGGGTGATTAAGAATGCTTTGGGGATAGAGTTTCCGCTTAAAGCGAGATACCTACTTTTGGGTCTGTTGGACTTTGAGATAAGCAAAAATGAGGAAAAAAATTTTGTCTATTGCATTACTGCAGCGAGGCTGGTAATCGCCAAGCGCTGGAAGGATGAATCCCCGAAAGTGAACGATTGATCCTTAAACTTCTAGAAGTGAAGAACATGGATACCCTAACAAAGACATTGACGAACCAGTCAGACTCCACAGACTGGTCGGCCATAATAGACTATGTGAAAGGTCATAAAGATCTAAAGGACTGTTCATATGTTGATGTATGAGAATTAGGGATAGGGAGCGACTGGATTTACCAGCAAAGAGATTGGGTTGATTGATAAGATGTATCGAAGAGGTATTGGATCCTGGGGTGGGAGGTTGGTAGTGGAAGTCGACGGATTTATAGGAGGCTCCTTGTAGGGGGTGAGGGGAATTTGGGGGGAGGGGGGCTATGTGTCTGTTTTTACTTTTGTTTGAAATTCAATAAATCTTTTTCAAAAAAAAAAAAAAAAAAAAGGAGGTGCTCCAGAGACTCAGAGCTCACGGGCTCTATGCTAAGCTGGAGAAATGTGCTTTGATCTGCGGGAGGTGGACTTTCTGGGCTACCGTATCTCTCCTACGGGCATCGCCATGGATGACACCAAAGTTCAAGCCGTGGTCGATTGGGCGGCCCCCGTCAGCAAAAAAGACATTCAACGATTCCTGGGCTTTGCCAACTACTACAGAAAGTTGATTCCTGACTTTGCCAAGTGGGCTGATCCTATCACCCAGTGTTTGCGGGGCAAGGTGCCTTTCCGGTGGACCCCGGAGGCAGATGTGGGGTTCCGCAAGTTAAAGCTGTTCACCACTCAGCCGCTTCTGCAGCACCCCAACCCCCGCACCCCTTTCATCGTCCAGGCCGATGCGTCGGATGTGGCAGTGGGAGCGATCCTGCTACAGCCCCAGGGGACGGACTTGTTGCCCTGCGCCTACTATTCCCGGCAGCTCACGGCGCCGGAGAAGAACTATACCATTTGGGAGAAGGAACTTTTGGCCATCAAGGTGGCGTTTTAAGTTTGGAGACACCTGCTTGAAGGGGCCAAGTTCCCGGTGGAGGTCCACACCGACCACCGCAATTTGGAGCACTTGAAATCCCAGCGCAAATTGAACCAGAGGCAACAGAGATGGTCCCTGTTCTTTGAGCGATTCAATTTCCGCATTCACTATGTGACCCCCAAGCAGACCAAGCAAGCTGATGCGTTGTCCCGAAAGCCGGAGTACGTTCGTGATGGGGCCGGGCCGTCGGAGGCCAGGTTGCTCAAAGCGGAGAACTTTGCGGCTGCTCGGGCGCTCCCTGTCAACCCTCCAGCGGCCCCGCCGACCCCTGGAGATAAGAGGCCTTTGAGTGTTCGTGTCTCCGCCCGCCAGCGGACCGACCCGTGGGTGCAAGAGCAGCTGACCAAGGGCCCCAAGCCCCTTTCCAGGTAAAGAACGGGGTGCTCTACCACCGGGACTCGGTCTATGTTTCCCTGGGCCCGAGCGGGGGACATTCTCAAGCTTTGCCACGATAGCCGGGCCGCAGGCCATTTTGGGCTTTTCAAGACTCTGCAACTGGTCCTACGGGACTTTTGGTGGCTTAAAGTGCGGAGGGATGTGGAGGACTATGTGGGATCCTGCCCTGTGTGCCAGCGGGCTAAGAACCAGGGGGGCAAGCCGGCCGGTTTGCTCCAGCCGCTTCCGACCCCCTCCGCTCCCTGGAAGATGATTTCGGCTGATTTCATCACCGACCTCCCCAAGTCTAAGGGTTTCACCACGATACTGGTCTTGGTGGACTGTTTCACCAAGATGGGACACTTCATCCCCTGTGTGGGGGTGCCTACTGCCAAGGAGACTGCTGATATGTTTGTGCAACATGTGTTTCGGCTGCATGGACTTCCACAGAGCTTGGTGACGGACCAGGGCACCCAATTCACTTCCCAGTTCTGGAAGGCTGTCCAGAAGTTGCTGGGGATTGATGTGCGGATGTCCACGGCTCATCACCCGCAGACCGATGGGCAAACCGAACGGGTTAATGCCACCTTGGAGCAGTACCTGCGCTGCTATGTCAACTATCAGCAAAACAACTGGGCGTCCTTGTTGTCCTTGGCAGAGTTTGCTTACAACAATGCGACGCAGGAATCCATCAAAGAGACTCCTTTCTTTGCTAACTATGGACACCACCCTCGGTTCTACCCGCCGGTGGACCCGTCTGAGGACGTTTCGGAGGCTAAGGATTGGCTTCGAGAGCTCACTGCACTCCAAGACTTGCTACGCACCCAATTGGACCAGGCGAAGGCCGACTACAAGCGGATGGCTGATCGGCGGCGCCAGGAGGGTCCTGAGATCCTCGTGGGGGATAAAGTTTGGCTGTCCACCAAGAATTTGCCCTCGCAGCGACCCAGCCGCAAGCTGGACGTGAGATTTTTGGGTCCCTACAAAGTTTTGGAGAAGGTGGGGCCTGTTTCCTTCAAACTACAACTCCCAGCGGACATGAAGCTCCACCCGGTGTTTCATCGTTTGTTGCTCCCCCGGCGAAGGGGTGCGGCCTGACGTGACGCAGCCGCCCCTCCCCCTGTGATGCGCGATGGCGAGGAGGAGTTGGAGGTGCAGGACATCTTGGATGCCCGCATCCGCTACCGGAAGTTGGAGTATTTGACTGGAAGGGGTTGGGCCCGGAAGAACGTTCATGGACCCGGGCTCGGGATGTCCATGCCCCGGATCTCGTAGCTCGTTTTCACCGCAAGTACCCTGACAAACCCAAACCTCGGGGGCGGCCTCGGAGGGGCCCTGAGGGGGGGGGATAGTGTAGCACAGCAGTTCTCGTTTGTGCCTGGAGGGCAGGGAATAGGTCCTGGGGCTCCATTAGCATTAGGGCCTGCAGCAGCAGACGTGGATTCAGAGGATGAGCTAGATGACTGGGGTGAAGCACAGGGCCCTTCGGATGGGCCTCGTTCGCCTGCAGAGAGCTTGGCATGGGATGAGATGATGTTTGGACCTAGCATAGATTCCGATCACCAGGTGGAGATGGGAAGCAGCGAAGGGAGTTATGAACACCCAGGGGGGAGGAATTCCCAAGAGCTTGAAAGTGAAAACATGGACGAAGCCGAGTGGGAAAGTGCTAGGGAGGAAAGTTCTCAGGAAGATAGCGACACAGCTGCTGAGAGGCAAGGTCGAACTTTCGATAGGAGACGGAACATAGAGTCTAGGAGGAGGGATTGGTCCCGGGCCCTAGATTGGCCGAGGTCCGTCAGCAGGGATTGGAGAAGAAGAAGCCTAGAGCGCCGAGGACCTCGGCCGAAGGATTAAGTACAGGATCCGTGGGAACGCATCCTCAGTTCTCCGGCCACGTCTTACCTGTACAGGCGTGAAGCGGAGTAGGACCACAAGCCGTGGTCACCAAGCCTTGCCTTGTTTTGCCTTGCCTTGTATCCTGATTCGCATTGGTTTGCGAAGCCTTGCTCTGTTCCTGATTCGCATTGGTTTGCGAAGTCTTGCCCTGGTTTCCTGATCCGCATTGGCTGCGGAGCCCTGCCAAGTCTTTTGCCTATTTTGCTACGTTATCTTGGACATTGTTACTTTCAGCCTTTTGGATACTCTTTTCATATTGGACTATATTCTTTGGAACTGTTTCTATACTCAATAAAGTAGTTAGCCTTTAGTACGTCTCCGTGTGTGTGTTTAAGGGGCCGGAAAGTCCGTGATCGTGACAGACACATGATATTATCCTGCCTCTATTACTATTAGTATATTATTAGTATAGTATTATTATACTACCTCTTATTATTAGCATATACTTCCTTTGACCATTACTATAACATGATTATATGGCCTCTTACTATTAGTATATTATTATTACACTGCCTCTATTACTATATTATACTATTACTATATTATTATATTGTTTATTACTATACTATCATTATATTGTCTCTTACTATTAGTATATTATTATACTGCCTCTATTACTATATTATACTGACTATTACTATATTATACTGCCTCTATTACTATATTATACTATTACTATATTATTATACTGTGTTTATTACTATACTATCATTATACTGCCTCTTATTATTAGTATATTATTATACTACCTCTATTACTTTATTATTATACTTCCTCTTGCTATATTATCATTATACTGCCTCTTACCATTAGTATATTATTATTATTATTATTCTGGCTCATACTATTAGCATGTTATACTGCCTCTTACTACTGGTATATTATACTGCCTACTAGTATATTATTATTATACTGCCTCTTACTATTACCATTTTATTGCTATGTTGCCTTTTACTAATAGTTGTTGTTACTATTATTATTAAATATATAGCCCTTTGCCCCTGAGAAGGCCCTGGCCTACCTCAGAGGGTTGTTGTGAAAGGCAATGGGTGACAAGTTAGCTCTGAACTGGCCCAGAGCCCCTGTCTTTCCCTGTATACGAAGGGTTCACTCTGTACCTGGGCGGTGAGGAAGCCCTCGTAGGCACTCCCTTCCCGGTTCTGAGGCAAAAGAAGCGGGCATTCGCGGAGTAAGGACGACCTCAAGCCAGCCGCAGCCATTTTCCCGCCCGCCCCTCTCACTTCTTCCAGACGGTGAAACGAAAAACTCCCCCCCCCCTTTCTCAAAGCGCGAGTGTGCCTAAGCCTTTGTCATCTGGGGTGAGGGAGAAGGCATCAACTGACGCATGCGCATTCATCGCCTCAATATTACGAAGTAGGGAATAAGGGGCGGGCGGGCGGGCGCGCGAAACACACACACACACAAAGAAAGAAAGTTGGTCGAGACTGAGCTTTGGCAAGAAGAAGGTTGCAATATTAGACTGCCCGCTTTTGAATGCCTTCGCCTCGCGCCCTTGCCTGTGATTGGGCGAAGCGTCCGCCGACTCTGACGTCAGAGCGCGCGCGAGGGAAGGAGGCTCCGCCAATGAGAAGTCAGGGCAAGCTCAAGTTTCAAAAGTGCATTATACTTTGATTTATTTATTATTTTTATTTATTTATTTATTATAAATAATATAATTATTTAATAATAATTTTATAATAATGTCATAATATATTATAATAAGAATAAATAAATATAACAACAATATTTAATAATACTATAATATTTAATAATAAAATATCATTATTTATTTATTATAAATAATATATTTAATAAGAATATAATAATAATATATTAGAATAATAAATATAATAATAATATAATATATTCAATAATAATAAATAATATTTTTATTTATTATAAATAATATATTTATTTAATAATATATAATAATATATAATAATAAATAGAATATAATAATAATATTTAATAATATATCAATACTTAATAATAATAATGAATATTATTATTTATTATAAATAATATATTTATTTAATAATAATATTATAATAATATATGATAATAAATGTAATATAATAATATTTAATAATATAATAGTAATAAGTATTATTATTTATTTATTATAAATAATATATTTATTTAATAATATATAATAATAAATATAATATTATAATAATATTTAATAATTTAATAATAAATATTATGTATTATAAATAATATATTTATTTAATAATAATATTATAATATATGATAATATATGTAATATAATAATATTTAATAATTTAATAATATTTAATAATAATAAATATTATTGTTTATTTATTATAAATGATATATTTATTTAATAATATATATGTAATATAATATATGTAATATAATTATATTTAATAATATCATATTTCATAATAATAATTATTATTTATTTATTATAAATAATATATTTATTTAATAATATATAATAATAAATATAATATTATTGAAGTAGAAATTGATGCTTTTAGCAGAACTAAGGCTAGGAGAAAGTGCTGCTCAGTATAGGCACCGGAGTAGCGGAGTAGCTTGCCAAGTAGTGATGACGAGACTAAGCTACTGTGATTGGTACAAAGGCACAAGCAGTGATTTGCCAGGGAACATCATGTGCTCTTTGACAAAACGGCTTGGATTGGTCAGATACCAGCCATGCGTGTTTGTTTACAAGGCTCTTGAATGGTTAGTTAATGCGCAAGGCAAATGCTGGCTTTCCTTTGGCTGGTTTCCCAGGAAAGCGGCGTAGATTTGTTGCAACTTTACAGAACATGGTGCCTTTAGAATAGATAATCTAGCCTGAGAACCAGAATTACTTCATGCGCAGTGCCTTCTAACAAATAGGAGTAGAATGCTAAAGAATGCTTTGTTTAATTGGATGATAAAATGTGTAGATGAATGCCAGCCAATACGGAGTGTGAAGAAGGGCGGGATAATGGGCTTTGTCGCCATTACCTGTATAAAACCTGAATGCTTAGAATGTACTGGGCTCTTGCCCTATTGCAGCTTGTTCTGCCGGGAAGGTCCCGTCAGCTGATGTGCAAATAAATACTGGCTTCATTTGAACCGTAGTAAAATTGTCGCGTTGTCCTTCGATCCCTGTGCTCGCACGGAAGCGCCGCCTGAGGTAAAAGGTATTGCCTTCAGAGTTTTGGGACTCTGAATTTGCTGCTACATTATAATAATATTCAATAATTTAATAATAAATTTTATTATTTATTATAAATAATATATTTATTTAATAATATAATAATATTTAATACTAATAAATAATTATTCTTTATTATATTAATGATTTATTATGACCATTTTAAAGTGCCTATTTGATGACCCCATTTTTTCAAAAGATTATCAAATTGTGTTCTCATGGGGAAGACCAGATAAAATATCCCAGCTTTCTGAAATCTTTCCAGTGCCAATTGCCATGGAAAAAATACAAGAAGCAGGAACCTTAATATAGATCAATGTGTATTAGGTGATCATTCTTGAAAAAAAGAAAGTTTCAAACTGCATTATGTGGCAATGTAGATGCAGCCTTAGGCCTCTTCCATGCAGCTGAATAAGATCCCACATTTTCTGCTTTGAACTAGAATATATGTCAGTGTGAACTCAGGATGGATCTACACTGCCATATAAAATCCAGATTATTTGTTTTGAACTGGATTATATGCCAGTGTAGACTCATATAATCCAGTACAAAGCAGATAATGTGAATTTTCTGCTTTCATAATCTGGCAGTGTAGATCCAGCTTCAAAACACTTCCACAAGCCATATAACCTAGATTATCAAATCAGATAATCCATAATTTCTGCTTTGAACTGGGATATCTGAGTCCACACTGCCATATAATCCAGTTTGATGTAGATTTTATACAGCTGTGCAGAAGGGGCCTCAGATAACCCAGTTCAAAGCAGATATTGTGGGATTTTCTGCCTTGATATTCTGGGATATAGGGCTGTGTGGAAAGCCCCTGAGTCCATACTGCCATATATCCTCTTTCCCTCTATATATACTTATATACACATACACACACACACAGTCTATGTCTAATGAATGTGTTTAATGCCCCATATAGCTTTACAGAGAAAAAGTCCCCAATTTATGAACAAGATAGTTGCCAAGTTATGACCATGCCCCTATAAAGCTAGATGGGACACGAGACACATTCTTTAGACATAGGGTGTGTGTGTTTGTGTGTATGCATGCACACACAGAGACCCTATGTCTAAAGAATGTGTCTCACGCCCCATATAGCTTTAGAAAGAAAGTCCTCAAGTTATGAACAAGATAGTCACCAAGATAGTTATGACCATGCCCTATAAAGCTATATGGGACATGGGACACATTCTTTAGACATAGGTTGTGTGTGGCCGTCCCCTGCCATGCATTGCTGTGGCCCAGTCTGTATATATGTGTTTTGTGTGTATAAATGTGTGTATATATGTGTATGTGTTTGTGTATATACAGTATGTAGTTTTTTGCATGCATTGTAATGTAATTTTTATTTTTTGGCTTTTAAGCCTCTTCTGCTTTATTTTTCAGTGTTTTTATGAGTGATGTTTCTGACTGATAGGTGTATTGTGTCCAAATTTGGTGTCAATTCACCCAGTAGTTTTTGAGTTATGTTAATCCCACAAACAAACATTACATGTATTACACACACACACACACACACACACACAGCCTATGTCTAAAGAATGTGTCTCATGCCCGATATAGCTTTATATTATAGGTTATAAATAGCACCCTGAATTGGGCTACATGTGCTTTCATCTGACATTTATCTAATTCTCCTGACATTTGGCTAATTACATAAAATAATTATACCATTTGAGGCTGGAGCTGGATAGATCTTGCTGGATGGAGACAGTCCCATTGTACTCAGAGTTACTTCTGATTAGACACATGCACACAGCTATAAACTGCATCAAGACAGCCGTATAACCCAGAATATCAAGTCAGATAATCCACAATATCTGCTTTGAACTGTATTATGTGAGTCCATACTGCCATATGATCCAGTTCAATGTGGATTTTATACAGCTGTGTGGAAGGGGCCGAAGTATCCAGATCATGACAAGTACACCAGTCTTCTTTTTGCTGATCTTTCCTGGTGTACTCTTTCCAGTTTGAGGCAATACAAATCATAGCAGGAATTTCAAATTAGGAATTGAAGATTTGACAACTTAGAATGTTTCTATGGTAGAAAAAAGATGGTATAAGATTGGGAAAGTGAAGGATCTGAATATATTTAGTTTGAAGTACAGATGGTTAAGAGATGAGTTGGTAGCCGTCCTCAAATATCCGAAGGGTCATCTAAGCGTTGATGCAACCCGTTCAGTTTGTTTTTCTCTTAATGGTGGGTTTCAAGTTAGTATGTCTAAATGACAACAATGAGGATTTCAGTTAACGTTGAACATTATCATACGCTTGCTTTCAGTAATAATTCGTAAGTAGATCCTGAAAGTCAGCTGTCAGAACTGCTGAAATAATAGATTTCCTAATAGCATGTGAAATCCCACCCAATACTGTTCTGAGGTTGTGACATAGGCCAATTTGCATAATTTTAAATTTGATTGTTTATTGCATTTATATTAGGCTTGTCATATGGCAAGGAAGTGGGAGGGCATGTTCCACCAATGGGAAATCTAAGGCCCCTGCTACACTGCCATATAATCCACATTATCTGCTCTGAACTGGATTATATGAATCTACACTGCCATATAATCAAGTTCAAAGCAGATAATCTGGATTTTATATGTTATTGTAGAAGGGGCCCAGGGCCTCTTCAGATCCTTCTACACTGCCATATAATCCAGATTATCAAAGCAGATATCCACATTATTTGCTTTGAACCGGACCGACTATGTGACGAATGTTGCTGTCCTTGAGCAAGCAGGGATCACCAGTATTGAGGCCATGCTATTGAGAACACAGCTGCGCTGGGAGGCGCCCTCAATAAGAGATATAAAGACTCCCTGAAACAACATCTCAGGTTTGGCCAGATTGATCATCCACCTTGGCCTCACATCGGGAGGCATGGAGAGGCACTAACCACAATGCTGCGGCCTCTTTCGAGAAGACACGCCGAATGGGTCTTGAAGAGAAACGACAACGCAGAAAGAACTGCAACTTAGAAACAGCATCACCCAAGGAGACTTTCTGCTGTGTTTTTTGCAACTGAACTTGCCTATCTCAGATTGGCCTTTTTAGTCATCAACGCGCTTGTAAAAAGTGTGGGATGAGTCCTTCCTAAGAATCTTTGTTCGCGAAGTAATGCCAAGAGAGGGGATTATTTAATTTATTTATTTATTTAGGGATTTATTAATTGCCCATCCCAGATGGCTCTGGTGATTTACAGTTAAAGACACAGCTAAGTACCTAAAACATCTAAAAGTATCTAAACATCTAAAAGCAATTAACATCTAAAAAATCTCAAAACAAATCTATACTGCCAGATAATCTAGTTCAAAGCAGACAATCTGGATTTGCTATGACAATGTTGAAAGGTCTTAGGGCTTCTTCTACACTGCCATATCATCCAGATTAACAAATCAGATAATCCACATTGTCTACTTTGAACTGGGTTATATTAGTCTACACTGCCATTCTATCTGAGTTAGTCCTACCGTATGATCATGTTTGGTGATCTATTTCAGGCAGCAAATATTTGAGGAAGCAATGTATAGCCAGAAATTCACAATTCTATTGTTTCACAGGGATGATATATTTTAGGTACAAAAAAATATCACTGCTCATGATATTTCATTAGTCATAATAATAACTCTTTATTTCCCAGTTTCCGATATTCCATCAGACATGAAATGTAACCCGTTGCACTTATCTTCATAGCTATTGGGGCTAGAAATGTTCTTCCCCATTTAAATAAAAATGATAAAAATCTCCAATTTTGGGTTCAGCACCATTTTCTATAGTAACCCATAATCTTGGAGAACATACTGGTCTGTGTGCATTGTAGCTGTTTCAACATGATGCTTGGATGTCTGTTGCATCTTGGTTCTTTGCACCTGTCTCTCTAAAAGGAGCCTTGAGGTTTTTTTTATCGTTGCATATATGCAAAACACGATCTCGGCTCCCTAGAATTATTCCTCCTTGGCAGTTGTCCAGCAGCAGCCATATAAATCAGCTGCCTTCAACACATAAAGTACATAGGTTCTCTAATGCCTCATTTGCATCTCCTTGAATTATAAAAAATATTCCCTTTGCAGGCATTGTCGGTATTGGAAGACCAGACCAATCCATATGCTGTACTGATTTTGAAAGCCCAGAAGGATGCTGTTCATTTCTCACAAACCTTGAAAGTATTTGGAGATTTTCCAGACTGTCCGCTGAAGGTTTTTCCTCCATAAATGTTGGGTTTGTAATCTGAAACTCTCAAATGAGATAATTTGCTTAGTAAGTGCAGTAGACTCTCAGGGCCCTTGCACGCAGCTCTATATCCCAGAATATCAAGGCAGAAAGTGTTGTGGTTGCACCTGAATGTGAGGCTGAGAGAGTGGAGTCTGGCGCCAGGAGTGTGAAACGGGTTGCTCGGAAGCAAGAGTCTGACGGGGAGCACGAGAGGAAGAGGATTAGGCAAATACTTAATGAATCCTCTGATGAAAATACTTTTACGGGATTTGCTAGGGATGATGGATCTGGTGGTGAGGAGCAGTCCATGGGTAATGGGGATGATGGTTCACTGAGCTCAGATGACATGGACTGCAAGTTCACAATGTGTGTTAAGAGCCAACTAGTAGTGACCCGCAGGGGTGGTTGATCCATACATAATTGATTCTAAACTCGTGGGGCGGGGGGGGATTTCCCTTCCTGGGTCGTTATAGAAATTATTCCAAAAATTTTTTAATAAATTTTGTAATTGAAACGTAATTACTAACGAAATTTCGTTTTTATTCGTTACGCCAGCTGGGAGGCTAGAGTGGAGGGCTTCCTCTCCCCCCCCCCCAGAGCTAAGAAGCATTGCGCATTATATTTAATGTGCAATGCCTCTCAGCTGGGAGGGGCAGGGAGGGAAGAAGGGAGAGCAAGCACTCCCTTCTTCCCTCCCTGCCCCCCCCAAGCTCAGAAGCATCGTGCATTATATTTAATGCGCGATGCCTCTCAGCTGGGAGGGGCAGAGAGGCATCGCGCATTAAATATGCCTTCCTCCCTCCCCAGCTCAGAAGCATCGCAGGTTAAATATAACCCAGGATGCCGCTGAGCTTGCGGGGGGAGGAACAGAGGAGTGGATGGTCTGCCCCCCCCCCCGCCAAGATCTAAACGACGCCAATCCTTGGCGCGGTATAGTTCTTGGCATGGAAGGAGGGGCGGAGGGCGTCCCCTCGCGTCCTCCTTTCCTGCTGAGAACTAACTCCGAGATCCAGGCTCTCCCTCCGCTTGTGAGGGAGAGCCTGGGGAAACAGAGGAAAGCTCGGCCGGGCTGCTTCCAAAGCACCGGCCTCAGCTGGTGAGTGGAGAAAGGAGGGTGCTGCTGCCCTCCAGTCTCCTCTCGCGAGTTGAGAACTGAGGAGGGGAAAAAACGACCTAATAACGTGACCTTTACAAAAAATGGCGATCCCGGGTTCGGTTTTGAAACTTCACTTCCAGGTTGGACGCCGAGGGTCGATATAAGGTCAAAATAATTTCAAATACGAAATATTAACAGGTTTCAAAGTATTTAAATTGGAGATATCCACCCATAGTGACTCGTTTGTGGGCTTTACCAGGGATGGGAATTGGAGTGAAGATTTATTTTATTTATTTATTATTCAAATTTATATACCACTCCATTCCCTTAGGCTCAGGGCGCCCTTTCTTCCCCCTCCTGCTGAACACTTACTTTTTCTTCTACACTGCCGCTTCTGCCACCATTTTGATCCGAAGGGGCAGCGTGAGCATGTTCAGAAGGGGAGGGGGGAGGGACGAAGTTGCCGGCTCGTGCCTTGCCAAGATGTTTCTTGGGCCCTGTTTGAACTTTGCCTTGTTCCTTGATCCGCCTTGTTTTGAGGAGCCTTTGCCAAGCATTTTGCCAAGACCTTTGCCTTTGGATTTTACTACGGACTCTTTACTTTTGGATTGAACTTTTCAATATTTTGATGGACAATTACCTTTTCATCTGTTCTTTATTATTCAATAAATAGTTTGCTGATTACCGTCTCTGTGTGTGTGATTAAGGGGCCGGCCGAGTCCTTGCATCGTGATAGTTTCTGCACAAAAAGCTATATGTAACTGTTGCCAAAAGTCCCAGGCTCAGCTAGCTAACCAATCAATTTTGTGCTTTGAATTTTTCAGTTAACACACTCACCAACAGATTGCACATGCTCCAACAGATGATCATGTCATCATTGTATCTTCCGGATGCCTGATTGGCTTTTAAAATGGTTTCAAGAGTCTGAAACACCGTAGCTACATCGTGGCCACAGGTCTGATACAAAATACCATCCACTGTGTTCTTTTCAGTGCAGAATAATATTGCATTTTGTAGATTTAGGTTGATTTTGATAATAGATCGGATAATAGATCAGATAAAATAAAATAATTGTTAAGATTTTAAAATGCAAGGTGTATGTATATTGCATCCCTTTGTATGAAATAGGGCTGGTTCTGGTCCAGTATCACACACATATTTTGCAATGAAATAAGACCTTATGAGTTGAAACAATGTATGATTTTGCAAGAAAAAGAAGAAGAAACAATTAAAAATCAAAATTCCTATTTGTGGAAAGAACATTGTAAAGCGTGGGACAAAATAGGTATCGAATTCTAAAGCTCTAAATGAGTAAAGTCATGTCTTTGAATATAAAGATGATTAAAAAGACAATATAATTTGCAAAAAGATATTTACAAGTTTGGTCCCTTTCATTTGGACAGTGATTTTAATTACTTGCACAAGGGAGGGGGTGAATATAAAAGCCTACACTGTGTACTTTCCCCTTAAATTGCATTCCACTGTAATTTTGTGCTGTTCAGTTCTTCTTTCGCCCCACTAAATCTCTCTCTCTCTCTCTCTCTCTCTCTCTCCCTCTCCCTCTCCCTCTCCCTTTTGTTCTGTGTGAACCAGTACTCAACAATATTCTATCAGTCAGGTTTAAAATCCAGCATTCCAACCTTCATTACGCTTTCATTTGCCAAAACTTTTCAAGTAAGGTTCCAAATCCTTTGTGTATATACTTATTTTCATAGCTTTCCATAGAATCATCAGGCATAAAACCCACTTCCAAATGTTTTATTTCAACCTCCTTCCCACTGTATACCTATTGGCTTATATGTCTTGTCAACACAAAAGCCACAGTTAAAGCATGGCTAAGAATAAGAATCTAAGGATATGGGGCCCTTTCACACTATACAATTATAGCTCATGATTCCACTTTAACTGCTGTTATAACACCGTACAGAATCCTAGGATTTACAGCAGTGTTTTTCAACCTTTTTTGAGCCGCGACACATTTTTTACATTTACAAAATCCTGGGGCACACCACCAACCAAAATGACACAAAATGACACTCTAACACAGTAATACATATAGTTAATATGTTTTTAAATGTAGCTATATACAGGGAGCCCGAGTGGAGAAGAAAAAGTGTTTGGCAGGAGGGGGAAGAAAGGATATTGGAGGTTCCAATTTCCCACAACACACCTGATGATCACTCACGGCACACTGGTTGGGAAACACTGATTTACAGGTTAGGGAAGAGTATTTAGAGTTCGCCTTACTGACCTCAAACTTGTGCCAGTCATGTCAAGCTAATCATCTGCAAAGCAAATCTGGTTTCTTCCAAATCAGTTTTAGATGAGTCCATAGTTCTGCAACTGGATAGTGTGAAAGGATTCTTAGCTTCAGGAGCTGAGTGGCACAAATACATCAAAAAATGTATTGCTGGTTTCTACTAACCAAGAATCAAATAAATATAATATGTTGGATGCAGACATTGTGATACTGTTTGCCCTCCATAGTCACAGATATGGCATCCATGGATTCAACCTTCCATGGGTTGAACGTATCCCAAACTCAATTTCCCCCAGCTTCAAATTGCAAACCTCGATTTTACCATTTAATAATAATATTAATAATAATAATACAATTTATTTGTATCCCGCCACCATCTCCTGGGGCGGCTAACATGAGGCCGAGCCCTTCTAAAATACAATACAACACAGTAAAATACAAAACACAAAACAAAATACATTAGAAATAATAATAATAATACAATTACAATAACAAAATGATACAAGAAATGCACACAATAAAACCAAATAAAACAATAAAACCCACTTATCTTGCCAAGTGGGCAAGTTAAAATGATAAAACCCTGGGTGAGATAGGAGTAGGGGATAGCAAATGAGGGGGGCCCAAGAAAATGAAATAGTGGGGCCAATTACTCCATCACTGTATATGATGGAAGTTCAGCACCTCTGGATTTTGATGTCCACGAAGGATCCTGGAAACTAACAACAATGGATATCAAGGGCCCACTGTATTTAGTTAAAGTTAAGATCTTCTGGGGAGATCCTGCTCTTGGTCCCACCTCTTTTGCAGGTGCGATTGGTCGGGACAAGAGACAGGTCCTTCCCAGTGGTGGCCCCTCAGCTGTGGAACTCCTACCGCAGCGAAATTAGATCAGCTCCCTCCCTCCTGACCTTTAAAAATTAAAAACTTGGGTATGGGACCAAGCCTTCGAAGAGTAATTCAGTGCAATAAGTGGATATGAAATAAGGGCAACAAGAGTGGAATGGCTCCTGGACTGTGACTTTGGATTTGTGTGGTTTAATAATTGGTTTTTAATGCATAGATGTTATTTCTTAACTTTTACTGTTTTTAATGTATATGCTTATTGTTTTACATGTTTGTTTTTACAGCATTGAATTGTTGACAATTGGTAAGCCACTCTGAGTCCCTTCAGGGTGAGAGAGGGCAGGGTATAAATATACAGCAGGTTAAACCACTGAGCTGCTGAACTTGCTGACCGAAAGGTTGGCGGTTCGAATCTGAGGAGTGGGGTGAGCTCCCGCTGTTAGCCCCAGCTTCCGCCAACCTAGCTGTTTGAAAACATGCAAATGCGAGTAGATCAATAAGTAGCAATCCAGTGAGAAAGTAACAACACTCCATGTAGTCATGCCAGCCGCATGACCTTGGAGGCTTCTACAACGCCTGCTCTTCGGCTTAGAAATGGAGATGAGCACCACTCCCCAGAGTAAGACACGACTAGACTTAATGTCAAGGGGAAACCTTTGCTTTTATGTATAGTAAATAAATAAATAAATAAGTTCTAATTAAAGTAGAGCAATTGACAGTTGTTCCCAGTATAAATGGAAAAACTATATCCTGGAAAAGTGCTATGGAACTAAAAGAACTATTTTTGAAGCCTGTGTCTACTCTAAAATGTGTCCTGCTGCCTTCCGCCCATGACATTTGTGCATATATGTGCCTTCAAGTCAATTAAAAGTTTATGAATTTTATAGTATTTTCCTAGGTATCTGATACGTGGAATTTAAGATCATCTGGGGAGGCTCTGCTCTTGGTCCCACCTCCCAGGCAGGCACGATTGGCAAAGATGAGAGACAGGGCCTTCTTAGTGGTGGCCCCTTGGCTGCAGAACTCCCTCCCCAGGGATATTAGATCCTCCTGATCTTCCGCAAGAGAGTGAAAACTTTGGCTTTGTGACCAAGCCTTTAGATAACTTGTGCAATAGATGGACTTGGAACAATGTGCAGTGACCATTGGAAAAGACCGGATTACACTTGTGGATTACGTGGGACTCTGATTGTATTGTTTTTAGATGTTTTAATTGTTTTTAATGTACTTTTAAATTTTATTTTAATATTTATTTAAGTGTACATTGATTTTTAAGGCATTGAATCATTGTCTGTATGTAAAGCCATCTTGAGTCCCCTCCGAGACGAGAAAGTTAGGGTAGAAATGTCATAAACAAAGAAATAATAGGAGTTAGCTGCCTTTGCCTTCCTTTGACATTTATTTATTTATTTACTTCATTTATATTCTGCTCTTCTCACCCCGAAGGGGACTCAGAGCGGATTACAGTACATATACTTGCAGACAATCCCTGCAGTTCAACATATACATATATTGACGAACATAGACGAACAAAGAAGAACAAAGAGGCAATTTTCTGGCAATCTTCTGGCCACAGGGGGAGCTGACACACTCCTCATCTCTGGCAGGCCTCCAAAAAATTGCTATCATACTGGAATTCTCCAGATATTAAATAATGGGTCTACTATCATCTTCGAGACTTCGAGTCTCGAAGATTATAGTAGACCCATTATTTAATACACTCCTCATCTCTCTCAGCATTTTCCAGCTTCCCTTGTTGTTCTTCCGCATTCCTTTCAGCGATTCCTGGAGTTCTTTATGGCCTCATAAATCAGTCAAAATTCGCCTCCCCACTTAGTGTGGTACCTTTATCTCCTACTTGACAAATGAACTGTCTTTCGGGCTGCAAAGGTCAACAGCAGGCTACACTTAAGGTCGGGCACCCACCTCGACCCAGGCAGGCCTTGAACTCATGACCTACAGGTCAGAGAGATCTTATGCAGCTGACACTTAGCCAGCTGCGCCACTTCCCGGTGCTGGAAGTCCTCCATCCAAAAGCAAACCAGGCCTGATCCTATTTAGCAATGCCAATACCAGATTGAATTTACTGCATTAAGTGTATTTAGCCCTCTACTCAGTGGCATTTACCTCTGGTAAATCGAATGCCCCAAAAACATTGTATACAGAAAATTCCCCTATAAAGAAATAACAAAGCCAAGCATGTTTTAATGAAATTATCTATCACATCAGATTTTAAGGAGAGTTGTTAAAATGTTGATGAATGAATATAGTATAACATGATGAGTCAGGGACACTAAAAGGACCAAATGGATAGGTTCCACTAGATACTACCATAAGTACCAAGATGCTTTACTTTATAACCCAGTGTGATTAAACTGCATGAAAATTAAGATGTGATAATGCTACAGTAAAATAAGTCTTAAAAAATAAAGAGGCTTCTAACAAAACTACAGCATTAAAATCTCAGAGGAAATACTGATGGGAGACATTTCTCGAAGGGAGATCGAGTAGGTAGAACTTTCATATGGAAAGAATTTGTAAAAGAGCCCACCAAGAAGCAATGTTGTTAAACCTATCATTATTGGGTGTATTATTGATCTGCACACTGGCCAACTCATACCGTTGTGGGGAGAGTATAAACGTGGGTTGAGTAGAGTTCGGCACATGCTGAAAGAGTCATATAATAGATTAACCACATGTCCAATGCAATGCAGCTCCCATCTCCTGTGACCATCAAGATTCGTCTCCGTCTTCGGACTTTGGCACATATCATCATGGCAACTAAACCCAAGTAAATGTTGAATTTAATACATTCCCATCCGTCCGCAGTAAAGAATCAGGAAAAGGCTAATGGCAGTCTGGGCAGCAGTTTCTGGAACTCTTAATACCTGCTTTGTTATTCTTGGCCTTGACGTCTAGCTTTGCTCTCTATTGCACTTTGCTGGTTTTGGCTCAGAGCTTTGGGCTGGCTTTATCTACCCGTCTAAGATCATGACTAGTTGCATTTCAATATGAGCATAAGTTCAATGCCTGTGTTATCTGGGAATTTTAAAAAAGTAAATACTGAGTTTTGGGAAACTTTGATGACAAAACCCTAAAGAGTTGATTATCTTTGCATTGCAAGACTTACTTTTTTTAAAAAATGCACAGCTTTCTTGGTTTTGAAACAGCATTTTCTGAACAGAAAGCAACATTTCAATGCTTGTTTTCTGTGCAGAAAATTCTGGTTTCTGTGCAGAAAATGGTAATTTGTGTAAACAGAAGAAATCCTTAGTTGTAAATAGCCTTTGAAAATTATTTATTTATTTGTTATTTTCATTTCTACCCTGCCCTTATCCCATGGGGGGACTCAGGGCGGCTTACATATGCATCAAAGATGCGATCAACGTTTTGATGGCTTTTTCGCATGGGAAAAAATTGTAAAATTATTCTTTCTTGCTTGCAAGAAAAACATTTATTATAATGTATACTCCTAGTTGCTCTTAATAAAATCTGCATTGTCTTCCCCACATTGGAGTTTCAATATCTTATTTTATTTCCACCCTAAAATTCACAGAATGTATGCTATATTTTCCTAATCTGTAAAACAATTTGTCTCGTCTCTTGGCATTACTTCGTGAACGAAGATTCTTAGGAAGGACTCATCCCATGCTTTTTACAAGCGCGTTGATGACTAAAAAGGCCAATCTGAGATAGGCAAGTTTGGTTGCAGAAATTCACTTCTTCCTCTCCCTCCTCCTTCCCTCCTTCCTGCACAGCAGTAAGTATCCTTGGGTGATGTTGTTTCCAAGTTGCGGTTCTTTCTGCGTTGTCGTTTCTCTTCGAGACCCATTTGGCGTGTCTTCTCGAAAGAGGCCGCAGCATTGTGGATAGTGCGTCTCCATGCCTCCCGATGTGAGGCCAGGGCAGACCATTGTTGGTGATCAATCTGGCCGAGCCTGAGATGTTGTTTCAGGGAGTCCTTATATCTCTTTTTGGGGGCACCTCTCTTGCGCTGACCCATGGCGAGTTCACCATTGAGTAGTATCTTTTGGAAGTGGTGGTCCTCCATCCTAGAGGCATGCCCTGCCCAGCGCAGCTGTGTTTTCAATAGCATGGGTTCAATGGACAGCAACATTAGTCACATAGTCAGTCCAGTGTATATTTAGGATTGTGTGAAGACAGCGCTGATGAAAGCATTCAAGGAGTCGTAGGTGTTGGCAATAGGTGACCCATGTTTCAGACCCATAGAGGAGAATAGACAGGATGATAGACACACACTGATTTTGGTGCTTCGCCTCAGGTGCTTGTTGCTCCAGACTCTTTTGCCTTCCAAATGCACTATATGCCTTTGCTAATCTGTGATCTATCTCTTTATCAATCTTGGCGTCTGAAGAGATGATGCTTCCCAGGTAGGTGAACTGCTGAACAGACCTAAGCACAGATTTGCCTATGCTGAGGTTGGGATGATGGGGTTCTTCCTGTGGTGCGGGCTGGTAGAGAACTTCCATTCATCTAATTCGCACCACTTTCCCCATTGAGTCCCTTCCCCTCCTTTAAAGCTCCTTTGCTCCCTGAATGACGAAGAATCTGATAGTGCCAGTAAAAGGGAGCGCTGTTGTTTGGGGGTGGGGACCAAAAATGTGCTGTCATCTCACTTCTCCAGGCTGCCGGAGCCCAGAGAGGATGGGCTGAATGGGGGGACTTTATCCTGGATTCCGCATTGGGATCCAGGATGGCAATCCCCGCTGCTCCAACACTGACAAAGGTTCAGATTTTGCTGTAGCATTTGGACCTTTACTAGTGTTTTTTTAACCCATGATCAAATTGGATCAAGTGTCTTACCCCGGGTTCAATCGCATTCACCTGTGTGTGTTGTATGGATGCACCAGGCTAATGTGATTGTAGATGGGACCTGAGTTTTCAGCAATACAAGTAAACAGAAGAAAAAGAGAGAAAGTGGGAGGCAAAGGCACAATATGGGATATTTAAAAAGCAAAAAAGGCCCTGTCTGTATGCCATATGATGCAGTTGCAAACTCAATTATATCGTCAGTGTAGACCAGTGGTTCCCAACCTGTGGTCCATAGACCGCCAGTGGTTTGCAAGAACTAAAATATGGTCCGCAGCCTCACCATTACTACACCATTGCAACAAGAGTGACTGGTCTCGCACAACCCTCTTATAGTGCCACGGCCAGGCATGTAGCCGGGGGTGGGGGTGTGTGTGGAGGGGTTCAGCCCCCCCCCCCAATTCTCAGGGTGGTCCATGAGAAGTAACAAAACACTGAGATACTACCTACAGAACCAAAATACAACTCAAGGCTGTAGCCAGCAACATACAATATAATACAAAACAATGAGAAGGTCAGCTACCACAGTAACAATTATCAATAAGGCAAGGTTGTATGTTTCAACGTAATAGTCCTGTAGACAAAGGTAAATCCCACTGGGGGTATTAAGATAATGATACAAAAGGTTTTCTAGGGTAGATCCTCTCTCACTCAGACTCAGCCCCCCCCCCCCCCTTTGAAACAAAATCCTGTCTATGGCCCTGTCCAAGGCAATGGAGATGTCAGGAGGGGAGAAGCTGACTACCCATGAAAGATGTGACATAAAACCTCCTGACTACTGTTGCTTCTCCTTCTCCTCCCCTCCCCCAAGCAGAGCCATTCCACGTGGCGCCTTGAAGCGGAGACAACTTTGTGTCTTCCCTTTTAGGCATGTTCCGGTGGTTATTTGGGGTGCTGATTCAGAAAATTGCATTGGATAGCCCGCTTCAGCTCTGGATGATTAAATAAGGTTTTCTGTGGGCAAGCAGATGGTGACTACTGGATGGCATATGTTCTGTATCAGAAACTAGAGCTGATTGGTCTATCCAATACAATTTTTTGAATCAGCATCCCAAATAACCAAACCAAATCTAAAGTTGACCAAAAACCAATTCTTCACTTTTTGTCACGTCCCAGCCTGATTCCATAGCCAAGCAAGACCGAAGCCATATTAAACCACAGGCCTCAACCAAGTCTAAAGTGAAGCCTTTACAGAAGCTTCCGTGTCAGCTCACAGTCAAGGCTAGCCGCAGCCCTTTTCCTTCCCAAGCTGATAAGCAGAGCTGGGGAGTCAAATATTCACTTTCCCTTGTTCCGCCAGGTGCAGGCGTTAATGAGCTGACATATTTGCCTGCAGTAAAGGGCCTAAGAAAGTCAAGGCCCCAAACTGTCCATGATGCAGTAGGCGTCTTGAAGATCAACACCATGTGGGACCTATTTAAGTTGGGTCCCGGTGGCGCTCCTCATCTCACGCCAATGTTCAGCTTTCCTTTCCAAGCTTCACGGAACTTCAGTCCAGGGCCAGGCTGTGGGCCTCCAAGTCAACGTACTCAAGTATTTAGCCAAGTCACTGTTTGCCAAGGACTTATCCAAGGATCTAGCCCATTGGGGGCTCAAGCTTTTTCTTCATTTATTGGATCTTGAACTCTTTTGGAACTATTGCTTTGCAATACTCAGATGCAGTGAGCATCTTTGGACTAAAACTTAATCTCTTTCCTCCTATCTACTTATTCTAAATAAAACATTTAACCGTTGCTGCTGGTGGTGGTTTACTGAGGTTCTCTCGGGATCTGGGGTGCAACACTTTTTTGGTACAAATGTTGGAGAGTGGTCCCTGGTCAAAATGATCCCTGGTCCAGTGGTCCATGGTCAAAAAAAGGTTGGGAACCACTGATGTAAAAGGATGACAAAAATGAAAATGTACAGACCCATCCATGCAAAAATGGATGGAGAAGGGGAGTGGAGAGTGGTCCCTGGTCAGAGTAGTCCCTGGTAAAAAATAAAAAGTTTGAGAACCATTGAGCTTAGGAGTGCGTCAGCTCCCCCTGGTGGCCAGAGTTTGCCTCTGTTCATCTATATGTTGTTTATGTGCAAAACGACAGGGATTGTCTGCTAAGTATGTGTACCTGTAATCCGCTCTGAGTCCCCTTCAGGGTGAGAAGAGCAGAATATAAATAAAGTAAATAAACAAATAAATAAACCATTGATGTAGACACATATAATGCAGTTTAACTGCATTAAACTGCATCATTTCCAGATCATGGCTACCTTTTGATTCATTTTCAGCCATTTTGTGATGGCCGGGTGTTCATAGTATGTTTGGTGAACTATTGGCATGTTTTGCATGGGCCCGCACTAATTTCTGTGATTTGATGTAACCCACAAACCCAATGTGCAGTATTGTGTGAGCTGTCCTGTCATATAATAGAGCATTCGGTTTTCTTTGAAGATCCATGCTTGCCTTACTAAAAAGACTGGGAAGGAAGCACAAAATCCTATATATTTACTCTATGTTCGACTTTCCAGAGTCCTTGGTCTGTATCCAAAATGGGAAAGACTTTTAACATTTGGAGTCTAGACATGATCTCCTGAAAAGCGTTCTCAAGGGGATGTGCTTTGCTTTCCTTCAATACTTCTGTTCATCTCTTCTTGGACCTTAAACCCTTTTGGCTTACTTGGTTTTATTATAGAGACCGGCCTGTGGCGTGATGTCATTCAGTTACATCCAGTTTTACCATCTGGTCAAAGTTAGCATCTTGCTTTCTCTCTCATCATCTCTGGAACTTTACATGGCACATGTGCTTTTGCAAGAGGACTGGGACCTATAACATTGTAAAAGTTTTCCTTTATCCTACATCTCATGCCAATAAAAACTATCATCCAGTTTTGCTAGCAGTATGATTTCCAGCTACTTTAGTAGGCAGATTTCTCGACCTTATAGCAATCTACTTTTCCACCAAGTCCACATTTCATAATCTTTTATTAAAAACTCTTAATATAGAAGCATGCCACAGAGATTGTATCCATAGACTTGGGTTTAATGTCTCCCTCTATGAATGAAAGGGTTCTTTCCATGGTAGAACGAAAGTTAGAGACAGGATCAAATTTCCTCCTTACCTTTTTTGTTACTTTTCTGTTGCTTTCTTGGGCCACTGAGAATCTATCTAAAAAGTTTTTTTAAAAAAAAAATAGCCTGAGCAGCCCCATAGCCAGGATTTTGATTTGGGGGGGCTGAGTCTGAGTGAGATTGGGTTTACCCTAACAAACCTTTTGTATCATTATCCTAATACCCCCATGCATATTACATATATTGGAATTCACAAACAACAGAACGAAATAACTATGATAATACACAATATAATGCAATATCAGCCAATTATTTATCAACACAGCACATATAATAAATCTATAACGTATATACACTCTATGCCCTCATAGGGCTCCTACCCGCAAAGAGACGTTAGACCAAATGTTTCCAGTGTGTAGTCCATGACAAATAGAAATCCTTAGTGTAAGTGAGTCCCAATATTAAAGTCCACGCAAGGTAAATGTAAAATGTCTGTTAAATCCACACATTAGGATAGTGTCGGGGTAGGAAAAACAACAGTAATCCAGTCTGTGTTGATGATGGCCGCTTGATAATCCGCAATGGTATTATGACTGAATACAGCTGGGGTAAAAAAGCCCTTGCAACGTAAGATGCATCCAATGGTTGTATAGTTGTCACTGGCCGTTGCAGGGGCTTTTTTGCCCCAGCAGTACGCCAGGGGTGGGCAATTACCGGCCCTCCAGGTGTTTTGGACATCCAGAAATCCTAACAGCTGGTAAACTGGCTAGGATTTCTGGGAGTTGAAGTCCAAAACACCTGGAGGGCCAGTAATTGCCCACTCCTGATATACGTTATAGATTTATTATATGAGCTGTGTTGATAAATAATTGGCTAATATTGCATTATATTGTGTATTATCATCGTTATTTTGTTCTGTTGTTTGTGAGTTGCTTAGTAGCAACCTCCCCATTGCACGGATCCTTCTATGGGATATATTGAGCATGGTGATCAGATTATGATATGAATAAACATAACAGTTTAAATCAGTAGTTCCCAAACTTTTTTGGCCCCCTTTCCAGAAAAATTTTACTCAGTGCCCCCCTAGAAATTTTTTTTAAAATTTTAATAGCAATTAAACAGAAAGATATATGTACTAATACAGTGGTGATCAATATGGCCAAGCCTGAGATGTTGTTTCAGGGAGTCCTTATATCTCTTTTTGGGGGCACCTCTCTTGCGCTGACCCGTGGCGAGTTCACCATAGAGTAGTATCTTTGGGAGGCGGTGGTCCTCCATCCTAGAGACGTGCCCTGCCCAGCGCAGCTGTGTTCTCAATAGCATGGCGATCCTTGCTTGCTCAAGGACAGCAACATTAGTCACATAGTCGGTCCAGTGTATATTTAGGATTATAAATAAATAAATAAATAGTTTACACATCTTTATCAGCCTATCTTCTGTGTTGGAATAACTGCTAGCTTTCATTTCTGAGCATATATCATTCATGCTGCAGTTATCATATATTGTAACAATCTTCCAAATTTTCTTTCTAAATGGTCATTCAGTATTCTCAATACTATCACACTCTCCACAATCTTCCAAAAGTGTGGGGTTGCTCTGACGTTTCACCTTAAGCTTCAGGGCATTCTCCAACTTTGCTTAACTAACCCACTTCATGAAACAGGAGTCAGAGTTTGTGATCCATTTCTAGATAAATGGTGGATGTAGACAAGTTTGTTTTAACTGGAGAAACCAAGGACTGAACCTGCAACATTCAGCATACAAAATATGTGTTCTGCCCCTGAGCTATGTTCCTTTCCCAGAAATATGTTTCTGATGTTCTTTATCTTCTTGTAGACTTCTTGAAGAGGTTAAATGGAGTCCCAGGGTTACCTACATAATAGTTTGAAAACCACATCACCCTCAGACATTCCTCCGATGACATAACATAAGAAAACTAGGTCCAAAAGATCTTACCCCAGGTTTCTTTTTCCACCTTACCGTCCTTTCTCCTTTCAAATAAAACCGCATTTACCCTCAAAGAGGGGAAAAAATGAAATGTGTTCAACATATGGCATCCAAGACCATTTGATATTTTAAATCTATAGTAAATGTCAGGAACAATTTTTACTGCCCTCCCTGCATTACAAGCGCTTGGATCATTTGTCTTTCAAAGGACTAGTAAACCTTAATTTGCTTTAGCAGCTCTCAGTGGATTTTTATTGTTTCTTACTGCTGCCTCTCAACTCGTGTAATTTGTAAAACTAAATATGAACTGCTAAACTCCATCAATCCGGTAGTATTCTTTTAATATCAATTTTTACATAATTAGCCTGCAAACTGTGTTCAATTACTGACAATTAATCTCATGTAGTTGGAAGGACAACATTCATTTCACAGTGAGCAGCATCTAAAATGGAAGGAGTTTATTTTAATATATGGGGGGAAACACATTTTTCTATGCTAACAAAATGGAACACATCCAGAGGAAGCCAATAATCAGAATGGCGCAGGGTCGAGAAAATATGAAAAAAATGACGGAAAGAGCTGGGTAAACTTAGCCTACAAAAGCAGAAGTTAAGAGTAGACCTTATAGACATATCAATGAAATACCTCCAGGATTGATGACCAGAACAGTGATTTTCAACCTTTTTTGAGCCGTGGCACATTTTTTGCATTTCCAAAATCCTGGGGCATACCACCAACCAAAATGACACAAAATGACACTCTAACACAGTAATACATATAGTTAATATGTTTTTAAATGTATTTATACACTCACTTAGTGTGAAACCTGGGCCTGTTTTGATGAACACAAAATGGATATCCTGGCAGGAATGGTAGAAATGCACACGCAAAGATGCGCCTTATAGTTTATATATGAATGAAGTTGGAAAATAATTTCCCATGGCACACCTGATGATCTCTCACGGCACACTAGTGTTCCACAGCACACTGGTTGAAAATCACTGGTCCAGAAAATAGGACAGATTTCTTCTCATTTGTTCCTAGGAGTAGACAGCACATCTCAGTTGTACTTTAACAGAAATGTTCTAACACTGAGGGCTCTTCAACAATAGATCAGATTGTCTTGAGAGGTAAAAGGGTTGCTTTGATAAAGGAATTGAAAAATCATAGAATCACAGAGTCATTTAGTTGGAAGAGAACTCATGACTCATCCAGTCCAATCCCCTGCCAAGAAGCAGGAAAATCATATGCAAGCACCCCCAACAGATGGCCATCCAGCTTCTGTTTAAAAGCCTCCACCACACTCCAGGGCAGAGAGTTCCACTGCTGAACTGCTCTCACACGCCAAAACTCAATACAAAGGCAGCAATTCAATATCAAAAGTTATATTAATATAATATTCAGGCATAAAGGACAACACAGTACATTCCAGGAGACCAAGTGCATATACTTGCGTCTACAATTGACGTGAATCGAGCCGCGTGACGAATCCGCTAATGAAACATTGAGTCCTGGATAATCCGGAGTAAATCCATTCAAGTGCAGCGTTACGAAGAAATGTTTGCAAAAGGTCCCGGAGTGTTCAATATAGAGACAAATGCTCAAGTCCTCTGTCCTGGAGGCAAAAGCCGAAAGGTGATAGGGCCCAGAAAGGGAGCCGAATCCCTCCCAAAGATGAACATATTTGCCAGGGGCCAACGGGCTGGCGTCTACAATTGACGCGGCTCGATTCACGTCAATTGTAGACGCAAGTATATGCACTTGGTCTCCTGGAATGTACTGTGTTGTCCTTTATGCCTGAATATTATATTAATATAACTTTTGATATTGAATTGCTGCCTTTGTATTGAGTTTTGGCGTTTACGCAGCCCTTGCTCTTTCCTTTAGTGTAGAACTGCTCTCACAGTCAGGAAGTTCTCCCTCAAGTTCAGGTGGAATCTCTTTTCCTGTAGTTTGAAGCCATTGTTCCACATCCTAGTCTCTAGGGCAGCAGAAAATAAGTTTGCCCCCTTCTCCCTATGACTTCTCACATATTTATACATGGCACTCATCATGTCTCTTCTCAGCCTTCTCTTCTGCAGGCTAAACATGCCCAGTTCTTTAAGCTGTTCTTCAGAGGACTTGTTTTGGCATCCTTCTGTCAAAGTTGTAGTAGATGTATCATTACAGTGGATTCTGAATTTTGCAGGGGGTTGAATTATTTCAGGGTTTGTTTATTTATTTACGACATTTCTACTCCGCCTTTCTCCATCTTTGAGGGGACTCAAGGCGGCTTACACTTATGCGGCTATTTGATGCCTTCAAAAACAACTTACAATTAAAATAAGCATTGTAAAATAGAATTATAAAATACATAAAACATTTAAAAACATATGAAACAATACCTTCACTGTTAACCACGTTATCCAAAGTCATAGTCTGGGCCAGGGGTTGGGAACCTTTTTGACTCAGAGAGCCATGAAAGCAAAATATTTGGAAATTTATTTCAGTGAGAGCCATGTAAAATATATAATATATTTTAAGACTGAATTCAACAAAATGTCAGTATATGCATATATACTATGAGAAAAGGATTCCTCTGGCAGAATGACAGGACACTTCAGACCTGGTTCTGCAAAAGGCATGCTCAGGACTCTGGGAAAAAAGAGAAGATGAAAGGAAGGGGGGAAGAAAGAAAGAAAGAAAGAAAGAAAGAGGAAATAAGGGAGGGAGGGGGAGATGAAGAAAGAAAAGAAGAATGAACTATGGAAAAGGAAGAAAAAAGCAGAAGAGAGACAAGGAGGGGAAAAGAAAGAAGGAAATGGGAAGGGAGGAAAGGAAAGGGTGGGGAAAAGAAAGGGAGTGAGGAAAAAGTAAAATAATGAAGAGAAAAGAAGAAAATAAAAAGGGGGGAGAGAGAGAGAAGTGAAAAGAAAGGAAGGAGAAGGAAAGGAAGACTTGGGGGGAAAAGAATAGAAGAGGAAGGAAGGAAGGAAAAGGGAAAGAGGGAGAATTGAGGAAAGAAGAAGAGAGAGAAGGAGAAGGAAAGGGGGAGAAAGGAAGGAAGAGGAAGGAAGGAAGAGGGAGAATGGAAGAAAGAAGGAAGGGGAGAGAGGGAGGGAAAGGAAGGAGAGAAGGAGAGGATGAAGGGAGAGAAAGGAAGGAAGAGGAAGGAAGGAAGAGAGAATGGAGAAAAGAAGGAAGGAGAGAAGGAGAAGGAAAGGGTGAAGGGGAGAAAGAAAGGAAGGAAGGAAGGAAGGAAGGAAGAGGGGGAATGGAGGAAAGAAGGAAGGAGAGAAGGAAAAGGAAAGGAGAAGGAAAGGGTGCATGCTGGGAAACTCAGGCCTGGGCTGCTCTGGAGAGCCAGATGCAATAATAAAAAGAGCCACATCTGGCTCCCAAGCCATAGGTTCCCTACCCCTGGTCTAGGCCATTCCAGTAGTCATTGCACATAATTTCATATTTATCTATTGCACAAAATCTCCAAAGGCTCGATCAAAAAGCCATGTTTTCACTTTCTTACAGACGGTCAGGAGGGGGCTCATCTAATATCTAATATCCCTAGGGAGGGAATTCATTGATTTTTGCTTTGTTCTCCAATGTCATCCTTATTTTGGCTAAGGATAGACTGTTCTGTTTAGCAAGAAGTGACCCAGAAGTTTTAACAATTTTTTGGAGGGAACAAAGCATGGGGTACAACCAAAGTAGACACCTAGTCTAGTCCAAGAACATTGCTCACCTTGGAAGAGATCATGTTCACTCTGTGAGGACAAAAAAGACAACCAAGTCCAACACCTTGCCATCCAACCTTAGGTTGAAGTTCTCCAAATGAGAATCAGTCACACTCCTATGAAGTCTGTTCCACTTCTGAACGGTTATTACAGTCAAGACTGCCTGCTGCATAGTTTTTGAAAATAACATAAATAGCAAATGTTGATTTTCCCATTTACATAAGGGTCACCATTTTAGTCTCTCTCTTCTTCTCTTGGCTTTTCTTCGTGAACAAAGATTCAGGAAGGACTCATTGCACGCTTTCTACAAGTGTGTTGATGATTCGGAAGTTGGATGTGCCACAGAACTGGCCTCACCCTTTAAACCAAAGGTTCATCTGCCAGAGCCTAGCAAGCTGCGACGGTGGCAGTGAGGTCCTCAGGTCATAGGTTTGGTTCGAGTTTCCTTCTCTAGATAGTTGACCTTACAGGGTTAAACGAGCACCATCTGCCCGGGTTTGAAATCAGAGTTTTCATTCTCCTAGGATGGTTGCCAAAAGGCTAGAGAGCCCATCCTGCCCATTGACGCTCTTTGTTAGACTCTTCGGTTGTGACCTGTCTGGCATGGGAGGCCCTACCGGTGGCTATTATGCCACCACCAGTATAGCTCACAACTTCATTAGGGTACATAAGCCTCTCCCCCACAACAACGGTGTGCCAACAGAGAGGCCATTTTAGTAAGCCATTGAATATAATGGGACTTGAGGTACTCATTGGTTTGGTATCTGAGGAAGCACATTCCAGCAGATACTAGTGGCTCAATATAAACAAAAATATGAAAACACCACTTCAATAATCATCACTCAAAGAGAACAAAATTCCCATAATCTATTTTTCATGGGGAAAAAAAGATTTTGCAAAGCTGAAACAAATATTTTTCCCCATTTTCCCCGTATTTATTCCAGGAATTATTTCCTACCATTCTCACAAAGACTAGTGCTCACAAAAGGATGGCTTCATGCCTCTCCCAGCCTCATTGTACATGCTTGGCCACACTCTATTCTAAGTGGTCTGTTGACATTAGCTTTCAGGACACACAAGCTGAGCTTATCTCATTTCCCACAAGGAAATGGGAGATGGGGAGGATGCAGCCGTATGATTGTGAAAAGTGGGGCTGTTGTTACAGCAGTAATAGATTTGATCTCGGAGTAATTGGCAGTTCTGCCTCCTTATTTATGCCTCTTCTTCTCTGCGTCATCAACATAAGCATCTGTGGTGTTAGATGGGGGCGCCTTGATTATAAGGCAATAAAAATATCCCGGCAAATGTATAAAAATGGCACCTTGCCCATGTTGGGAGAGAAGGGGCCAAATAAACATAAACTGATGAGTAATATTGCTCAAAGGGTCACATAAATTATCCAGCACATGGTATAAAGAGTAAATAGCAGATTTTTTGTCTTGTAGTACAGTTATTGTTTGACAGAGCATTAAGAGGAATCTAGTAACATTTTGTTACTGGTGCTGAATAATGGAAGCCAATCTAACCCCTCACATATCTCATGTTAGCAAGAAAGGAAGGTGAATGATAAATAATATGACACATAGGCAGGGATTCTGTAAGTGGCATATGCAGGCATTAAGTCAGCCTTATGCTTGCAGATGTCTTTTGTGTTTGTGCTGCAGAGTTTGTTATCCCTTTTCTCCCTCCACACTGGCCAAAGTCTTCTCCAGACTCTTCTCTGCAGCTTCCATATGGCCCTTCCATGTTTGAAAACGGAGTTTAAGATTCAAAAGTAGTTGGCAATTAGTTAGCTAAGCAAGGGTAAGAGGCCCATCTTGATTTTCCCCACTATACCAAAGCAAAGGCAAACTGCTGCAGCCTCTCCTAGCTTATTTATTTATCATTTAAAACTTTTATATACCGATCTTCTCAACTTCCGCAGAGGGACTCAGGCCGGTTAACAGCAAGGATTCAATGCCAAATTACAATTTAAAACATTATAAAACAATGAAAAGGTTAAATACAAATAGATTAAAATACATAAAAATACACATAAACCAGATCGCCAAGATAAAAAGCATGTCCAATTTTGGTCCACATACATAATCGATGGCTTAGTCTATTATTAAACTCAAGAACAACAAAATTGGACTAAGCCATATATATCATATCAAAATAGCATTAATTATCCAAAGGTGAAGCACACATACCTAAGTGCAAACTATACATTCAATATATAACTCCATATTAGACCTTAAATACACAATGAATACATCCGTATACATCAAATAGATTAAAAGCGCCATACATCCTTATTCAATGGAGGGGAACCAGGAAAGAGTTAATAGGGATGTTTACAGACTGGAGTGACGAAAAGTCTCTGAGGGTATAGTAAGTACCAAAGCTAATGTATAGTTTATCCCAGGGCTGTCCAACTGGCGGCCCCGGGGCCGTACATGGCCCCCCATCCTGTTGGACACGGCCCCCGCTATGCCCCCGGCCGCCATTTTTAATTTTTTTTTAAAAAAACAAATTTCTTTAAAAAAATTTTTTTTAATGGCGGCCGGGGGAAAGGGGGAGGCGGGGGAGGGAGGAGGAAGTGAGCCAGCTCCTCCTCCCTGCACCGCCCCCTCCCTGAACTCTCCCTCCTCCTCTTTCCCGGGCGCCGCTGCTGTTTCGTGCGCCGCAGTGCCAGTGGAAGAGGAGGAGGAGGAGGGAGAACTCTCCCTCCTCCTCCTCTTTCCCCCTGCCCGCGCCTTTGCCGGATCCCGGCGCCGGCGCAAGACGGGAGAAAGAGGAGGGACGAAGGAGAAGGCAGTCAGCTGAGTGCCTCTCCTTCGTCCCTCTTCCCCCCCGCGCGTGCCGGCGCCCGGGATCCGGGCAAGGGCGCGGGCGGGGGGAAAGAGGAGGAGGAGGGAGAGTTCTCCCTCCTCCTCCTCCTCTTCCCCCGGCGTCGCTGCTTTCCCGTGCGCCGCAGCGCCGGTGGAGGAGGAGGAGGAGGAGGGAGAACTCTCCCTCCTCCTCCTCCTTTTTCCCCGGCGCCGCGGCGCACGGGACACCGGCTGCGCCGGGAAGGGCGGGAGGGTGCGAGGAGGTGGGCCTCCTCCTCCTCCTTCCCGGCGCCGCTGGTGTCCCATGCGCCGCGGCGCCGGGGAAAGAGGAGGAGGAGGAGGGAGAATGACAGTTTAGGAGGGGGCCTGGGGCGGGGCCTGGGGCGGGGCCGAACGCCCCCCAGGTCATCAGTGACCTCAATTCTGGCCCTTGGCCGGTTAGAAGTTGGACAGCACTGGTCTATCCAATGGTGTAGCAGCCTTACCGGGTTGTACCAATTAAGGAGGATAATCTGAATTATCTGCAGTTGACGTCCTGGGGTAGCTCAATACATATCGTAATCCCCAATGGGAAATTAATGTATGCACAGAGGGAACAACCAGGCAATCCGTTTGAGAATGCAGTGAAAACAATCGAACTTACTCCGTATGCAAACACAGGGCTCCCTCCGAGTCGTAGCCAGGCATGGTGAAGAAGTAAAAATAATGCAGTTTGTATCCAAATGCTCAGCGGCGCCCGGGATACAGGTATCTTAGTCCCCGGAGAAAAGAGAACATGGAATTCCAAACTTTAGCACGCCAAAATGTTCTCCAGAATGAAGTAATCTGTATACCTTTATAAAGCGGAATGTTTGTATGTATGTATGTGTGCGGAGGGCAGGAGGGCAGGAAGGCGGATATGTGGCAGCCACTTTCACAGGCCACAGCGACCAGCGCGGGTGATAGACCTGCACCAAACTTGGTACACATAACCCCCATAACCCCCTTTACGTCTTGGTGCGGTTCGGGGGACATGACCCACGGATTATGGGATTTGTAGTACTTTCAAACACTTTGGTTCCCACAGACCACTGAGGCCACCAAAAAGGACCAATACAGACCACACTTAGCACACACAGCCCCCATGACCCACTCTACGTCCTGGTGCAGTTTGGAGGAGGGTGGACCATGGATGATGGGACTTGAAGTACCTCTACTCACTTCCCAAGTCCGCTGCAACCCTCATCCAATCACTGATCGAGACCAAACTTGGCATACATAACCCCTATGACTGCCTTCACTTCCAGGTGAGGTTTGGGGGAGGACTGACAATGGATGATGGGATTTGTAGTACTTTCACACCCCTCTGTTCCCACAGACCACTGTGGCCCCCAACAAACACTGATAAAGACCACACTTGGCACACAGAGCCCCAGTGATCCACTCTACATACTACTGAAGTTTGGAGGGGGCCAGAACATGGATGATGGGACTTGCAGTACCTTCCCTCACTTTCCAAGCCTGCTACAAACCTAATCCAATGACTGATCAACACCAAACCTGACACACAGAGCCCCCATGACCCACTCTACATCCTGGTGCTGTTTTGTGTGAGACGGACCACGGATGATGGGACTTGAAGTACCTTCACTCACTTCCTAAAAACAATGCAACCCTCATCCATTCACCAATACAGACCAAACTTAGCACACACAGCCCCCATGACCCAATCTACATCCTACTACACTTTGGGGGAGGGTGGACCAGAGATGATGGGACTTCCACTACCTTCAGTAATTTCATGATACCACTGCAACTCTCAATAATGATGGATCAAGACCAAACTTGCCACACAGAGC
>JARBWK010000003.1:17633345-17698123 GCA_030556195.1 Anolis apletophallus | reverse complement strand
TTGATAGACACCATATTTTGCTTCGTTGGTGGCTGAGGATTATTTTTATTAAAATATATTTAAACTAGAGACTTCTCAACCCAAAGTTCATGCTTTAAAGTACTTAAATGCACAGAGACTAGAAGTGAGACAACCTGTTACTCCTAAATACCTTTAAGCTCCATCCATCAAAATGCCTAGCCTGGAGTTGAGTTGAGTTATGAGAAATGCCACCCTTTTGCCATTTTAAGACTTTATTCCAAGACTCTCAGACCAGCTGCTGAATGGTTTTTGTCTGATGGCTAAAGACACCATTATGTCAAAGACAGGGAGAGAATTAGCACTTCCACTTGTTACAGATCAGACGGTGGAGGAGCTTTCATCTCCTAGGGTTAAGTTCAAGAAGTAAGCTTCAGCTAATAAATGTCAGGCCAAGGGCTATGCTAGTTGTGGTTTATTCTTTAGTAACATTGTTTTCCTTTCAATATACAATAAAAGGCGAAGGTGAAGCCTTAATCACTTTATTTTATTTTTAACATCCAACACCACATTCTGGGAACCCAATAAAACAAGTTTCATCAGGTAATTTTTTTGCATTTTTTTAAAAAGGAGGGAACATGAAAAGGAATCAAATGGATACTGGAGTGTTAACTAGGAGACGGGAAAGAGCTGCTAACTTGACAGTGCAATGCACGGGAATCTCTTTATAGCAGATGACACCAATTTTAGGCTGAAAGACTTTTTTCATTCCCAAAGTGTTTTTCAAGTATAACTCTCTCTCTCTCTTTCCATTATTTTCAAGGCATGCATTTCTTAAGTAGTCAGCACTCTGTCTGGGAAATAGAGGAGGAATTGGGTATTTATTGATTTCTAAAATGAAAAACCCAACGCTGCATATATTACGTAGCTTTAGCCTTGCATGGGAATGATCCGAGCTAACAAGTAACTAGTTACAAAGAAAATATAACTTGGAATTGACTCCTAATTGCAAAAAGTAAAACATAATTAAGTGACATTAATCTGTTGTAAGAACAGTAATGCCACACCTTCTGCAATATGCTCTCTCTCTATATATATATACACATACACACACACACACACACACACACACACACACACACACGTCATATATTACACTATGTCTTAATCAAACTCAAGTTTGGTCCAGATCATTGGTGGGGGTCACAGTGGTGTCTGAAAATGGGTGAAGGTGCTGCCAATCCTATCATCTGATATCCATCCTCCCCCAAACTGCACCAGGATGTAAATTGGGTTACCAGTTGTCTGTTTGCCAAGTTTGGTCCAGGTCATTGTTGCCAATCAGTTGTCTCACATGATTACTGTTGGTATTTTCCCTTTTTTTTGCTGTTGTTGGGATTTTTCCAATGGTTCCCCCCCCCCCCCTTTTGAGACATGTTTATGCTGCCACTTTGCTGGAAGGAAGTTTGTCTATTTTGGGGCCTAGCTTGTAATGCTAGTAATGCTCCCAGTAAAGCGGTTTTGGTACTTTTCCAACAGAAGTACAGTCAGAGAGTGATGCTGCACATGTGTAGAGATTAGAAAAGAGGGTTTCTGTGCCAAGAATCAAGCAGGCACTGGCTCCGTGAATGTTACACTATGATTGGTGCTTCTGGCCAATGCTGTGATTTGCCAAAGTACACCCCGTGCCTAGCGTAGATAACGTAGGCTCAGATTGGTCAAACAGTACACGGCGTGAGGTTTGTTTACCTTAGTGCCAAATGGATAAGAACTGTGCATGAGCAGAGGGATTCTGCCCCCTCCGTTGCTGGCAAGGAGTCTGCAGAAGCCAAATGTTGCTAGTTGGGAACATGAAAGTCCCAGCCACTGATAGTTGTACTGTGGGAAAGACTACCATAGAAATGTTCATTGTTCTAACAAATAGGAGGGGATTAAGATGTGATGCAAATGAAAATGTTATGTTTTATTGGATTAATGAAATGTTCTGTGACACCAGCCAATGATGTTTGTGAAATGTTTGTGAAGAAGGGCGGGCTTTGTGTGGATGCCGCCATGAGGGATATAAAAGCTTTGTGTTGAGAATGACCGGGGCCGTTTGCCCCTTACAGCACGTTCTGGGGGCAACCCCACCAGCTGGTGTTAAATCAATAAATCTTTGACTTCATCAAGAGCAGTGAAGTTGTTGCGTGTTTTCTCATCCTTGCGCCCGCACGTTCATTCCGCCGTTTTGGTAAGAGGTAACTTGCCACTTGGAGTTCCATAACTCCCAATTTGCTGCTACACCAGTACATCAGGAAACCCTCTCACTGTAGTGAAATCCTCTCAGAAAATGAACATTCCATTGCCAACAGAAAAAAACCTGTCAACTGGTTAACTCTGTCGCCAATCAGAGGCTATATGCACTGCTTGCAAGCATTCAATTGCATTCTGTTTTGCTGGCCAATCAGAGTCCTTTATGCAAATTGTCTCTCTGTGGCAACCAATACCCTCTGTCTGTTGCCTTAGAGTGTTGGAGTTCTGAGGCTGGCCAATCAGAGTCCTTTATTCAAATAATCTGGTGCCTTCGAGTGTCGGAGTTCTGAGGCTGGCCAATCAGTGTCCTTTATGCAAATAATCCCACAGTGGCAACCAATCAAAATGCTGGCACATATTCCTCCCTCCGCTCCACCACACCACCGCACTGCCGCAAACACTGACTTATATAATATATAGTTTTGTTATGTGTCACGAAGGTGGTTGGTCACGTCTTGCAAACTGAAGACTTTGGATGATTGAAACCATCAGTAATGTAGTCTTCCTCTATTTATATTGCCTTCAACTTTCCTGGGCATTGCAATATTTTGTGAGAGTCAGCTTGGTGTAGTGGTTAAAATAATTGATGATGATTCTGGAAGGCCAGGGTTCAAAATTGTATCCAGACATGGACATCTGTTGGGTGGCCTTGAGCAATTCACACATACAGCAAACAGAAGAATACGAACACCGTCTGAATTAATCTTGTCAAAAAGCAAAGAAAACAACAAAGAAGACAAAACACAAAAAATGGAATGGTAGGCTTACCCCGTATGCTAGAATTTGCTTGAATTGGGGGTCTAAATAGCTCTTTGATTGATTGATTGATTTGATTTCTATCCTGCCTCTCTCCCACAGTTAGGATGCAAGGCAGCTTACGACTTAATGAGAAATATTTCAGTCAAAAACACAATAAATTATACATGTTAAAATACAAATTATACCAATTATGCTATTAAAACCTAAATTAAAACAGCCTAAAAACAGCAGACTAATAATGAATAAACAGTAAAAAATGAAAAGGTTCAGCACATCCCTAGCCAGTCGCCACGTATGCTCCAGCTGCCTTGGTTCATTAGAAATAGCCTTTATTTTCTGATTCCTGTCAAAGTCCTTTCCCTGATAATTCAATCAGTGTGATTCTCTTGACCTTGTGGGGATGCCATGCTGGATTATGGTTAGAGTGACTTGCAGTGTTGGCTCTACACAGCACAAAGAGGAAACTGATTGAAGTTGCAAATACTGGTCCAGGAATGGAAGTAGCAGCAAGGACTGGTGGACTGGGGTGTGCTTATTGTGTGACCTGTCCTCAGTCCCATCCTCCCCCATCTGAGTTCCCCAGGAGAAAGTTGACATTTATTTACTTACTAGCTTGGGGACCCGGCCCTGCCCGGGTTATTTGTGAAGCGCAGCAGGATGTAGAGTGGGTCATGGGGGCTCTGTGTGCCAAGTTTGGTCTTGATCCATCATTATTGGGAGTTGCAGTGGTATCATGAAATTACTGAAGGTAGTGCAAGTCCCATCATCTCTGTGTCCCCCAAAAAAAAAAGTGTAGTAGGATGTAGATTGGGTCATGGGGGCTCTGTGTGCTAAGTTTGGTCTGTATTGGTGAATGGATGAGGGATGCATTCTTTTTCGGAAGTGAGTGAAGGTACTTCAAGTCCCATCATCCGTGGTCCGTCTCACAGTAAACTGCACCAGGCTGTAGAGTGGGTCATGGGGGCTCTGTGTGCCAGATTTGGTGTTGATCAGTCATTGGATTAGGTTTGTAGCAGGATTGGGAAGTGAGGGAAGGTACTGCAAGTCCCATCATCCATGTTCTGTCCCCCTCCAAACTTCAGTAGGATGTAGAGAGGGTCACTGGGGCTCTGTGTGCCAAGTGTGGACTTTCTCGGTGTTTGTTGGGGGCCACAGTGGTCTGTGCGAACAGAGGGGTGTAAAAGTACTACAAATCCCATCATCCATTGTCAGTCCTCCCCCAAACCTCACCAGGACGTGAAGGCAGTCATGGGGGTTATGTATGGCAAGTTTGGTCTCGATCAGTGATTGGATGAGGGTTGCAGCGGACTTGGGAAGTGAGTAGAGGCACTTCAAGTCCCATCATCCATGGTCCACCCTCCTCCGAACTGCACCAGGACGTAGAGTGGGTCATGGGGGCTGTGTGTGCTGAGTGTGGTCTGTATTGGTCCTTTTTGGTGGCCTCAGTGGTCTGTGGGAACCAAAGTGTTGGAAAGTACTACAAATCCCATAATCCGTGGGTCATGTCCCCCGACCTGCGCCAGGACGTAAAGGGGTTAGGGGGGTTATGTGTACCAAGTTTGGTGCAGGTCCATCACCCGCGCTGGTCGCTGTGGCCTGTGAAAGTGGCTGCTACATATCCGCCCTGGCCTGTGAAAGTGGCTGCCACATACCGTATTTTTTGCACCATAAGGCGCACCGGATGATAAGACGCACCTAGATTTTAGAAGAAGAAAATTGGAAAAAAATATTTTCGGCCAAAAAGTGCTTCAAGCGCCGGGGCCCACTTTTTGGCCCAAAATATTTTTTCCAATTTTCTTCTGGAAGGGTGGACCCTCCTCGGCGCCCTCCGCCATCCTTAAGCCTTTCCCTTGGCCGCCTCCTCCTCGGTCCCGCCTCCTCCTTGGTCCCGCCTCCTCCTCCGCCTCCTCTGCCTCCATCGCCGCCTCTTATGGTGCGAAAAATACGGTATCCGCCCTGGCCTGTGAAAGTGGTTGCCACATATCCGCCTTGGCCTGTGAAAGTGGCTGCTTCCGCCCTTCTGCCCTCCCGCCCTCCGCATACACACATACAAACATTCCGTTTTATAAAGGTATACAGATTTATTTACAGCATTTTATACTCCACACTTCTCACCCCGCAGGGGACTTAGGGCAGATTGCAATGTACATATACATGGCAAACATTCAATGCCATACACACACAACATAAATATACAGACACACAGAGGCGATCTAACTTTCGTGTTTATATGCACTGGAGAGTTTGGTTCCAATCTGGTTCAATTATCTGCAGTATCCATTGTGTCATGGCCATGGAGGATTTGTAGTGTTTTTAAAACTCTGTCTGGATCTCCAGAGAACTTCTCCCTTAATGGTTTTGCCATGCGACATGGTTTACACTTTCATATGCTGATGCACATTAGGGGGCTTTTTTCAGAGTATTATTATTTATTATTTATTTATTATTTAAAATTTTTGTACCCCGACCTTCTCACCTCCATGGAGGGACTCAGACTGGCTTACAGCAAAATTCAATGCCATAAAAATTTAAAACATCTTAAAACAGCATATTAAAATACATAAAAATAAAGATGCATAAAATCATATTGCCATTAAAACCACATTCAGTTCTGACGAGCGATGCACTTCCGGCAACCTGTCAAGCTCAGAAGGGGTCCAGTGTAGAACCAAAGAAGGTCGACAACCAGAGAAGGGACCCCCCCCCCCGCCGAAACGTACAGACAACTGCAGAGAAGAAAGGACATTAAATCTCCCCCCACCAGAGACTGCCCTCAGCTCCCCCGCCCCACTCATTCCCGGTTATTCCCCGCCTCACAACACCCCCCTAGCCCCCTCCCTAGCCCCCTACAGCCCTATAACCCTATCATTTGTGGAAACCTCAATAAAAATATTTAACAAAAAAACCCCACATTCAGCTCGGTCTAAAAAAGTGGTCACCCATTTCAGATTGAACTCAATCTCAGCTTATTCTGGGTATGCCTTCTTCCACATCCAAGTCTTCACCCACCTCCTGAAGGACAACAGGGAGGGGGCAGATCTAACATCACTTGGGAGGGAGTTCCACAGCCGAGGGGCCACCACAGAGAAGGCCCTGTCTCTCATCCCCACCAGACGTGCTTGCGAAGATGGCAGGATCGAGAGCAGGGCCTCTCCGGAGGATCTTAATGTCCTTGATCGTTCATAGGGGAGAATTCGTTCGGACAAGTAAACTGGGCCAGAACCGTATAGGTTTTTTCTCTCCATATTCCATATTTATTTATATGTATATTTATTATTATTATTATTATTCTGACACAAAAACACAGTATGACACAGCAAATGAGATTTTTTGTTATTATTTGAAACACAACAAGATTAGTACATGGCAATCAAGAGCACTATTTATTTATTTATTCCATCTTATATTCCGCTCCTCCCTGCAGGCTCGGGGCGGATCACAGCATACAGAGCATACACTAAAAACATACAGTAAAAACATACAATAAAACAAGCAATAAAAACACATAATGCATGACCATAAATGGCGGGATTACAGTTCTTTGATGTAGGCGTGAGCATACCAATTACTTTCGGGTTTAGCTAAACGCCAACCTGAAGAGGACAGTCTTACATGCCCTACGAAAAGGGACTATGCTGATTGTTGTATTGGATCACATGTCGGACACTTCCCAAGTGTCTAGGACTGTGTGATGTATCGGCGAATAATGTGTGCAGATCCCAGTAGGGTGTCCTTTTGCAGCTGACAGATGGTAATTTTATCATCTCTGATTGTGTTCAAGTGCAGGCCAAGGTCTTTAGGCACTGCACCCAGTGTGCCAATCACCACTGGGACCACCTTTACTGGCTTGTGCCAAAGTCTTTGCAATTAGATCTTTAAATCTCATATTTTTTAGCTTTTCCAGTTGTTTCTCTTCAATCCTGCTGTTGTCTGGGATTGTAACACCAACGATCCATACTTGGTATTATTATTATTATTATATCTCTATATATTTTTACCAAAGGAGATTTAAAATGGCTCAAGCTGTGTCCCTGTGTCATTTTTGAGATGTCTTCAATCCATATTAAGTGGTCATTGCAGATGTGCCCAGAAATTTCTCAGAAGGTGCTTCCGTGCTGCATTCAATTTACTTACGAGGCGGACAGTGGGCTGGAAGAGTTCCCCTTGAAGCTTCCTCCCGGTTCCCAAATTCTGGGATTCTGTTGATCTGTGTTTGTTGCAAAGATCTGTCGGGAGCAGAAGCAGTACTGCAGCAAAAACTATGACTGTTGTCAGAGACTAGTTGCATATGCAAGATCGTCTCACGTGTGTTAACGACAAATCTTCTGCCGGGGAAATGAGAACAGGACCTCGCCACTTTAACGAGGCCCGCAGTTTGTGCTCCTTGGAGCTTTGTGGAATTAGTAAAGCAGCATGAAAGACTTGATTTTCATTTTATGTTGTGCTTGTGAGGCATTAACATGATGTTCTAACACTTGTAAATGAGCACAGCCCGCGCCTAATCTGTCATTTTAATGCCTTATAGATTTTATTTCACTCTGTGTTGTACCAGATTCTCAATAATAATAATCAACTGCTTTGTTGTTCTTTCGCAGAAATTAAATTTTCGGCAGTGAGTGTGCGGCTAATAAAAGATGTTGCTGGAGGAAACAAAAAAATAAATATGACGAATCATAAAAGTTGGAGGGAGGGAGTGCTGTTCATATATGAAAGACAATTACTGAAGCAGTGGTAAATTCATCTGATTCACATATTGTCAACAGCTTAATAACTCTCGGGAAGGACTTAGCCGGAATAATCTCTCTGTTTGCATCAGCATCTGTGTTCGCAGACCTGCTTCCCGGTGGACAACAAAGATACATCCTGTTGACATATTTAAAGATATATATGTATATGCAAGAATAACAAGTACCTTGGGAAATTATGTGGTTTTTCTTCCCTGCACCTTAGGAGGAAAAAAAAGGCAGCAACCCTTTCTCTCCACTTGAGTCACATTGACAATCTTGGGAGGTTGTTTTCGCAAGTGCTTAATTTAATAACTTCTAACTTTGCTTTATCCTTCTAATGTTTGTTCTCGGGACTGATTTGCACTCAGTGGCTCCTTTCCTTGGCATAGAATGGAGACAGAGCAGAGAATATGTTCCTGTTTTGGACCACAACAGCCATCCTCCCCAGAGAAAAATGACATCTTTGCAATACTGTTCTCAATGGGCATTATGGCTAGGGGATTCTGAGAGCTGTAGTCCATGGATTCATATGATATTAGAGCTGGATGGGACTCCCAAGGGCCCTACTGCGGTGCAGAAATTTACAACTAAAGCATTCCTGAATTTATTGTTGAAGGCTTTCATGGTCAGAATCACTGAGTTGTTGTGGGTTTTCCAGGTTGTATGGCCATGTTCTAGAAGCATTCTCTCCTGACATTTCGCCTGCATCTGTGGCAAGCGTCCTCAGAAGCATCCTCTCCACATGAGATGTCAGGAGGGAATGCTTCTAGAACATGGCCATACAACCCAGAAAACCTACAACAACCCATTCCTGAATTCTCATCTAACATTTTTTTTAAGGAACTCCAAAAATTGAGAGTTTGCCACCCTTTGATGGACTCCATCCCACTGGTAAAAACAGTATTTTTGCAAATGTTGATTTTTTAAAAAAAAATCATGGAGAAATATTCTCTATTTTTTAACATATGTCAAGACAGGTGAGGGTTAAATGGAAACAACTTAAGTAAGAAAAGAGGGAGAAAAGGAAGGAAGGAGAGAAGGAAAGAAAAAAGGGAAAGAAGGAAAGAGGGAGGGAGGGAAGGAGAGAAAAAGGAAGGAAAGAAAGAAAGGAGAGAAAGAGGGAGGGAAGGTTGGCCACAGCAACGCGTGGCGAGTACAGCTAGTTAATAGAATAATAAAGATGAAAGGGATCCCAAAAGTCATGTAAAAATACATGCCTAAAACACTCATAGAAACAAGCACATTTGTTCATCCTGGTTGGATGAATCTCATGTTTGGAATGCAATAATAGAGAGGTGTAACCTATTTTTGAAAACTAGACCACACAGGAAAGGCTTTTGACAAGGGACTTCAACATACTGATGATTCTTTTGTCTAATTTTGCCAGCAACCACCATCAAAACAGAAGGTCTGCTTGGTGCCTCACAATAAGCTGCACACCCTCCCTCCTTTCCCTATCACATGGTGGCATTGCGGCAAGGCACATTGGCACCTTCTCCCTTCCCCCAGGGGGAAGCATAACAAGATGCATTGGCATGTTGCCGTTTTCCCCATCAGATAGGGCAGGGCTGTCCAACTGCCGGCCCGGGGGTCGTATACGGCCCCCAGCCACTTCCCTACAGCCCCCTAAGCTTTTTTTAAAAAAATAAAAATAAAAAATAAATTAAATTAAAATATTTTTAAAAATTACCCACTTCTGGGTTTCGGAGCAAGTATCGCGAGACTACGGAAGCCACACGGGATTTCGCTCTCAACGCAAAATCTCGCCTGCGTTGAGAGCGAAATCCCGCCTGGCTTCCATAGTCTCGCGATACTCCTGATGCTGAAATCTCGGCTACTTAATCCCTGCGGCCCACGCAGACGTGATTTGTACCTTCCCGGCTGCTGCCTCGGTCGGTCGTCGCCTCTGCTCGTGGTCCGGCTGCTCCTGGATCCCGCGCGTTTGGGAAGGTAGGCTAACCTTTATGTTATTATTATGTAATTGTGTATTTGAATGCCCACCCTGCATTTAATGTTAGTAAAATATTATATTTGACTGTACGGATGCCCCTTTTGAATTCCCACCCTGCATTTTATCTCAGTAAAAGATTATATTTGACTGTATGGATGCCCCTTTTGAATTCCCACCCTGCATTTTATCTCAGTAAAATATTATATTTGACTGTACGGATGCCCCTTTTGAATTCCCACCCTGCATTTTATCTCAGTAAAAGATTATATTTGACTGTATGGATGCTCCTTTTGAATTCCCACCCTGCATTTTATCTCAGTAAAAGATTATATTTGACTGTATGGATGCTCCTTTTGAATTCCCACCCTGCATTTTATCTCAGTAAAAGATTATATTTGACTGTATGGATGCCCCTTTTGAATGCCCACCCTGCATTTTATCTCAGTAAAAGATTATATTTGACTGTATGGATGCCCCTTTGAATTCCCACCCTGCATTTTATCTCAGTAAAAGATTATATTTGACTGTATGGATGCTCCTTTTGAATTCCCACCCACCATTTTATCTCAGTAAAAGATTTTATTTGACTGTATGGATGCTCCTTTTGAATTCCCACCCTACATTTTATCTCAGTAAAAGATTATATTTGACTGTATGGATGCCCCTTTTGAATTCCCACCCTACATTTTATCTCAGTAAAAGATTTTATTTGACTGTATGGATGCCCCATTTGAATTCCCACCCACCATTTTATCTCAGTAAAAGATTATATTTGACTGTATGGATGCCCCTTTTGAATTCCCACCCTACATTTTATCTCAGTAAAAGATTATATTTGACTGTATGGATGCTCCTTTTGAATTCCCACCCACCATTTTATCTCAGTAAAAGATTATATTTGACTGTATGGATGCTCCTTTTGAATTCCCACCCTGCATTTTATCTCAGTAAAAGATTATATTTGACTGTATGGATGCCCCTTTTGAATTCCCACCCTACATTTTATCTCAGTAAAAGATTTTATTTGACTGTATGGATGCCCCTTTTGAATTCCCACCCTGCATTTTATCTCAGTAAAAGATTATATTTGACTGTATGGATGCCCCTTTTGAATTCCCACCCAGCATTTTATCTCAGTAAAAGATTATATTTGACTGTATGGATGCCCCTTTTGAATTCCCACCCAGCATTTTATCTCAGTAAAAGATTATATTTGACTGTATGGATGCCCCTTTTGAATTCCCACCCTACATTTTATCTCAGTAAAAGATTTTATTTGACTGTATGGATGCCCCATTTGAATTCCCACCCTGCATTTTATCTCAGTAAAAGATTATATTTGACTGTATGGATGCCCCTTTTGAATTCCCACCCTGCATTTTATCTCAGTAAAAGATTATATTTGACTGTATGGATGCCCCTTTTGAATTCCCACCCTGCATTTTATCTCAGTAAAAGATTATATTTGACTGTATGGATGCCCCTTTTGAATTCCCACCCTGCATTTTATCTCAGTAAAAGATTATATTTGACTGTATGGATCCCCCTAGTGAATGCCCAACCAGCATTTTATCTCAGTAAAAGATTGTATTTGACTGTATGGATGCCCCTTTTGAATTCCCACACAGCAATTAATCTCAGTAAATGATTATATTTGACTGTATGGATGCCCCTTTGGAATTCCCACCCTACATTTTATCTCAGTAAAAGATTTTATTTGACTGTATGGATGCCCCATTTGACTGCCCACCCTGCATTTAATGTTAGTAAAATATTATATTTGACTGTATGGATGCCCCTTTTGAATTCCCACCCAGCATTTTATCTCAGTAAAAGATTATATTTGACTGTATGGATGCCCCTTTTGAATTCCCACCCTGCATTTTATCTCAGTAAAAGATTATATTTGACTGTATGCATGCCTCTTATGAGTAGTAAGCTGGGGGCGGAGCTGGGGGCAGGGGCGGAGCCAGGGGCAGAGCCAGGGGCAGAGCCTAGGGCGGGGGCAGACCCTACGGCCCCCCAGGTCATCAGTGACCAGAATTCAGGACCCTGGGCCGGTAGAAGTTGGACAGCCCTGAAATAGGGGAAAGCCTGAAAACCATGGGTAGCTCTGTTGGAGCTACCCAAAAGACTATTGGCTCACTGTGGTGGCAAGGAAGCTAGAATGCAACACTTTCTCACCATTTCACTCACGGATGGGCAGGAGCTCAGCCTGCATCATCTTATGTGGTCAGTCTAGTAGATTTGTTGCTAAAGAGGAGCCCCAGAGTGGTAAGAGACAAAAAACCCTGTGTGATGAGGTCCATGGTTTCCCATGATATTATCACAAAAAAGATAATAAAATGTAGACTACACAATGCTACTGTTAGCATTGGGAATTGGGTAATTGGTCGAATTCAAAGGGTGCTTATCAATGGCTGCTGCTCATCATGGGAAAAAGTAATAGTGTGATAATGGTAGCTTTAAAAAGCCAATGTGATTTTAGCCTGCATCAGAAAGAGTGGAGTGTCTAGATAAAGGAAGTCATAGATCCACTCTATTCTATGTTAGTCAGTCCTCACAATGAATACCAGGTTGTCTCTTTTTTTTTTTAAAAAAAGAAAAGAAATAACTGATTTTAAAGTTGATGCAACTGTTTTTAGTATTGGTGTAAATTTATTGTTTTCTTATGTTCCGGCATGGAATGCTTGCCATCTATATGTTGCGCTCCATCCTGAGACCCCTTCGGGGTGAGAAGGGTGGAATATAAATGTTTCAAATAAATAATAAATAAAGGTGTTGGTACTGACCTTTAAGGCCTTAAACGGTCTGGGGCCAGTGTACCTTAGGGACCGCCTCATCCCATATTGTCCCACTAGGCCACTACGCTCTGAGTCGGATCAACTTCTGGAGGTTCCCAGCTTTAAAACATACCATCTAATGGCCACAAGACGGACGGCCTTCTCTATAATCGCTGCTATCCTGTGGAATGCACTGCCTTCCGGAATCCGTGCCATCACAGACTTGCTGGCATTCCGGAAGGCGTGCAAAACCTTCCTGTTTCGACAGGCCTTTGGGTAATGGGGCGGTGACCTGTCCGTTGTTATATTGACTCCTGATGAAGTCACCTACTTTGCTTCATCTCTTTGCAGTGCATTGTATTGTGTTTTATAGTGTTCTCTTGTGTTTTTAAATTTTTAGTCCATTGCTGTAAGTCGCCCCGAGCCATGCCGGATGTGGCGACTCACAAGCACGAATAAATAAATAAATAATACCATGACCTGTTCTGGGCACCACAATTCAAGAAGGATATAGACAAGCTGAAAGATGTCCAGAGACATGATTAAAATGATCAATGGGTCTGGAAGCCAACCCCTATGAAGAATGGCTTAAGAAACTGACTATGTTTAGCTTGGAGAAGAGAAGGTTCAGAGGGGACATGATAGCCATGTTTACATATTTGAAAGATGTCACATTGGAAGATGGGAGAGCAAGCTTCTGCTTCTCTAGAGCAATGGACTAAAACAGTAGGGAAAGAAATTCCCTTTAAACATCAGAAAGAACTTCCTGATGATAAGAGTTGTTTGACAGTGTAGCATGCTGCCCCAGAGTGTGGTAGAATCTACTTTTCTGGAGACTTTAAAACAAAGGCTGGGAGGACGTCTGTCAGGAGTACTTCGACTCTACTTCCTTCAGAAGGTTACACTGGATGGTCATTGTGGTGTCTTCCAATGCAACAATTCTATGATTCTTTTTTCCTATTTGAGTTCATAAATCTATGTTCTATGGTGTGCCACTGCCTACACTGGCTGCTAAGCTTGAGTATAATGCTCTGGACTGGTCCGGAACAACTGCGAAGTCAGACAGATGTACCTGGATATACCTGCTGTGGTATATAGATAATCCATCTGGGCCAAGATTGCATCAGCTCCACTGGACTGTCACTAGGAAAGGACATATCAAAGAGGATGAGAGTCAAACTATTACTTATTCCTTATTACAAACTATTCCTATGTGAACATTGTGTTCCTGTTGATGTAGCCTTTTCTCCTCTCCTTTCTGTTGGCTTAATATTGAATGCAAACTATGTTTGCACTTTGAACTCACTTTGCAGTAACTTAACTATTCTGATGACAAAAGGTTGAAGTGGGAGACAAAAGAAATTGCGATATTTTTTTAAAAAGCTTGGAAAAAATGGGATTGCAAAGGATCAAACAGACCATGTTTGCCAATGGGAATAGTTCCCAGGGTAGTTGTGGACCTCTTATCCCTGTCCCCCTCCTTATATCTCTCACCTGTTCAGCAAACACTGGAACAAGACTTCTCATTTCATTCTTTTCTGGACATTTACATCTGTACAATGGTAAACAGCCAGAGACATGAGAAATGTTCTTTAACTTGCAAGTTTGGATAAGATTTTGCTTGGGGTCCAGAGGGAACACATTTGCAAAGGTATCCCATATGTTGATAGTTCTGCTTTAACCACCACCCTGACATCTATTTCTCTCCTCTCCAGTAAGTGAGAGACACCAATGCTTAGGAAAGCATATGTAGCTGTCCTGGTTGGATAAGCATTTATTTTTATTATGTTTACATTTTAAAATATAAGGATCATTAGGAGGACAAGGTGACATCGGCAGGTATTTTGACTGCCTCCAGGCACTTCACCACTGACACCTGGCACTGCATTCCAATTGGAAATGACCCAAATTATCGCAAAAGTCTGGAGTTCACGGACTGGCAAGCATGAATTGCAGCGGCTGCTCCACCTGAACAGATTTCTGTGCATTTTTTTGGTTTGTTTGTTTAGCAAAGCCTTTCTTAATTGTTCAACACAATTTAGCCAACAATGTGGGTGGAAAAGGAGGGAGGTACTGATGCATTGGGTCAGGCGCATACAGCTTTGTGAAGTAGGAGAGGAAAATGGTGGTGAAGAGTCTACATCCATGAGGTGGAACATAACTGTGAAGTTATGAAGTTACAAAGCAGTTATATGATGCTTGCTTATTAAAACAATGTAATGTTGCACTGCCAAGCACACACTGCTCATCAATGCACAAGGTGTGTATCTATGCACACTGGCATTACATGCTCATGGACTAAATATGTCTGCTATGCTTTGGGCAGAAATATTCAACTGCTTGCATAGGAGAACTTACGTCTGTGTCACCACCAGGATGCAGGGCCTCATCTAAAAGAGATCAATCAACTGGGTCATGTCTGACATGACTCCACTCCTCCTCTCCAAGTAGTGGGGCTTACACTGAGCAGTAAGGTTCTAATTTCAGATTTACGCACTTGCCATCATGGAGTTTTTTTGTGCCCTTCTGTGATTTGGAATTTCATAAGAAGCTGTCCTCTTACAATACTTGGAGGTGCCTTATATAGACCTGTCTTGGGTATGTTGCTGTGTAAAACACCTGGCATTGCTTTTATCACTTGGAATTTGAATTTTTTAAAGAATATTGGCAACTGAAATAGGAGCCAGCACACCCGAGAGAGTACACATCAGCACCACTCTTCTAGAAAGCATAGGCTGTAGCCAATACCATTATTCCCTTTCTTTGAAGGAACTTGCTTGTTGTCTTCAACATAAATAAATAAAGAATAAATGTCAATTTTCCCCATTGATTTGAAATTATCTATCACATTTAGCCTACACCAAGTAAACAGCTCAACCACTGCAATCATAACAATAAAGAAGTAGCTTTTCACATCTGATTCATTTCCTTGTATCTTGTGGTACCTGACATAATCATCCCAGCGTGTGTATTCCTGCCTTTTTCCCCCTCTTCCTTCCAATTAAAACAGCACAGAGACTGGCTCTTGAATGAAGTGTACCACCGTCGGATCCATCTAAACAAGTATAAATGTTCCAAAAGTAAAGAGTACTAATCAAGAGACACAATGAATATACAGCCTAATAAATCTTGCCTTCAATTTATTTGTCTAGTATTACAAAGCCGAGGAGATATCAATTAATATAGGTAAAGAGGAGCCATAATTTATAATTAACTGGCAAGCGGTTTGTTGCAAACGGCGGCCACTGAATCTAATAGCTGGTAGAAAAATAACTAGAGTTGATTTGTCCCTCAGCAAATTAATAGAGTGCTTATCAATGACAGGGTTACATAAAACTGCTAAATAAATAATCATCAGTGAGTAAGAGTGAAGCAGATCTTTAACAAGCTTAATCTGAACCTCTTGACATTGGCAGACTATGAAGAGATTAAATGCTAAGGGAGAGAACACTGTGCGCCGCGCACAAGTAAAAGCATGAGGCAGGGACCATGAGAGATTGCATTCCATGGGTAATGAAGAATAAGGAAATATTTTCATTGCAAAAGTACATTGAAAAATTATTTTCATTATAATTAGAGTGGAAATTATCAAAGATATATCAAAGGGATGCCGAACTGGAATTAACCAGAGGGAAATTAACGGTCCGTCACTTTGCTCTGGAAACACATTGCGGGAGGCGCTCTTGATGTATGAGGTCTCAAGAGTCCCAGTTCTTCCCCAGCATTTGCTATCTGACTTTGTCCATGTCAAATGTTAGATTTGGAAGGAAGATTGCTGCTGTAGGTAAGCAGCTTCCGAATTGAGGACGTTGCCCTTTATTTCCTCGTTTGTTACATTTGTTACATTTGTCTCTCCCATAATAGTTGGCGATCCTCTGAAAGAAAAGGCACATAGCTTTGGAGTAGAACCGACATCTTGTCTCGGGACTTGTCTACATCAAACAAACAAAACAAGCCCCGAATTAACCTCAAATCCATCGCTGGCTTTCTTCATGGTACATGGGGAATTCCAGTGAATATTCTGTGTTTTCTGCCCTTAATTCATCTTTTTCCTCTTTTAGTCAAAGTCATGGGATACTCTAGAACAGGCTTGGGCAAACTTGGGCCCTTCAGGTGTTTTGGACTCCAACTCCCACAATTTATTTATTTATTTATTTATTTATTTATTTATTTTATTTACTCGGCTTTTATGCCGCCACTCCCAAATAGGCTCGGGGCGGCTTACAGCCAGAAAGCAAAACAATATGCAATAAACATATACTCTAAAATGCAATATAAAATACAAGATAAAAATACACAATAAAACAGCATTAAAAACACAGTTAGAATAGTTAGGACGGTCTGGCAGCATTGGTATGGCTTGGGGTTCCGCAGGGCCTATACCTGGAAAGCCAGCCGGAAAAGGTGAGTCTTACATGCCCGCCTAAACGGGAGTAAGTCATGGATAGCCCGTGTAGCTGGCGGAAGGGCATTCCACAGGATCGGCGCTATGACCGAGAAGGCCCTTCGGCGAGTGGCAGTTCTTTTGGCCACTTTAGCGGAGGGAACAGCTAGAAGATTAGAATCCTCCGAACGAAGTGGTCTAGAAGGGTAATATGGGGTGAGACGGTCCCTCAAATACCCTGGCCCCAGGCCGTGTAAGGCCTTAAAGGTAAGAACCAACACTTTGAAGGTAATCCGGTGCTCAATAGGCAGCCAGTGCAGATCCTGCAAAATGGGTGTTATATGGCATCCTGCTGGGGAGCCAGACAGGAGCCGGGCAGCAGTGTTCTGCACCAGCCTGAGCTTCCGGGTTACCTACAGAGGAAGGCCGACGTAAAGAGCGTTACAGTAATCTAGCCTTGAGATGACCGCGGCTTGGATCACCGTGGCCAGGTCCGACCGGGACAGGTAGGGGGCCAGCCTCCTTGCCTGTCGGAGATGAAAGAAGGCGATCTTGCTGACCACAGAGACCTGGGTCTCCATGGTCAGCTGGGAGTCCAAATGGACCCCCGGGCTCTTAACGGAAGACGATGGGCATAACGCCGCACCGTCCAGGGTCGGAAGCTGGACATCCCCACCGCCCGGACGACCCGGCCACAAGATCTCCGTCTTCGCCGGATTCACCCTCAACCTACTGGCTCGCAGCCATCCAGTAACGGCTTCGAGGCAGCGCTGGAAATTATCGGGGACGGGGCCAGACCTGTCCTCCACCCTCAGAATGAGCTGAGTGTCGTCAGTGTACTGGTGGCACTCAAGCCCATAACTCCGCACTAGCTGTGCAACCGATGCAAAAGATGTTAAATAACAGAGGGGAAAGAATGGCCCCCTGCGGGACTACACAAACTAATGGGGAGCCCTCGGAGACCACTCCACCCCTCCTCACATGCTGAGACCGCTGGTGGAGGAAGGAGGACAGCCATTTAAGGGCTGTCCCCCTCACTCCAGCCATGGCCAGGCGGTGGATCAAGAGATTGTGGTCGACCGTGTCAAACGCTGCCGTGAGGTCCAATAACACGAGCAGCGCAGACCCGCCTTGGTCGAGCTGGCAGCGGAGTTGGTCTGTGATGGAGACCAGGACCGTCTCCGTCCCATGCCCCGAACGGAAGCCAGACTGGAAGGGGTCTAGCCATGTTGCATCATCTAAGAAGGACTGCAACTGCTCCATTACTGCCCTCTCAACTACCTTCCCCAGATACGAGAGGTTCGACACTGGTCGGTAGTTGGAAGGAACCGCCAGATCTAAAGACGGTTTCTTCAGTAATGGAGCTACCACCGCCTCTTTTAAGCACTCTGGAAAGACTCCTTGCTCAAGGGAGCTGTTTACGATGTTCAACAGAGGGCCACGCAACCCCTCCAGGCAAGATCTAACAAGCCAGGAGGGGCACGGGTCGAGGGAGTAGGTGGAAGGCCTGGTTGCAGCCACAATCTTATCAACAGCATCTGCGTCCAGTGGCGAAACCGGTCGAGGGTGGGCCCGGGCGGAGAGGGCCACGGGGTCTCAAGCTCCCTTACTGTATCAACTGTGGCTGGGAGATCCCGGCGGAGGCTCAGTATCTTGTCTGCAAAAAAGGTCTGAAAAGCACCGGCAGTAAGGGCCTGATCACTGTTTTTTGGGACAGTAGGGACCGTCGTCAATTCCTGTTAGGAATTGTGGGAGTTGGAGTCCAAAACACCTGGAGGGCCGAAGTTTGCCCAGGCCTGTTCTAGAATCTGGAGGAAACTATCTTGGGGCTTTGTGGCTGTCTGGACAGGTTGACCATGTCTATTTTAGCCCAATCCATTATCCAAACGGACATTGTGCCATCAACTTTTTTTGAACAGCACAGGGGAAGAGACAGCCGGAGAGATAGCACAGCAGTAACAACAGCTGTGCTTGCAATCTGAAGGTTGCATGTTCGATTCCTGGGCTGGTCTGGACACCCAGCTGTGAGCCCTGTCCACTGTTCACCCAACAGTTCGAAAACAGCTCAGCTGTGAATAGATAAAACTGGGAACTGCCAAGCGGGGAAGGATTTTTACAAAAGAAAGGACTTACAATGCCTAAATAAAGTAAGATCGGCTGTCGGAAGGTGGAATGCGGAAAAACAGAGGCTCTCCGTCATGAGGTTGAAACAAGAGCACCCTCTTGTGACGTAATGACTCAATCACACCTTGTGACACACCCTGTGACGCATCCAGAAGAAAAATCCTTCTAAATTGTACTTGTTATATGTTGTATGTTGTATGTAATTGTATGTAAAACTGGCAGGGACTGTCTGTCGTATGTGTGATGTAATCTCCTCTGAGTCCCCTTCGGGTTGAGAAGAGAGGAATATAAATAAAGTGTATTATTATTATTATGTTTACAATGCTACTCCTTACTGGTCACAGAGATTACTGTGAGTGCCTGGCCATTGTGGTCATGTTTGCAGATGTCAGAATGGGATGCCTATAGGACCTGCAAGAAGAGAGGGGCCACTCTATAACCTCCTTGGTAATTGCATGGGTGCCCCATTCTGACATGGGACTTTGGCCTGCATAAATAGGAGTGTCTGGATGCAGGGAAATTGTGCTACCCCTCTATTCTGTCTTGGTCAGACCATACCTGAAATCACCCTGTGTCCTATTCTGGACACCACAATTGAAGGTAGATGCTAATAAGCTGGAATGTGTTCAGAAGAGGGTGAATAAAATGATCAAGGGTCTGGAGAGCAAGCCTTATGAAGAATGGTTTAAAGAGCTGGGCACGTTTAGCCTGCAGAAGAGAAGACTGAGAGGAGACATGTTGGCCATGTATAAATATGTGAGGGGAAGTCATAGAGAGGAGGGAGCAAGCTTGTTTCCTGCTGCCTTGGAGACTACGACGCGAAACAATGGTTTCAATCTATGGGAAAGGAGATTCCACCTGAACATGAGGAAGAACTTCCTCACTGTGAGAGCTGTTCAACAGTGGAACTCTCTGCCCTGGAGTGTGGTGGAGGCTCCTTCTTTGGAGGCTTTTAAACAGAGGCTGGATGGCCATCCATTGGGAATGCCTTGAATGCAATTTTCCTGCTTCTTGGCAAGGTGTTGGACTGGAAGACCCACGTGGTCTCTTCCAATTCTATGATCCTATGATTGTATGAAATCAACAAATGTGGCAGGTGATAGCCAGGTGCTTGCAGGGAGCTCTGTAACCAGCAAATAGTAGTGGCTACACAGAGATAAAGGAATGGACCATTCTGTGGATGGGTGGACCACCTGGACACTGGTTCGAGATTCAACAGCTACCTTTTGCACCTGGGTTTGCCTTACATCTACATGTGGCCCAGGCATGGTTTAGAACCCAAAAATAGGGAATCGAAAATCTAATGGGGGGGGGGGGATTTTTTTGATTAGTAATAGAAAGACTTACAAAAAAATTCCAAAAATTTCTAAAATGTAACGTAATTACTAACGAAATTCGTTAGTAGTTCTAAAGTCGGCAAAGCAGGGAAACAGCACTGACACTGTTTTAAGCACAGGCAAATCAAGGGGCAACATTTCCCTTGGTTTCCTTGCAGGGAGATATAATGCATTAATATATTATTATTAATATTATTAAAGGACAGGGTTTCTTTGCAGGGACATATAATGCATTAATATATTATTATTATTATTATTAATATTATAAAAGGACAGGGTTTCTTTGCAGGGACATATAATGCATTAATATATTATTATTAATATTATTAAATAAAATAGTTGCCAATGCCCACCTCTGGTGCAGGCCTTGCTAATCTGTAGAGTTCTCCTCACTCCAGCTTTTTCCCATTCAGTTTTACCATAGCAGTCTAGGACCTCCGTTTGAACTCTATGGCTTTTCTTGATTCTGAACTCTTCCTTCTCCTCTCCGTGCTCTTTTCACTCCTGCTGCCCTTCTCTCAGCAGTTCTTATGTCCTTCTACTCTGTCCTTCTATCTAAACCCCCTTCCTGGGTGTTTAAATCGCTTTTTTCGTCAGTCCTCCAGCCCCTCTAGGAGTCCCGATCTGGATCTCTCTATCGTTTCCGGCTCCTTTTTCACTTCCTGGAGGAGGCCTTTCACTCTAATTAGGCTCCAAGCATGGAAAGGCCCTGATTTGACTGTGATTTATGTCTGCAAAGCTATTTTGGAGGGGGAAATTTTCCTGTTGGGTGGGCATCCGAAATAGTTACTAATCTAACAAAAATTTGGGCCCAGGGGGTGTGGAAAAGAAAGTCCACTTCCAGGATTGGCCCTACGATGCGTATAAACTTGAAAGTCCCATACATACAAATCCCTTCCGATTTCTTTTCATTTTCATAACTTTTTTCTCATGCCCAATGTGGCCTCTGTCACCAGAGGCCAAATTGTTACTGTTTGTTAATCCTGATTCCACCTATTTTGGTCCTGGTTCTACCCATAATTTGATCTGGATTCATGTACCTTCTGCTCTTGTTCCACCATCAACTACAGACTTGAGTTGATGTTTCCAGTGGGTCAACTGTCTTTGTTATGATTTTCTAATTTAATGTTTTAATTCATTTTTAAATTTTGTTACATATATATTTTTGTATGTGTCAACCCATGAGGACATTAATCTTTAAAGCTCTAAACAGCTCTGGCCCAGTTTACCTGTCCGAACGTATCCTGCAATGACCATCACGCAGCTTAAGATCATCAGGAGAGGCACAGTTGGTGGGGATGAGAGGCAGGGCATTCTCAGCAGTGCCCTCCCATCTGTGGAACTCCCTCCCTAAGGACGTCAGATTGGCCACCTCCCTCCTGTTCTTTAGGAGACAACTAAGAGAATAAAAGCATGCATGATAAAGTGGGCCCAGGACATAGGTCATGCGATACCCCTAAACCTATGGGATAAATTGTGGAACAAGTATCTAAAATTCACTTATGCTTATGATTTAAAAGAAAACAGAATGAAAATATTCCATAGGTGGTATTTAACACCCACCAAACTGGCTAGATATAACAACAATCTCAGCAACAAATGCTGGAAGTGCAAAAGGGAAGTAGGGTGCTTATATCATATGTGGTGGAACTGTTATAAAGCAAGGAAATTTTGGAAAACAATCTATAGGGAGATACAAAATATATTAGAGATTGATTTTGAGTTTAAACCGGAATTTATGTTGTTGGGTCTAATTGATTTTGAAATAGAAGATAACAAAGAAAAACTTTTTATATATTGCATAACAGCGGCAAGAATGATATATGCAAAGAAATGGAAGGATGAGGATACCCCTGGGATCCTGGATTGGAGGAAGAAATTACTGAACATAGCAAATATGGACTCCCTATCATATGTTAGGAGGAGGAGGCGCCCCCGGAAGCGGAAGACCGGCGCACAAGTTCCCTCTCAGGTCCTGGACCGGAGGCCGAGAGCAGCCCCCGGCTCCAAGGATCGAAGCCATCCCAGAACCAGCCTCCCTACCGCCCCGACTAACGGAGGGCGTTTTGTGTCGAGGTCGGTGCTGGCCCCGAGAACTTTCCCCACTAGGACATTCTGGAGCTCCTGCTACAAGCAGTCGAAGCCCGAGAGTCACGCTGACTTCCATTCAGACCCAAGGGACAATGCACAGTTGGGCCGACACCCGCCCCAGGCCCCCATGTGGGGAATCTGCGCCCCTTGGCACCAGCGATCCTCCTGGGTCACCCCCGCCTGCCTCCGTTTGATGGCAAGGCGAGACCCTAGGGACATCGCTGCGGACACTTCCCCCTCCCTCTCCTGCTTCCCTACCCTTCTGTTCTTCCCTGTCTTTTTTTGTATATGTTGTTTCGATGTTGCCGCTGGGCACTCAAACTTCTGTAAACCGCTCCGAGCCTTCGGGGAGTGGCGGTATACAAGTTTGAAGTAATAATAATAATAATAATGTTATATCAGAGGACAGTCATAGAAAGAAAACTGATTGGTCTCCTATCGTTGGCTGTCTTAAAAAATCCAAGATAAATTGGATGATTGAACTATAAAAATGATGACCACGAGGACTATCAAAAGAAAGTTCGAATGAGTGAAGTTATTAGCTTTTAAACAATAAGCACATGTCTTTTTTTTTTTGCATCATTAGGGTAAGTTGAGTGAGAAGGAAGTACTCGTTCGTTCTAGTTTTGTCAGGGTCTGTAGGGGGGAGGGGGGAAGGGGGGGAAGAGGGGTGTTGTAGTGTATGTATGTTGGTCTAGTAAGACCGTAGTGTTTCTTTTAAATATTCTGTAAAATTAATAAAAATCGTTTTTTTAATAAAAGGAGACAACAAAAGACTGGGCTGTGGGCCCAGGCGTTTGACTCACTAAAGATACTGATTAGAGTACAATGGCAGCTTGGACTTGAATATTATGGAATTACAATATTGGTTTTATCTGGATGGACCTTGGTTTAGCAGCATGATAGCTTGAATGTTAAAGGAATGTATTGATGTTTTCATTTTTTAATTGAGCCAACTGTTTTAATTGAATGTATATGTTGGCAGCATCATGGATGCATATGTGAAGCCACCCTGAGTCCCCTTGTGGGAGAAGGGCAGAGTAAAAATGAAGGATATAATAAATAAATAAATAAATAAATAAATAAATAAATAAATAAATAAATAAATAAATAAATTTGAGCCCAGAAAATTCTAGTTTATTTTTTTCCCTTCTGACTTCAACATTAATGTATCTGAAGGAAACATTGCAGAAGTCATCACACGAGGTTACTTGTAGTTCCTTTGTTGATGTCTGGGTGACTCTATATGAACACTTATATTCCAGGATTATTCCAGAATGGCAAATGCCATATCTGCCCTGGAATGGTTTTGATGTTGAAGGACACTTTCCTCTACAAATATGTCACATGAAGACATTCATAACAAAGGAGAATGGGCCTCAGCCCATCTCCTTCATGTATAGGGCTAGAAGCTGATAAAAAGCCCTGTTTTAATGTAGCTCTAGACAATATAAATTTAACATTCAAAACCTGAAATGTGACAACGGCATAGATGCAGCTGCATATAAAGCAACGTGTTTTGTAAAAGACTATTATGCTTTGTAATGTCATCTATGGTAGCTTCGAAACCCATTTACTAATAATGATTGAATTTCTCATTAAATTGTTTCTTTCATTATTCCACAGGTAGAAATGTGTAATTTGACGATTGTTACATCAATTATACTTAAAAGCTCATTAAAACCCTGAAATATTATCTCCTGTAGCCAGAGACCTTAAAGGGGGCCTACGCTAATTACAAAAGGAATAAACGCATGTAATATCACCATTTTGAATGGATGCCTTATAAATTCTTAATGCAAAGCTAACATCGAAAGTGTAAATCAAATATATAGATCTGCTGCACCGCCCTCCCTTTTTCCCCCCTAATCATGTTTTACTTTCAGGAAAAGATTCTGATCATTGTAATTAAATAATGCATAATGTAATAAAGATCTCGGATGTGCGATTATTTCATTGGCAATTGAATATTGGACCTTTTTGTTTGTTAGATTTTTATTTATGCACACAATTTATCAGGGGCAATATGTATCAAGCATTAAAATATTGATACAATTATATCTACCCAGTGGAACCAATAAAACACGCGCACACAAACCTGTGACATGACTCACTGCTGATAATATGGGGTGGTTGGAATGGCTTGTTAAAATTTAATCTTAGGGTTATGCTAATTTTGCATAAGGAAAATACATAGGCGCTTCCAGCTTTTATTTTGGCAAAAATAGAATTTCAGCACTCCTAAGCATGCACAAAACAAGACTGCTATTATGGAGTAAGAATCAGAGCTAAAATGGCACACAAAGGATTCATATTGATTTTTCTGTTGCCATGTCACTCCCTAGTTTTGCTGCTAATTACATACTGTAACATGTTAATTTTCAAAGTATGTTTCAGAACGTATCAGGGGAAAATACACATAGAACAGTACTACATTTTTGTATTTTGTTTTACCTTTGGAATTTCATCATATTCTCAAATGTTCAGGGTAAAGCCAAGGATATGCAGAATTGATCAATAAGTGCATACTACATGTATACTAGGCCTGGTTGATCAAGAAAAAAAATGGTTCAAAACTCGCTGCAGATGCTGGCGCTTTGTATCTGATGTACTTCCAAAAATTTCCTTGAAAATTTCAAAATTAATTTGTAAAAAGTAACGAAAAGCTTTGGAAGCTGGTGAAGAGGATTATGCCTTCCACGCCAGCTGGAATCTAACACGCATTAACAGGAGGAGTGGATGGGATGCCCTCCACAAACAGCACTGTCAGTAGGAAAGCCTTAAAGCTAACGTGCGTTGGATCCCAGCTGGTGAAGAGGAGTGGATGGGATGCCCTCCACTCCCCCTCGCCAGCTGGGAACTAATGTGCATTAGCTTTCCCCGCTGGCGAGGACGTGTGGGATGCCCTTCCCGCTGGGAACTAATGGCTTTAGGGTTCCCTGCTGGTGAGGAGAAGTGGAAGAGGGAAATGCCCTCCACTCCCCCTCGCCACCTGGGACCTAACGCACGTTAGCTGTAATGCACATTGGTTCCCAGCTGGCGAGAAGGAGGAGGGCATCCACTCCACTCCTCCTCGCCACCAGGGAACTAACGCTTGGAATCCCATGTCTTACCCCCGGATCTGAACGGGGCCGTTCTCAGGCGACATGATGGAAGAGAAAGCCAGGGAAGGGAAAACCCTTTCCGAAAATGGAGATTTTTAAAAAAAATTGGTGGATGGTGGCTTCAAATTTGGTAATTCACTTCCAGGTTGCTTGCAGCCCATCTAAAACAGTTCTATAGTCATTTAAATACGAATTTAAAATGAATTTCTTATGGATACGACAAACCTAACCAGGCCTACTGTATACACAACGGTTACTGGAAACCTGTTGATAATTTGCACAGGCTTAAATGTGAGCATTGCTTAACATATACCTTTTTTTGTAATTGGGTGCAAGAGGTTATTTTGTAGCTTTTTACATCATGTTCCCTACCAGAGAGCTGCTGCTCTCATTTCCATGAAACTTTAGAGTCATCCCTGGAGTTTTTGATTTGTGGATAGATGAATCGGGCTGAATGTGGGACAATCCAGTGTCCCTGTGCCAAAAATGCCCACAATTTTTGTTTTTGGCAAGCAAAAAGACCTCCCCAGCAGAGCCTTGCTGGAGAAATCACTTCTGGTGATCATGTGGCCAGGCACCCTATTGTGATCTTATCAGAAGTTACATTGCCAATAGGCTTGTGCAATTTGACCAAAAGATATGCCGTTTCGGGGTCCATTTTTTGCTAATCCCTCATTCTGTTTATCAGGAAGTTACTCAAATTGGGAGGAGTGTTGCCATTTTCTTTTGGCAAAAATTCGGCCCATTGGCTACAATGAGAAAATTTAAAAGCTCAATTCTCAGTCATTTTAAGGCCCATCTGCAGGAAACCTACCTCAGTTTTAGACCTCATTTATAACTGCAGGCCTGCCAAGTTTCAGAACAATTCACCAATATACTGTGGGGGTTGTTTTATTATTATTTTAAGTTTTTACCATAACATTTTCTAAAATAAGACAAACCGCAAGAGAGCGTTCTGGGAATTGTAGTTGCCAGTTGTGTCCATTTTCAGCCAATCAGAGCATGGACACAACCAGGCTTTTTATTGACTCAGAAACACACAGGGAGAAGCTTCAATTCTCATCATGTTCCGAAAGGAACTCAGACTTTTCGATCACCACCCCTTGCAAGTGCTACTAGGAAAGCGAGTTCCTAGCAGGATCCTCTGTGGAGGTGGAGCCTAGGGAGCCTAGGGAACTTAGCGGGGAGGCAAATTTTGAGTGGAGAGACAAATTTTGACTGATTTATGAAGCCATAAAAATTCCAGGAATCGCTCCCAGCGCCCCCTTGGATCGTCCCACCGCCCACCAGGGGGCTGTATCGCCCACTTTGGGAACCACTGTAGAGTATTCTCCAACTTTGTCCAAAAGTGGAACACAGGTAGCTTAAACCCAGGCCCTGAGATACTCACCAGAAGTAATTGTGCACCAGAAAGGCAGGGATCCTTTCATTCCATGTGAGTCCTGGGTTTTTGGGTAGTGTAAGCAAGTCTAAAACTATAAAATGTGAAATGTTCTGGAGGGTCTTCATTTCGTAATCTTTGTTATTGTTGAGCTGATGTCTAATTGGTAATTTATTGTATTGTTCCTGTGTTGTTTTTTTTAAAAAAAATCTTGTCTGTGATTATGTTTGTTTCAATATGTCTTTGTAACACACATTGTGCTACAAGCAAATAAATGTGATGTAGGATCTTAGTCAATGGTTCTACACACTACACTATTCTTTTATCATGACACCCTTGTACTGGATGATTATATGCAACTACTAGTCTTATGAGAACTAGATTGGATACTTCGGTGAGCGAAAGACAAATGCTAAAATGGCCTCGCCAACATGAAGTATTTGGTCAGGTCTAACATGCTATTCAGCCTCAATAATCTCAACAGACAAATATGAACAGCAGATGTATTCCAGCTTTAGATGCTCCTGTCACCTGGGCGTGACTCTTTTGTGTTCTGCTACACAGTCTGCAGAAGAGGCGATAAACCACAGATTTACACACACATCCTACTAAGGACAGTTACATTACAATATTTAAAACCTATCCTATCTCGCACCCAATACCAAGAAAAGCAGCAGCTTGTACTGAAAATGAGCTGTTTGCAATATGAACACTCTCTTGCTGCAAAAGTAGCTGATTTAGTCAGAAAGGTGACAGTTAAGCAGGAGAGATTTTTGCATCTTCTTGGCGACGTTCCCTCCCCCTTTCTATTTTACCATACTGGCTGTCCATCACAGTTGTTATGCATGCAGACTCAGAAAGCCCGCGGGGGATCCGAGTTATTTACACTCTTTTTTCAAGCACAGAAGCTGTTATAATCATTCGCTGTCAACTTTGTGCTGACATTGAATTTTACTTTGTGGCTGAGATATATATATATATATATATATATATATACACATATATATACATACATATATATACACACACGCACACACACACACACACACACACACATATACACACATATATACACACACATATATATACACACACACACATATATACACACACACACATCTCACACATGCACATACATATACATATGCGGTTTGAGTCTTAACACCAGACATTCTTTCCCTCCTTAAGTCTATAGGTGGCTGATTTGACCAGTGTTAGAAGGCAATATGATCTTAGACCTGTGGCTATAGACATAGCTGGAACTTGATGATTTGTGCAGAAAACAAAGTCTTTAAGCTTTATACTTTTTAAAAAAAGAATTCCTGGCACTGGCCCTTTAGGAATCGGTTCAATGTTAGATGTTTCTTCTCATTGCATTCTCATCTTTAAAGATATGTAAATACCATTCCCTCCTCTCCATCCTTCCCCAGTTCATTCCAACTTGCAAAGTTAAGGAACAAAAACATATTTTCATGAAGAATTGAATTGAAAGGGTTGTTCAAGAGCTATTCCCATCTTCCCACCCCTGAAGCATATCCTTTGGGTGGCATCCAGTCTTGGATGGTTGTCATTAAATATTTGAATGATAGGCAGCTTTAAAGCATCAATCTCTCTACAAATCCTCTCTTAGGAAGGTCTAGAATTGTGGGACCACCCTACAGTGTGAAGAGTTTGCACACAATTAGAACACAAAGGTAGTGGTGGTTGGTTGTGTGCAGTCACCACTGTGGTTTATTTTACTTGCCACATCATCTTCAACTCCTAGATGGACATTGATGAGGCAATATTGCAATTTCAAAAGGTTGACTGCATATATCTGGGAAATCCAGCTCTCGTTCCAGGGATATAATAGGCAAATTTGGATGGTTGGTGACTGAACCAAACCGTTTGGTGTCAAATTAAATCAACCCTTCCATGTGATCGAGAACAGTGGTCCCCAAACATGGTGCTCTAGGTCAGTGTTTCCCAACCTTTTTTGAGCCGTGGCACATTTTTTACATTTACAAAATCCTGAGGCACACCACCAACCAAAATGACACAAAATGACATTCTAACACAGTAATTCATATAGTTAATATGTTTTTCAATGTATTTATACACTCAGTATGAAACCTGCGCCTGTTTCGATTAACACAACATATATATGACTTCCTCTCACATACATATACATGGCTATCATGTCTTCTCTCAGCCTTCTCTTCTTCAGGCTAAACATGCCCAGCTCTTCAAGTCGCTCCTCATAGGGCTTGTTCTCCAGACCCTTGTGAAATTTCACCCTGAGTGAAACTTGCTTCCAGATAACTATGGATGTCATGAAGCTGTTATAAACAGTTCCTTGGGGGGGGGGAGGCAACTCTCGAAAAATCCAGTAGAATAGTAAAAAAATTAAACATTTCCAACCAGAGAGGCTCAATTTGTTTCTTTGAAACCTGTGAATGCTTCAGCTTCCCGATGCTCCCAGGTTCGCTCACTGCCCAATTCACCGACGTGCTGCTTCCGGCATTCGGCAGAGCCCTTCCTTTGCCTCGGGGAGGATCTTTGGGGAGGGACAGAGGGAGAAAGAGCTGCTAGGAGGGGGAAAGGTGCCAATTTCCCACGGCATACCTGCTGATCGCTCACGGCACACTAGTATGCCACGGCACACTGGTTGGGAAACACTGTTCTAGGTGTTTTGGACTTCAGGTCCAATAATTTCTGATGGTTGTCCAAGGTGGATGGGGCTTCTGGGGCACTAGATCACCCGGGGTACATGTTGTCATGCTGTTTATAACACAGGGGCACCAGATCAGCTCCATAGTCATGAAACTAATGCAACACAATGTGGTCCAAGACCACAAGACCAGATGTGGACTAGGTATAGAAATATTGCTTGCCAGGAAACAAACAGGGGACACAAGAGATCCAAGCCTACATAACATATGTGTTATTAATTTATTGTGTCAGAAGCAAATTGAGAATACAATTACAATGTATAAAAAAATCACAAGCAAATTGAAACACTTGGTATTATACTAAATTTCCTTTGGTCAGAAGCTGGCCACTTGGAGTGCCTCTGGTGTTGCTGTGAGAAGGTCCTTCATTGTTCATGTGGCAGGGGCTCTGACTGCATTGTAGTAAGTGATCTATGGTTTAGTTTTCTCCATACTTGCATGTTGTGGACTCCACTTTGCAGCCCCATTTCTTAAGATTGGCTCTGCATCTTGTGGTACTGGAGCACACTTTGGTACTGGAGCACACTTTGTTCAGAGCCTTCAAGTCTTCCGTGTGCCCAGGAGGAAGTTTCTACTTTGGTCCTTTCATTGCTGGCTGCTACTTCCCTGTGGATATCAGGTGATGCAATACCGGCTAAACAGTATAATTTCTCCAGTTGTATTGGGCGTAATGCAGCTTGTGTTGGCCTCACATCACCCAAATCAAAATTATTTTTTCAGAATCATTTATTATATTCTGAAATATAAAGTATCCTCAAAATGTTTTTAGTATTATTATTTATTAAAATAGTAACCCAATATAACCTTTAGCTGCCTACAGTAATAATATTGGAATTTTTGTTATATTTTCAAACCACTTAAAGTTTATTAACATTTTAACACATTGTTTTTTAGGGGTGGGGTGGGGGGTCACTTGCCATGAATGGTCCCCAAGTTGATACCCTGTTGAGACTACTGTGCATGATCAGGTTTGTCTATTACTGTAATAATGCAATTATATGTGTATATACAATAAGACACCAGTAACTGAAGAACGCCTTTCCCTGCCTGGGCAGTGGGCGGGGACAGGTATTTGCCTCCTCCCCTGAAGCAAGGCGATTGGCTGGTGCCTTTGAAGCTTCTAGAGGGGTGGGTGGAGGCTGGCCTATTGCTGCAGCCAGCCTCCTGCCTTATTCCTGCTGGGGCTGGGCAGGAATTCCCCCCCCCCCCTATGTTCTAGGGTTTGGGGTTTTTTTGCCTACCCTATACTGTTATTAGGAGCTAGAATAAGGATGGCAGTCTTATAAATAGGCCAGCATAAATAGTTTAGGGAAATCCATAGAGCAATATTCATTCAAGGCAATCCTCAAAGGGTGTTGGGCCAATGCACAAACGCACTCACCTGGATGGCAGTGGAAGGGTGAGGGGGATATCATTGGCCCAGAGAAATCAGAGAGTCTGGTAAAATATTTGCAGAAAGTTCTACAGCATCTCCCTGGAGGTTGCCCAGTTCTGTTCCATTCCCAGTTCCCTTGACACCTAAGTTTAGTTCAGTTTAAGTTAAATAGGTAACTTTAATGAAGGTTGCCCAAATTTGAATCCAATTACGTTGTTTGTCTTGTTATTTCGGGGGTTGGAAGGCAACTCATACCCTCAGTTTCACTTAACCATGCTGGGGGTAGGGGAGAGAATGGTCTCTCTAGTAATTTGCTAGGTCTTCCAGTAATTCTGTGGTATATTCCCCTGCAAGTTATGATAGAGTTTCTTTAGAAAACCAAGCAAATTCTGAGAAAGTGTACCTCCGGTCTCTCATGCAGTTCAATGGTATGCTGTGACAGGAAGTGGGGTTTTAACGGCACTTGGTCATATCTACAGTCTGGACCGGAATGTATACCCTTCATATATGGGAGTCTTGCTGTATAGCAAATCAATGAAAAATCCAATGGAAAAATGGGGTAGAAGCATAGGACTCAAAAAAAAGAGAAATGGATCAGAACCACACCAACCAGACACTGATGGAGATGCCTATACACATACCAGTGGCCGGATTTAGTATAAGACAATTTCATATGTGTTAATACTTTCCATGCCAGTGCCAGTGTGAAATTCCAGGTACCCTTTGTGAGAACTAGGAGGGGAAGCCAAGCACAAAATGATCTGACCCAGTTCTTAACTGGACTTGAAATGAATCCGAGAGCGGAGCTTGTGTGCTTGGCCACTGTAATAAAGTAGACAAATAATTACCAAGCAAATCAAACACACTTACACCTCAGATGATTTTGAAATATTATCTATAATCGGGCACTTCTGTGGTAGGAGGAAAGGTTAATAAAGTAATTTAAAAAAGATTGTGTGGTGTATTACAGAAACAGGAGAAGACTGGCGGTCATAATTGTTAATCTCCTGAAACACTGGATCTCTATTGCACGAGGCATGTATTTTAGTCCGACTCCTTATGGCGTATCCCGCTTATTACTATATTATACCGCTTAATTGCCTTTTATAAAAAAAATCTTATTTTAGCTTAAAAATAATAAATAGATTTGATTAATTTTTTCTTTCCAGCAGAGAATTCTAAGGCAAGCTATTAAAAACCACAATGAAAACAAGTGCATGTAAGATAAGTCTGAATTGTATATCATATCTCCATCTACAAAATAATCTGATAATTGTTGGGAATGATTATCCCTATCTATCATGGTGTGGCAAACAGTACTGTATTTTGAATTGTAGTATTTTGAACACAGCTTCTTTTGTTCTGTTTTTGTTGCTGGAGTTGCTTGTTTGCTGCATGAAATTGGCTAATATTAGTATATATATTGTATAAGTTGATCTCATGCATAAGCTGAGGGCAGGTTTGGGGGACAAAATTATAAATTTTGATATGACTGTGGATTAAACGTGTGCATTACAACTGAACCTCAATCCATTTCTGCTAGCCAGATTCCGGTAGACCCCCATATTCGTTTTTGTGCACTTCCCACAAATGGGTGGGTAACTGGATAGCCTTTTTTTTCTGCAGCTGAAAAATGCAGCTAGATATGGCCCATTGGTGGCAATGGGGAACTTACAAGGCTCCCCTTTCCATTCCTGGGAGCCTTTCCTTTTTCCCCTTCAAGGGAGCCTGGGTTTCAGCAATGGAGCTAAGAAAGTACCCTTCCTGGAATCCTCCCCACCCCCCTTCAAGAAAGCCTGGGTTTCAACAATGGGGTTAAGGAAGCAGACTACCCAAAAGTCAGGGTTAGGAATACAGTACAAAAAGAGTTCAGCACAAATTCATTCAAAATAAATCTATATTCGTCATAAGTCAATAATCAGTATAATTATACAAAGTAGCATTAAACAACATATTCCACTCTACCGTATCCGGGGCGCAGCCTGGAAGATGCAAGGTCCAATACAAATAGTTCTCTAATGAAGGTCTGTGTCCTAAAAATCATAAATCCAAGTTCGTATAATTAATCCACGGGTAGAAGGATATGTGTAAGCCAAGGTAATCCAATACCAAAGACCAAAAAGAACCAGAGCTGCAAATCCAGGCTCCTAGTAGGAAGTCCGATAGAAAGCTTGCCTGCATCTATGGCAGCTTGCTTTCTATCGGACTTCCTACTTATACTGATTATTGACTTATGACGAATATAGATATATTTTGAATGAATTTGTGCTGAACTCTTTTTGTACTGTTAAGGAAGCAGACACAGCTTGCGTAAGACACATCACAGCATTCTTCTATACCGATTGGCCCAACAGGCAGGGCTCACTGGGAAACTTTGTGTGAGTAGGCCAGGGGTGCTCATTAAGTAGATCGCGATCTACTGGTAGATCGCGTAGGGCGTCCTGGTAGATCACAGGCAGGGTGGGAGGAAGGCTCAGTCAATTTGTCCAGTAGTAAGAAATCAGTTTGTGTGTGTCAACTGTAAAATAGGATTTGAGGTCCTTTCCACACAGTTGAATAAAATCCCATGTTATCTGCTTTGAATCAGATTATATGGCAGTGTGGACTTAGAAAACCCATTTCAAAGCAGATATTGTGTTATATGTTTCACATTTTTGTAGTTGGTAGGTTGATCATTTTGACTTGGTTGTTTTATAAGTAGCTCACATGCTGAAAAAGTGTGAGCACCCCTGGAGTAGGCTGTTGCATGATGCCAATATTTATTTATTTTATTTTACGTCATCTATATTCCACCCTTCTCACCCCGCAGGGGACTCAGGGCGGATCATAATGCACATATATAGGCAAACATTCAATGCCATTGGCATACAACATATATAGACAGACATAGAGGCAATTTAAAATTCCAAAAATCAGTTAAATTTAGCCTCCCCACAAAGTGGTACCTAAATTTTCTACTTGACAGATGCAACTGTCTTTTGGGTTGCAAAGGTCGACAACAAGCTACACAAATTGCTCGAGAGCTCACCCCGACCCAGGTAGGCCTCAAACTCATGACATTCTGGTCAGTAGAGATCTTATGCAGCTGACACCCAGCCAGCTGCACCACATTCCCGGTGCAATAATAATAATAATAATAATAATAATCTTTATTTATAACCCGCCTCCATCTCCCCAAAGGGGACTCGGGGTGGCTAACATGAGGCCAAGCCCAAAATAATACAGCATAATTAGAAAATAACAGGAGAAAATATCATAACAAAATATATAAAATAACAGAAACAATAAACAATATAAAATGACATCATAAAATCAAACACAGAGGGCGGGCCAGATGTATGAGATAAAATGTTAAAAGCTTAAAACGCTGGGTGAGTTAGGAATAAGAAGTGCATTTATGAGAGAGGAGCCCGAGAAGGAGGAGCAGTGGGGTTTGGCCTTTATAGGGAAATAGGGAAAAGTACTTTATTGAAGGGACGACTGTAGATGCTCCGGGAATGTGGCACAGCTGGCTAAGTGTCAGCTGCATAAGATCTCTCTGACCAGTAGGTCATGAGTTCGAGGCCTGCCCGGGTTGAGGTGGGTTCTCGACCTATTGTGTAGCCTGTTGCCGACCTTTGCAGCCTGAAAGACAGTTACATTTGTCAAGTAGGAGATAAAGGTACCACATTAAAGTAGAGAGGCAAAACTTTGACTGAATTATGAGGCCATAAAGAATCGCTGAAGAATGCAGAAGAAACAACAAAGGGACGCTGGAAGGAAACGCTGAGAGAGATGAGGAGTGCATCAGCTCCCCCTGCTGGCCAGAAAGTTTGCCTCTGTTTGTCCATATATGTATAAATGTAAAAATGTATGTACTGTACTGTACTGTGATAAATGTCACGTTTACATGTCATATGTTGAACTGCAGGGATTGTCTGCCATATGTGTAATGTAATCCGCTCTGAGTCCCCTTCGGGGTGAGAAGAGCGGAATATAAATAAAGTAAGTAAATAAATAAATAATAGATGGAAATAGACAAGTGGATTGAATGGTCACATCAGAAGAGCCAAGTTTTTAAAGCCTTCTTAAAGGCTGCTAGGGTAGGGGCTTGGCTGATCTCCCCAGGTACTGAGTTCCAAAGGCGGGGAGCCACAGCGGAGAAGGCCCTCTCCCTTGTACCCACAAGTCGGGCTTGTGATAGTGGAAGGAGCGAGAAGAGGGCCTCTCCAGAAGATCGGAGAGATCATATAGGGTTTTTAAAAAAATCAAACAAGCCTAATGTTTATAATTGATGCTTTTAACTAATTGTTTTAATTGTAGTTGTTATTATAATTGGGTTGTTGTAGGTTTTTCGGGCTATATGGCTACGTTCTAGAAGCATTTCCGCCTGACGTTTCACCTGCATCTATGGCAAGCATACTGTGAGGTCTCATAATTGTTTTGTTTGGCATCTAATGGTTACCAGTTGTGAGCCACCCTGAGTCCTCCCCTGCCCCCGGGGGTGAGAAGGATGGGATATAAATGTTTGAAATAAATAAATAAATAATAAAATGATGACACTCATAGATCTTTACTTAGGGAGCATATAGACTGCAGAATCAATTTATGGTTGTCTAAGGTGCATTGACACTGTAGAATTAATGCAGTTTGGCACCGCTTTAATAGCCATGGCTAAAAACCCTGGTATTTGTAATTTGGTGAGGCCAACAATAAACCTGAACACAATAGGTAAGGTTATAACTTAAATGTGTATTATCACACAGACACCCGAGTAGGTAAAACTGTATAACATAAATTCCCACTATCGGGTACCCACTCAAACATGCAGAGGCAAACCTCATCAAAGTCTTCTAAATGTCCAATACAGGTAATGCTGTAATCATGAGCATGGGGAGGGTTGACTGTGTGCGGCCGTTCAACACAATATTCGTAATCCAAACTCTGATGGGTTGTTTGTAATCCACAATGGAGAAAGTAAGGTCGAGGAGACTGGAGACAGAACGCTGGCTTCCAAAAAATAAACCGGCTCAGTAGCCTGCCAAAATCAACAACGGAGGAAAATGGCAGGTTCGGTCCGCATGTACTCTGGCCGACGAGGACACCAATGCTGCGGAGTTCACCCTCGTTTCGACCCTTGGCGGGTCTTTTTCAAGGCCAATGGATATGAATGTTCTCCCACATGTGTGATGCATGTTGTAAATGTATCTTTATGTTTATATAGAATTTTGCCGCCGTCCCATTTGAACTGTGGTGGGAGAACATTCATATCCACTTTCCAAAGTGGCTCGGGGCGACTCACAGCTAAAATCACACAATAAAAACACAATAAAAACACAGCAAAATACAATAAAATACAATAAAACAGAGGTATTGCGATAATGCGCAATCTCAACAGGGCCGAAACACAGCATCAACATATGAGTGCCTAAAGATCACAATTTTAGTCCCCAAAGGCCTGCCGGAACAAGATGGTTTGGCACGCCTTCCGGAATGCCATCAGATCCGAGAGAACCCTCGAATGGGACCAAAGCTAAGACTATGGTGAGATTTTGAGCACAATAAGTGAACTGCTTCAAATACACACTTCAGTTTCCTGTCATTTTCACTGTAAGGTGTTATTTTTATGAATATTTTTACCAACCCTGATATTTAGCCCAAGGGTGTCATCAAGAACATTTTCATGGAATTACAAGGCTGACCAGCAAGCCAGTCACTTTGATGAAAATTGCCAATTTGGTTCATTTTACCTGAAATTTGGTATGAAACAGATTTTTATGGACTGCAGTGCAATAAGTCAAATGTTTGTGTCCCTCAAATCATAACAGCAACACGGTCAACAGCAGGTAAATCTAAAAGCAATGTTTTAAAATCCATTACATTTATGAACAAAAGAATCAAATAAATTTGAGACAATGTTCGGGATTTGTGCAAATCACTGGCAACAACCTTCTTTTTTTTCTTTCTTTCTTCTTTCATAAATATAGAGAATGTGAAACATCAGTAATCCCATAGTAATATCATCTGATAGCAGTTAATCCCTTATTAGGGATGGCTTTGCCTGGTCTTTTTTGGAACAGAGAGAAATGTTCTTTTCCTGTTAGGCGTTCTGTCTAAGCATCAATCGGGCCTTTAATGCTTAATTGTCTTCTCGCCTTCCTTTCTCTCCCGTCTCCCTCCCTCCGAAAACCCCACCCTCTGCAAAAAGGCTATCCTGTTTAAATGAATAGGCTTCAAAGAAACTTCCAGTGCCGTCTCTCACTTGGTTTGTGGCAGTGGTTATTTTGTATTCCAAGGTCATGGATCAAGGACGACCCCACGCCTGTGCTTTGGACGTGGACTATCTGTTTTGACAGAAAGATGCAGGCATCTTTGGAAGCTCCTAATCCGTTAGAGGAAGTCTATTAAGTTCGAGCCCCTGAGCTGTCTCAGTCCAAACCAGTGAGACCAAACTTACATTTGTTTTTTTCCGATGACCATTCATTTTGGTCAAATGAAGAAATTGCTCATGTAAGTTTTTGTGGCTGCAGGGAGGAAATCAGTGACTGTCACATACCTTTTTGCCTCTCTGCTTTTTCCTCTTACCTGAACGTTATCGAAAATGGGAGAGAAATATTGTTTTTATTGCCACTGTTTATAAGTTTATGACAAGGTGGCCCAAAGAAGATATTACAAAGCTGCAAAGGAGAATGTTGTTGAGAAGCACTTGATGCCGGGAAAAGGCCTTCCTGACTTTGCAAGATCTTAGAAACACACTCTGGTTTACTCAAGTGAAAGGCCTCTTGAATTGGAGTATATTAGGCATGGTTCAAATTCGTCAGCTTAGGAACTTTTGTTACCCTCAAATAATAAAACCAAGATCATCTGAGCAGTCACCTTCAAAGATACACCTGAACACTGAATATTGTTCATGGCTCTTAGAACTATGTAACAATGTGAGATGAAGAATGATAACAGACAAAAGACTCCCCTACTCCAAGCATTCAATACATACAGTAGCCCACCAGTTGCTTATGGGAAGTCTGTCATCAGAACTTGAGTGCAACCATGACCTTCATGTCATTCTACACAACAACTGATATACAAATGGATAGCATCTTTGTAGTCAGTTCTAATTAGTGTAGAACCTATCAATTAGACACATGAACTCAGCTGGAGCTTTGGCATGAATCTTGTTGCTACTACTCCTGTGTATATCCACTTTTTTTGGTGTCAGGAGCGACTCGGGAAACTGCAAGTCGCTTCTGGTGTGAGAGGATTGGCCGTCTGCAAGGATGTTGCCCAGGAGATGCCTGGGCGTTTGATATTTTACCATCCTTGTGGGAGAGGCTTCTCTCATGTCCCCACATGGGGAGCTGGAGCTGACAGAGGGAGCTCATCTGAGCTCTCCCTGGATTCAAATATCCACCCTGTCAATCTTCAGTCCTGCCAACATAAGGGGTTAACCCATTGCACTACCATTAAACTATTGATATAATGGTTCTATTATGGGAAGTATGTCATCAGAACTTGAGTGCAACCATGTCATTCTACACAACTGATATACAAATGGATAGCATCTTTGTAGTCAGTTCTAATTAGAGTAGAACCTATCAATTAGACACACGAACTCAGCTGGAGCTTTGGCATGAATCTTGTGTATATCCACTTTTTTGGTGTCAGGAGCGACTTGGAAAACTGCAAATCACTTCTGGTGTGAGGGGATCGGCCGTCTGCAAGGATGTTGCCCAAGAGACGCCTGGACGTTTGATATTTTACCATCCTCTTGGGAGGCTTCTCTCATGTCCCCCTGGATTCAAATCTCTGCCATGTCAATCTTCAGTCCTGCCAACATAAGGGTTTAACTCATTGCACTACCATTAAACTATTGATATAATGGCTTGTTCTATTAGTTGGGACTAATAAGCAAGAATCAGTTCATTCCATAATACAGCACTTAGCTAAGTCCTATTGAACCAATGGTTCACTGTCATTGGTGTTTACAATTCAATTTATTTCTTCCACCACAATAACTAAGCTAGCCCCAAAGGACTGTCCTGTGGTTCTCAAAGTTCAGTGGCCTTGGATGTTGTAAACTTTGGAATTGTGACTGAAAAGCTGCAGGATCTTTTCCAACAACTTCATTTCATCTTGGGAGATTATGCAATGTTCCTGTAGAAGAGTTCAAGAAGAGGAGTTTCTACAGACGTACTGTATGTTCAGGCCTGATTTCAAATACCAAAATCAACCTGTGTTCCAGTACCGGTTGCTTAGGAAACAACAATGGAAGAAAGTTTGGAGCATCTTGTCCTTCTCATAAAACCCCTAGCTGGTCATCATGGAAAACAAACCAATGGACTCTGTAGATTTTTGGTCTAATGTGGTGCAATATGTTTGCAATGTGATCTTACTGTTTCTTTATTTCCTGAAACAACCTTGGACATTTGGCATTTTTTGGTCCATTGTAGGATTTTGAACACCACTTTGATTACATGTTAAATGAATGCAATGGTCCTGTGATTGCTGTAACCTCTGATCTCCCCCTGACTTGAAGATGGAAATATATATTTAGCATTTCCAATATGTGTGCTATTGGTTTATTTTCCCCACATCTGCACACATTATTTTTCCTCGTTTTCTAGCTTACAAAGCATGGCACATACACAATTTGTCACAACTTTAATCTGTTTGTTGTTTTTGTGACCCATGACATTGCAGCATGTTAGCGAGTGGATGTAGGATTCAGTAAGGATCTGAATCCTACATCCACTCGCTAACATGGATCTGAAATTCAGTAAGGCCTTCGACAAGGTCCCCCTTGACCTTCTGGCAAACAAAGTAGTCAAATGTGGGCTAGGCAAAACTATGGTTAGGTGAATCTGTAATTGCTTAAGTGAAGGAACCCAAAGGGTGCTGCTCACCAATGCTTCCTCTTTATCCTGGAAGAAGTGACAAGTGGAGTGCCGCAAGGTTCTGTCCTATTCTGTCCTGGTCCTGTTCAACATCTCTATTAATGACTTAGATGAAGGGTTAAAATGCATGATCATCAAGTTTGCAGATGACACCAAATTGGGAGGGATAGCCTAGCCAATGCTCCAGAAGACAGGAGCAGAATTCAAAATGATTTTAACAGATTAGAGAGATGATTGGCCAAAACTAACAAAATAAAGTTCAACAGGGACACATTCAAGATAATCTACTTGGGCAGAAAAATGAAATGCAAAGATACAGAATGAGGGATGTTTGGCTGAACAACAGTATGTGTGAAAAAGTTCTTGGAGTCCTCGTGGACAAGTTAAACATGAGTCAACAATGTCATGCGGTGGCTAAAAAAGCCAATGGGATTTTGGCCTGCATAAATAGGAATATAGTGTCTAGATCCAGGGAAGTCATAGAATCATAAAATCATAGTTGGAAGAGACCTCATGGGCCATCCAGTCATGCTACCCCCTCTATTCAGCCTTGGTTAGACCACACCTGGAATCACACTGTGTCCAATTCTGGGCACTGCAATTGAAGAGAGATGTTGACAAGCTGGAATGTGTCCGGAAGAGGGCAACTAAAATGATCAAGGGTCTGGAGAACAAGCCCTATGAGGAGCGGCTTAAAGAGCTGAGCATGTTTAGCCTGCATAAGGGAAGGTTAAGAGGAGACATGATGAGGGTCATGTATAAATAAGTGAGAGGAAGTCATAGAGAGGAGGGAGCAGGCTTGTTTTCTGCTACCCTGGAGACTAAGACGCAATGGAACAATGGCTTCAAACTACAGGAAAGGAGATTCCACCCGAACATTAGGAAGAACTTCCTAACTGTGAAAGCTGTTAAGCAATGGAACTCTCTACCCCGGAGTGTGGTGGAGGCTCCTTCTTTGGAGGTTTTTAAACAGAAGCTGGATGACCATCTGTTGGGGGTCCTTTGAATGCAATTTTCCTGCTTTTTGGTACAGTATTGGATTGGATGGCACCCAAGGACTCTTCCAACTCTTTGATTCTATGATTCTATAAGAATTTGTATATGATAGGTAACCATATTTTTCGTGAAGAATTTCTCAAACACTCCGGACTTGTTTGCACAGAAAGAACATAGCAAATTGATTATTTTTTACCCAACTTTTTACCAATTATGTCAAAGCATACATATACATCAGTAGAAATGCTACAGAGGAAATTTTCATTGAATGATAGGTGTGATTATATCATCATCCTCTCACAATGACTTATCTAGGCACACATGCTACTTGATACAGCAGAGGAGGAAAATGAAGCAACATTGCTAACAGACTTCTAAACTGCAGCAAAGTCCTTCTTTAATTCTGGAATAACATTCAAAGCTTCTCCTTCCTAAATCAGATTAAGGAGGAGAGAACCAGAGTCACCATAAATGAATATATTGAACAGGCAGGATACTCAGTACATACACATAGTAAAATACATATACACACAAGTACTTATAGCTGTGTCTGAAAATTATATACTTCTAGGAAATGTGTGATCTATGTCCCATTTCCTCATTAATATGCATTTATAAACCTCCACAATATTCATGTTTAAATATGTATTTAAATCTGCATTTGGATAAGCATTTCTAAACATAACTCCTGTCAAGCTATGCCTTTCAATGTAGTTTGTCTTAAAATATGAATTTTTATTGCTGTTCTGATGCATTCTTTTGAGTCAAGGGCTGCATTGCAAAATTTGGAGAAGTGCGAAATTCAAAGGGAAATGGATTCTGCCCTTTTAGTCTATGAGATGCAGCTAGATCTAGTTGGCCCATTTGAAATGCAAACAGGACAACATTCACCTGAATCCTAACATAACCCTCTTCTCTCATCTTAAGAATTATTTCATTCTAGATAGCTCCAAGGCCTAAAATGCTTTAAGTACTGGGTTTGCGTCTGCTTTCTAAAAATATATGGATTTAATGTTTCAAGAATGAGAATGTTGCCAATTCGTGACTAATGAATTACTTGTTTCTCTTTCTCTTTTTCTCTAACCTTACTTTTTTCTTTTCTTCCCTTTCATCCTCCTATCCTTCCTCTTTCCTTCTTTCCTTTAATTTCCATCATCTTTCCTTTCCTTCCTTATCTCCTTGTTTTCTATTATTTTCTAAATTATTCTTCAAAATAGGGGAATGGGCAAAATCACCATAAATGCCCCCCCCCCACACACACACAAATATAAACATACAAAGAGAGAAGTAATCCATAAACATTGGTTATTGCAAAGTAAATAACCTCATCACACTAGAGCAGTGTTTTCCAACTAGTGTGCTGTGAGCAATCATCAGGTGTGCCGTGGGAAATTGGAACCTCTTGAGTCTTGAATAAGCCATGCCCCTTTATTCCCCGTGGGCCAATCCCCTCGCGGTGGCCTAGAACTCCCACCTGACACCAAGATGGCAGCAGTGGAGGCAGCGGGACTGGAAGCGTATTTCCTGAGGGGATGCCAGTGGAGCGGAAGTGCCTCGTCTGAGGTGATGCGGCGGATGTGCCTGGCGGTGCTGGGCTTGGCAGCGGGCCTGGCGTTGGTCCATCTGGCCAGGGTGATGGAGCCCTTGAGCCTGAGCCTGGCCCTGGCCGGCGCCGCCACCTCCTCCTTCACGGGCTTCCTCTCCTACCCGCGACTCCACTGCCTCTGCTGCCACAATGTGGGAAACAACGGGGCCTGCCTCCGGGCAGATACACGAGTGGCCTACCGGGTCTCACAGACTGTGACATGACTGTGATGTGAAGGAGCCTCATGGGCTATATTATTATTATTATTACTATTATTATGAACTATGTATTAACATAATACTATTATTTTCCCTTAGTATATGCTATTATATTGTTATATTATCAGTATTTGTCATAGTCGTGGTGTATATCGTTATTGACTATGAGAGTAATTATAATAGTCAGGATTAACTCCTGTGCTTTACTGATAATATATTGTATGTGTACCTATAATATTTATATTATTATAATGTAATACAATATAACACTTTTAAAAATAATACAATGTTGAAATTATATATTTTATATTACTTGTAATAGCACTAATAATATTGCAGCGTAATGGTATAGTACAATATAGTAAGTTAGAGTGTCATTTTGCATCATTTTGGTTGGTGGTGTTCCCCAGGATTTTGTAAATGTCAAAAATGTGCCGTGGCTCAAAAAAGATTGAAAAATACTGCTCTAATGTGATGAAATAGAAGGTTTCTGGATGTTTGATTATTCTGCAAATAAGCTATGCTAATGATGTTATCCTCCAAATTAACATGCCATAAGTCTGGCTGTAACTTGTGATTCACTCTGGGAGCTCTTTCTTTATTTCTTCCTTTCAGTGTCTGGTTCTTTCTCCAGCCATCCTCTCTGTCTGTCTGGCTTCTCTTTTCTCGGATTTTCTCAGTTTTGTTCATCTTTCTTTTACACAGCCACCTGAGGGCAGCATAACTCTCACCTCTCAGCGAAAAGTTTGGCTGCGAGGGAGAGCTCCCTTTCCTTTGCCCAGCCCCATTTGACTCCTCCGATTTCCCTTCTGAGTTTTCCTTAGATTCCAGCAGTTCCACACAGCTTGCCTTTTGACAGTGTGCCATTTCAGCTGCCCACTTATCGTGAGAGAGGCTGTTCTCCTTTTGCATTGCAGTCTGATAAAATTCACCTCCGTGTTTTCCATTAAGTACCCGACAACTTCTTTCAGTTACTTTAATATATCAAAACTGTTTATGCAGAATCCAGCCTGGAAGGACCATGTAGATGAAGATCCATCAATGATATATAGAGGATAGAGAGCTAGAAAGACAGATACACAGACATGTTTCTTATAACCTTCAGAAAGGAGGAAAATGGTCAAAAGGATATTTGGGACTTAAACTTGACCATGATTTTGAAAACAGCAAGGGTAAAATGGTTGTTATGTGCCTTCAAGTTGTTTCTGACTTATGGCAAACCTATTGCAGCATTTTTTTGGCAATATTTGTTCCGAAGAGGTTTGTCATTCTCTTCCTTTGAGGCTGGGAGAATGTGACTTGCTCAGGGTCACCCAGTGGGTTTTTACTAAAGGTATGGAGTATAGGATAATGGCAGCTGGATTTGAATACTGTGACATGACGATATTGGAATTATTGGCCGGACTCTGGTTTTAGTGGCATGTTGCGTGGGCAAGGGTGATATACACCTCACACCATGAACCAATAATACAAGCACAAGTGATTGGATGAAAAATGGCCACATCTCATTTATTGAAAACAGGAACAAGGATTGGCGGCCACACATGGGTCCTGGATCAGGGGTCGGACAGCCCACAATTGTCCAAAGGCGCTTGCAAGCCTGGGTGCCAGTGGCCCAATACCTGTCCACAGAAACTCGGCACCCCAGGGGGCCAGGGCATTATCCCCCTTACAACCAAGGGGCGATAAGCCAGCCCGATCCAGGACCCATGCCACATGCCAAATACAGAGTTGCGACAAAGAACATAATAACCACATAACCGTAACAAGTGCAACAATGAATATAAATATATAAAGAACATGTCACAACAAACAAGCAACAAATGAAGTAGGGTGGGTGGGAGGAAAAAACCGGATCAGGCCCCTTGTGCAGGCGAGGAAGTCCTGGGCAGCCTTAAATGAGGGCCGGCCAGCTGACGACATGGGGCGGGGTGGGGCCAGCCCTGTCATTGGTCGGCCGGCGTTGGTGGCGGGAAACCTTCCCACCACCCAGGGGCTTCTGGGAAGAAGAAGCCCCCTCCTGCCCCACAAGATGGTGGCGAGGACAACCACCGCCCCGCAACCTGCTCGGCCAGTAAGTCGGCCAAGCCAATTAACGTGACTGTTTATTATTTTTAATTGATGATTTTATAATGTTTTAATACCCCTGTTTTTATCAAATATATTTTGTATGGCATCACTGATGCACATATGAAGCCGCCCTGAGTCCCCTTGTGGGAGAAGGGTAGGGTAGAAATAAAGTTAATAAAAAATTTTTTATGGCTGAGTGAGGTTCAAACCCTGGTCTCCAGAGTCATTGTTCAGTGTTGCAAGCACTACATCGTGTTGGCTCTCCAAGGGCAAACCGTAGCTCTTCAAATGTTTTCAGAATTCAATTCCAATCAACCCTAACCAGCATAGGAAATGGTGAAGAATATTGGGAGTTGTATTTATTTTAATTTGGAATCCAAGACAGCTTACACCAGAGATAAAACAAAATAGAGTCCTTGGCACCCAGATGGGTTCATTTTATCTATCCCCAAGGAAGTGGGGGTCATATCTCCACATAGTTTTATGGGAGCATCTTTCAACAGACAGGCTTTTTCCTTCTCATCTGGCCTTGGATAGCTCACCTCTAAAGAAGATAGCACAGGAAAAGCTGCTGGAGCACCAAATAGTCCATCAAATAATCAGGTTCCAATCCCTTTACTGTTTAATGGCCAGACAAGCCATAGTTTGCTAGATACTCGTAAAAAATGTGAAGTCCTTGTCTGGGGAACTTCAGAGTTAGGAGGGTTCATGGATCAACATCCTTGTATTGACCATACATATTCTTTCTGATCTTCTGATGTACACAGAGCTTAGTAGGAGAGCATTGCTTTTGATACAAAAGGATCAAGAACAGGGGTGGGCAATTACCGGCCCTCCAGGTGTTTTGGACTTCAACTCCCAGAAATCCTAACAGCTGGTAAACTGGCTAGGATTTCTGGGAGTTGAAGTCCAAAACACCTGGAGGGCCGGTAATTGCCCACGCCTGATCTAGAACAATGGTTCTCAACCTGTGGGTCCCCAGGTGTTTTAGTCTATAACTCCCAGAAATCCTAGCCAGTGTACCAGCTGTTAGGATTTCTGGGAGTTGAAGGTCAAAACATCTGGGGACCCACAGGTTGAGAGCCACTAATCTAGAAGATGGGGAAGATCTGTGTCCAAAAGGTTTGGAAAACTGCTATCAGTTGATCAAGGATTAGACTCCATTACTGGAATGCATTGGTGTCTTATGCATGCATACATTGCCACATTTTGCATGTAGATCTACATTCATGTTGGGCATGAATACATACTGATGTGCATGTCCATAGCACATTTTTATTGGATGCAATTTTTGCACATTCTGTTTCATCTTGGGCATCTTGTTTCACTTGTCATTCCACAGAAGGGTTGTGAAACACTCATAGTGTGCCATTCTGCATTCAAAGATCTAAGGATCTTGGCTTGTAAGAACACTCCTTGATATGAAGATCAACCTGAACACAACAGGAAGCCAGTTCAGGTATTGTTAAGATATATTCCCTTTCCCCCTCTTCATCACAAAGATTTTTGAAGTTCTTTTTGCCCAGCATCCTGCTCACCAGTTAGCAATGTGCAAACAAGATATACACCTTGCAATGGTTCACTATTCACTACTGTCATGATTTCAAATATACGAATACACAAAGAGGTCCGCACAAATATATCATTCAAAATATACTATATATTCATATGTTCAACATGTCATAAATACATCAATGAAATAGGGCATAACATACACTATACCGTATCTGGGGCACAGCCTGGAAAGACGCAATGTCTCATAGAGTTCTATTATTGAATTCTATGAGACATTGCGTCTTTCCAGGCTGCGCCCCGGATATGGTATAGTGTATGATATGCCCTATTTCATTGATGTATTTATGACATGTTGAACATATGAATATATAGTATATTTTGAATGATATATTTGTGCGGACCTCTTTGTGTATTCGTTGCTGTACCCTAACCTCGACTCTTAGTTGTAGATGATTTCAAATATAACCTACCTACCCACCCAACTCACCTGAACAGACAGTGGCTGCATCAAATGATTGGGATTTATTTTGTGGGCAAATAGTGTGTAGCAGAATGACAATTCTAGCCCAATCATGACACTATTCTGCAATGCAACAGGTCACAACTCTGCATCACACATCACACTGTGGATCATTGGTGAGAGGGAGATGGTGCTTGCTATGACCATTGACAATTAAGGCAAGTTTGCAGAGTTCAATAAAAAAAATGCATGCCACATATTTGTGTACAAGCCAACTAGGCTTGTTTGATTTTTTTAAAAAAAGTTCAGAACTCGTTTCGGATATAGGGGGCACCGGTGGTTCGATTTTAAAGTCAATTCCGATTTTCACAGAAAAAAATTTCAAAACTTTTCGAAATTTCTGAAACTTCCGAATCCTTTCATTAATGGTTTCAAAGTGTTATTTCCTGTTTCATTCGGTGATCGTTACTTTGAAAGTAGTTGTTTTGCTCCAGGAGCGGTGAAAAGCAAGTGGAGGAAATCCCTTCCTTCTCTGGTTTATAACATGCTTCTTTGGCTTTAAAATTGGCTTCTCTGGCTTGAACCGAGGCCAGGGACCAGAAGCGGGGAAAAGCTGAATAATTCCTGACTCACTTCATGAGTCGTAACAAAAATGGCGATAAAGCTTTGGAAGGCAAAGGAACTTACGGTTGTCTTAAAAACTTTGAAATCACTTTAAAAAGGATTTTTCCGACTTTATTCCGAATAACAAAGATTCCGACTGGACCTAACCATGCCTAAAGCCCACCTCATGTATAAATTGGCTTTAGCCTATTAAGCCCTAAATTGTTCCAGCCCAGCTTCTCTGACTGAACGTATCTCCTCCTAATGAACCACCTAGGACAGTGGTTCTCAACCTGTGGGTCCCCAGGTGTTTTGGCTTAAAACACCCAAAAATCCCAGCCAGTTTACCAGCTGTTAGGATTTCTGGGAGTTGAAGGCCAGAACTTCTGGGGAACCAGAGGTTGAGAACCACTGACCTAAGAGATTAAGATAGTTGGGGAAAGCTCTGCTCTCAGTCCCGCCATGTTCGCAGGCATGTGTGGTAGGAAAGTGAGACAGGGGCTTCTCAGTGGTGGCCCCTTGGCTGTTGGACTCCCTCCCCAGTGATATTAGAGCAACTCCTTTCCTCCTGGTCTTCAGAAGGAAAGTGAGAACCTGGCTCAGGGGTCAAGCCTTTGGAGATTAACTACATTACAATAATAACTATGAAATATGTGCAATTATTCTTGGAATGGCTCCGGATTACGATTGTGGATGGTGTGATTTCAATAGTGATTATAATGTTTATATGTTTTAATGTACATTTTAACTCTGATTTTTTAAAATTTAACTTAATTGTATTTAATTGTCTGTTGTCTAAAGCAGTGTTTTTCAACCTTTTTTGAGCCGTGGCACATTTTTTACATTTACAAAATCCTGGGGCACACCACCAACCAAAATGACACAAAATGACACTCTAACACAGTAATACATATAGTTCAGGGGTGGGCAAACTGCGGCCCTGGGGCCGGATGCGGCCCTTTGGCCGATTCTATCCGGCCCTCCTAAGGGCCCCTGGCTTGCCTCCCCTGCCTGACCTCTGCATAAAACTCTCCAGAGAAGGGGACTACAAGGAAGCATTATTTTATTTTAGTGGTTTTATTATTATTGTATAATAATTTTATAATAATAATATAATAAAATAATAAATAATAAAATATAATGTTATATTATATATTATAATTTCAATATATTATAATGTCTATATATATACTATATTATAATAATTATGATATTAATACTAATAATATATGAATATATCTTGATATATTAATATGTTAATATTAATGATGTGTAATATATAGTAAATATAGTAAATGAATATGTAGATTACCATGTAGTTCCGCCTTTAGGTGCGGCCCTCCATAATATTTTTTGGCTCTCGTGTGGCCCCTTGGAAAAAATAGTTGCCCACCCCTGATATAGTTAATATGTTTTTAATGCATTTATACACTCAGTGTGAAACCTGGGCTTGTTTAGATGAAAACAACATATACCGTATTTTTCGCACCATAAGGCGCACCTGCTGATAAGACGCACCTAGATTTTAGAGATGGAAAATTGGGGGGGAAATGGGGGCTGTCTACTATATGAGACACTAATATGGAGGGGGGGAGGCGCTGGAGCAGAGGGGGGTGGCGATATACTCACGCTATATTCGCCCCCCCCCCCGGCGGCTCCCGGCAGCTCCCGGCTGCGCCCGCGCGATGGAGTGACGTCATGAAGATGCGCCTCTGGCGGAGGAAGGGAGGAAGGCCTCGCCGGCCGCGCGCTGTAGGACGGCTGGAAGAGAGGCCGGAGGGAGGGAGGGAAGAGTTCCTCCCTCCCTCCAGCCTCTCTTCTGGCCGTCCTGCAGCGCGGCGGCGAGGCCTCCCCTCGCCAGAGGCGCAACATCACGAAGATGCGCCTCTGGCTTCAGGCCCTTCCGCTGCTGCTGCTGCTGCTGCCGCCGCCACCGCTGCGTCTCCGTGGGGGGCCGCCCTCATGGCCTCCCCCCCCTCCTGCTGCTCCTCCTCGGGTCTGTGAGCGGTGAGCCCGCCCCGTGACTCCCCTCTTCCGCCCCCGTTCCTCCGCGCCGTCGGCTGGCTGCGGCGACATGGCAGCGGGAGTCTGGCCATGCGCGGGCGCAGCCGGAGCCGCCGGGAGCCGCCGGAGGGGGGCGCGAATATAGTGTGAGTATATCGCCACCCCCCCCTGCTCCAGCGCCTCCCCCCTCCCTGCCTGCATCTTCGCTCCATAAGACGCGGCTCATTTTTCTTCCTACTTTGGGAGGAAAAAAACTGCGTCTTATGGTGCGAAAAATACGGTATATGACTTCCTTTCACATACTTATACATGGCTATCATGTCTTCTTTCAGCCTTCTCTTCTCCAGGCTAAACATGCCCAGCTCTTCAAGCCACTCCTCATAGGGCTTGTTCTCCAGACCCTTGTGAAATTTCACCCTGAGTTAAAGTTGCTTCCAGATTTCATGAAGCTGTTATAAGCAGTTCCTTGGGGGGAAGCAACTCTCGACAAATCCAGTAAAATAGTACAAACCCCCCCAAACAAACCATTTCCAAGCGGAGAGACTCAATTTGTTGCTTGGAAACCTGTGAATGCTTCAGCCTCCCGATGCTCCCAGGTTCGCTCACTGCCCAATTCACCAACGTGGAGCTTCCGGCTTTGGCTGTTCTCACAAGAAATCCAAGCCAACGCAAAAAGGCAGACTCAATCACTTCCGCCCAGTGCTCTGCTTTTGGGGAGGGAGGAGGGAGGCAGCGAAAGATGCTACACAGATCTATGAAATGTATATTTTATTTATTATTTATTTAAAACTTTTGTACCCCGACCTTCTCACCCCTATCGAGGGACTCAGACCGGCATAACAGCAAAGAATGCATACTATGCAATTTAAAAACAATTACAACAATGCATTAAAATACAAAAAACCCAGCATAAAACCACATCGCCATTAAAACAATTCCACTCAATCTGTAAACGTGGTCATACATTCAGACAATAGCCAATCTATTTCATAGATCTGTGTGGCCGCTGCCTCTCTCCTCCCTCCACCCAGTGCTGAAAGAGGGAGAAAGAGCTGCTAGGAGGGGGAAGAGTGCCAATTTCCCACGGCACACATGATGATCGCTCATGACACACTAGTGTGCCGCGGCACACTGCTTGGGAAGCACTGGTCTAAAGGCATTAAATAGTTGCCATATGTAAAGCTGCCTTGAGTCCCCTTTGAGTAGAGAAAGGTGGGATTTAAATTGAGTAAATAAATAAATACCTGCTCCGAATTACATACAAGATCAGCTTAAGAACAAACCTGCAGAACGTATCTTATTCTGGAACTTGGGGACTGCCTTTATTCAATAGTTACTCATTCATAACTACATCGATGTCGTAACGTCAGCCTTTATTTATATCCCACCTTTCTCCCAGCATGGAAGAGCAAGAAGAAAGAGCCTATATATACAGCAGCACTTTAGTTGGCCACCTCAACTAATCTTTGTTTCTTTTTTCCTCTTCCTTTTCCTTTCTCTCTCTTTCTTTTGGTCCCATCACTCTGAAAGGTTTTGAACCCTTGTTCCAGACTCCCCGATCCCCCCTTCTTGTGAAAGATGGCATGCTGACAGCCTGCCTTGCCATCACCTTTCAGCAGGTAAAATATGTTGTTATGGAAGGGCTGTGTGGCAGAGATGCCGACAACAATTAACACATGCTACTCATTAACAAATGGAGATTACAACTGAGCTGAAATGGCAGACTGCCATCAGCCAGATAGTTACGGGGGCTGTTGAATTCCTAATGAATGCGCGCGCCAGGATTAGTAACGACATTCGACAGAACGCTGCCTGCTGCATTCTCTTATGGCTTTCATTACCAAATTGAAAATCTGTGTAGATTTTCGGGAAATTACTTTTAAATGTAGCCAATCGCCTCGACAGCCCGGGCTTGATTCGCCAGCGCGGGAAGCCTGCTGTGAGATTTTAATGAAAGATCATAGTGGCCCTCCATGACCGTCAAAGAGCTATGGGCCCTGAAAGGCCGGGAATAATCTGTTTTACTTTTAATGGTAGCCATTTTATATTCATTAAGATCAAAATGCAGTTTTGAAGGCAAATTGCAAAGCTGTTCCACTCACAGCTTGAGAACCTGGGGGCCTACCGCTTTTTATCTTGTTCATAAGCAAATATGCAGTTAATATCTTTTAATATGCTTTGATGCTTGGTACCTTATGGGTACATTGTACTGGAGGTTAGAGAGCCGCATGTTTCCCCAGCAGTGTCAGCAACGAACTGAAGCTTTGGACCTTTTATTTCCATAATGGCAGGAGAAATGAGTCAGTCTCTCTCTCTCTTCCTCTCTCTCTTTTCCTCAATTTCTCTCCCCTACTTCTCTCAATATGAGCCTTGTTCAAGCAAATTGCAAAAACACTGGGAAGTAGAGGATCTTAAAGAAAAAGGTTGTTGTTGTTACCATTTTCAACATGTTCAATCCATTCATTCACTTGTGACATTTTCTTTTCCCAATATCTAACTGTGCTTTTATCTAAATGCAAACACCCAAATAAGATACAATGTCCTAATTTTTGGCTCATGGGATTTTTGGCCTTGTTCTTTCTTGACTGCAAAATTGAGCGTTTTAATAACAACCATCTAAACAGGGCCGCCCAGGAAGTCGATCGCGATCGTCGAGTCGATCGCAGTGCCAAATTTTATTATTTATTTATTTATGTATTTCGATTTGTTCGTCGCCACTCCTGTGACTTAAAAATGTTAAAAACACCATAAAATTGAGTCAATCGCAGCACCTTCCGCGCCACGCAGTGCTCCTTCCTTCTGCGCCGCGCTCCTTTCATGCGGCATGCACCTTCCTTCCATGCCGTGCACCTTCCTTCTGTGCGGCACATCTTCCCCTTCTCATCATGCTGCCCCCTGAGGCGACTCCCCCTCAGTGCCGTCGCAGCGTGGCCTGTGGAGGGAGAGAGAAGGAGGGCAGCAGAGCAAAGGAGGGGGCGGGCGCCCGGCCCGCACATGTGCTTTTGGAGAACATGTGAAGATGAGCCACGAGGGAGGACAACCAGAAGGAGGCTTTGGCAGCCATTTTCTGCCAAAGCCATCTGCGACTGCGAGGAGTTCATCTGCTTGGCCACATTAATCAGCATTGAATGGCTTTGCAGCTTCAATGGCTTTTCTTCCAGTTTATATCTCTGAAATTATGTCAGGGTGGGAGAAGAAACTATTGTATGTTGGGTGCAGGTTTGAATGTACCATTGGCTTGTTCAGCATTGAATTTATAAAGATCTCTGATGTTTAATTATGTCAGGGTGGGAGAAGAAACTATTGTATGTTGGGTGCAGGTTTGAATGTACCATTGGCCACATTATTCAGCATTGAATAGCCTTGCAGTTGAAAGGTCTGGCTTCTTTCTGCATGTTTATATATCTTTGGAGTAATGTCCAGGGTGGGAGAAGAAACTATTGTATGTTGGGTACTGGTTTGAATGTACCATTGGCCACATTATTCAGCATTGAATGTCCTTGCAGTTGAAAGGTCTGGCTTATTTCTGCATGTTTATATATCTGTGGAGAAATGTCCAGGGTGTGAAAAGAAACTATTGTATGTTGGGTGCAGGTTTGAATGTACCATTGGCCACATTGATCAGCATTGAATGGCCATGCCGCTTCAAGCTTAATTATATATTATGTGTGTTGTGCAATATTGGCTTATTCAGTTATGCAAGGTACATCAACATACATTGTACATACAAAGAATCCTTAATAAATTAGAAAATAGTAATAGGTTTTACATTTCTATGTAGGTAGATCTTTGTGACTTGGTTGTTTTATAAGTAGCTCGCATGCTGAAAAAGTGTGGGCAGCCCTGATCTAAAGGTTGGAGTTATGCTGTGTCCACTGGATGTTTTCGGCCACACTAGAAAAATGAAGGCTTTCTAATTATTATAGAATCATAGACTCCTATAGTTGGAAGAGACCTTGTGGGCCATCCAGTCCAACCCCCTGCCAAGAAGCAGGAAAATCACATTCAAAGCATCCTTGACAGATGGCCATCCAGCCTCTGCTTAAAAACCTCCAAAGAAGGAATCTCCACCACATTGTTGGTTTTTCCCCAAGCAGGAAACTCATCTCCCTGTGTTTATCTTTCTTATACAAAGAATGCTTCAGATAACAGTGTGCAAAGTAGAATCTAGTGCAGGGGTGGGCAATTATTTTTCCCAAGGGGCCACACAAGAGCCAAAAAATGTTATGGAGGGCCGCACCTAAAGATTGAACTACATTCTACATCGTATCAATTGAATTTCTTTAATAATAATAATTTAAAAGGCACTACATTGCGTTTTTGATATATTAATAAGACTGATAAGAGTATATGTTACGAGCAATGAAAAAGAAAGGTTGTCATAGGAAAAATGACATTTATTCACTAAAATTTTACAAAACAATGATTAACAAAATGTGAACATTTGTATCATTTGTGATTCATTATATCAGAGGTCAGGAACCCTCAGGAAGCCATAAAAGCAAATATTTGGAAATATCCTGTGTCAGTTTAAATCACTGTGTGTCATTTGGACTGCCAGTCCTAGGTCTGAGTTGAGTCTACTGTTTTTGTGTAGATAAGACCCCGGTCCGTCCATCCGTCCGTCTTCCTTCCTTCCTTGTTCTTATATGTCCTCTAACCTGACTTCTGACCTCTAGCAAACTTACCTGCTGCATAGACATGACTTTTTTAGAGGGCGTTTGCCATTGCCTTCCTCTTAGGTTCTTTTTTTCATGCCAGGAGTGACTTGAGAGACTGCAAGTTGCTTCTGGTGTGAAAGAATTGGCCGTCTGCAAGGATGTTGCCCAGGGGACACCCGGATGTTTTGATGTTTTATCATCCTTGTGGAAGGCTTCTCTCATGTCCCCGCAATGGGGAGCTGGAGCTGATAGAGGGAGCTCATCCGTGCTCTTCTTGGATTCTAACCTGTGACCTGCCGGCGCAAGGGTTTAGCCCAGGGGTGGGCAACCTACGGCCCATGGGCCAGATGCGACCCGGCAGCCGATTCTGTCCGGCCCGGGGAGAAGGGCGAAGGGGGCAGGGCCAAGAGGAAGGGGTGCCGCTGCCGCCATCCCATCGCGGGCTCTGTGGGGCTTGTGTTGGCAGACAGGCCGGCGGATTGGCGGCTTTGGAGTGCCTGCCATCCCTGGAGGTGATCCGGGCCTGCATCGGGAGCATTCAGCGACCTACGGCGGCTGATCGCCCTGGCGACCTAGAAGACTTGATCATCTTCCAGGTCACCACGGCGATCAGCCGCCTCAGATCGCTGACTGCTCCCCCTGCAGGCCCGGATTGCCTCCGGGATGGCAGGCACTCCATAGCAGGGGAACAGCTGGGGGCAAGAGCAGGCGGAGGCCTGCAGCCTCCGATTGCCTGCTGCTCTGCTCTCCTCTCCTCTGCTGCTGCGGCGGCTGGGTCCGCTTTGCCATCCTCTGGACTGGGTCCATTGGGCCTTTCCATCTTGGTTCGCACCTTGTCTTCTTGAATTTAATTTAATTTAATTTTAGTGGTTTTTATTATTATTTTATAATAATTTTATTATAATAATATAATAATATAATAAATAATATAATATAATGTTATATTATATTATAATTTAAATATATTACAGTATATCTACTATAATATAATAATTATGATATTAATACTAATAATATATGAATATATGAATATATGAATATTTCTTGATATATGTTAATATTAATGATGTGTAGTATATAGTAAATAAATAAATAAATAATGTAGATTAGAATGTATTTCTGCATTTAGGTGAGGCCCTCCATAATATTTTTTGGCTCTCATGTGGCCCCTTGGGAAAAATAATTGCCCACCCCTGGTTTAACCCATTGAGCCACTGGGGGCTCCAAATTCCTCTTAGGTTGAAAGAGTGTAACTTCCCCAAAGTCAGGTCATCAATAGGAAAGCTAGAATGCAGTTTCCGCCCTGACTGTTTCTCTCCTGTACTAAGTATCTATCCAACCTGCAAATGTTTTGTTTTGTTTCATAGTATTTAGAATCTAGCGATCTTCTGGTGAGAAGCATTTCCGTCTCATCAAACTATCTCAAGGCTCGACCACATTGATTATACCTTCGTCAAATACATATCTTGCAAGGATGAAAAGAAGTTTGCTCAGACTCCACATGTCTTGATGAAAATAGCGTTTATGTACCTCTTGAGACTGTTTTTGATAAATTATGCACCTTGCCTTGAGCACTCAGACATTTTGTGAGGTTTATATGGCATGCTCTAAGAAATTAAAGGATATAAAATAAATAGAAACAATTCTATGCATTTTCAAGTGGCTAAAATGCTCAGAACTAGGGGGAAGGAAATCCATAGAAATAGTTTATTCAATGGAGGACAAAAAAATAAGCAAATAAACATACAAATAAGAAATTTTTTTATTACAAGTGTGCAAACTTCAGTGAGGGAGAAAACACAATTAATTTATAATTTGTTGAGATATCCCAGGCGATCTCTCCGATCATCTGAAGAGGACCTACTCTCGACCCCGCCCCTTCGCAGGCACGATTGGTGGGGACAAGGGAGAGGGCCTTCTCTGTAGTAGCCCCCCAACTCTGGAACTCGCTCCCCAAGGATATCAGACAAGCCCCCACATTGCCAGTTTTTAGGAGGAGCCTGAAAACATGGCTGTTCCAATGTGCCTTCCCTGAATAAAGTAAATAACGTCCTGCTGTGATCAATTCCTTGCAAATGTCTTCAGAAGTACTTTAATTACCTGTTGGCTTGTCTGCCCCACATTATCCTTTAAAACCTCCCTGTTACACACATTCTACCTCTGTTTGCATCCAGTGTTCATTATTTTAAAATTTTAATATTTCATATTTGGCCGGGCCAAAATGGTTTTAAATTGTCTCTTATTGCTTATGTCAACAAACAGACAACACAACATCAAGTTATATTGATTGTATTGTTTTATTATTTGCTGTTGTGTTGTTTATTGTGTGTCATTGAACCTGGCTTGGCCTCATGTTCGCAAGGTCCAAGGGACGCCCCAAGTCCCTTAAAGCCAGAGGAGAGATGATGGCAGGGTATAAATAAATTATTATTATTATTATCTAATTTTTCCTGTCAGTGAGCTCTGATAACACAACACATTACAAATCCCAGGATTCCATAGAATGAAGCCACGGCAGTTAAAGTGGAGTTGAATATCTTTAATTCTGCAGTGTGGATGGTCTATTAGTTTGGATGGGAAGAAAAGATGGCTGAAATCTCAGTCCTTTGGTTTCTCTCTCCTTCTGTGCCTCCTATAGGTTCCATTCCTTCCAACAACATTGCCCCCTTATTCAACTCAGACTGCCATTCTCCTTGAACCTTTAATCTCTTATCACATCCTTCTCTAGGAAGGGTGCTTTATCCCTTCTGGTCATGATCTAAAATTTCTCCCACCTATCAAACCACAAAATACCCATTTTCCATCCTTCTTTCCTGCAATAGCATGTATTACTCTTGGCCAAATGTTGCTCAAACTTTGGTCTTCCAGATGTTTTAAACTCCAGCTCCCAGAATTCCTAAGTTTTCACTGAAGTCAAAGAACAATGTTTTGGGAAATGGCTTGACCGACTCACTGGCCGAGCGGGTTGTGGTGTGGGGATGTCCTCACCACCATCTTTTGAGGGGGAGGGGGCTTCTTCCTCTCAGAAGCCCCCTGGGTCCCACCACCAGCACCGGCTGGCCAATGGCAGGGCTGGCCCCACCCCGTCCTCCGTCATCAGTCGACCGGCCTTCACTTCCGCCCAGGCAGCTTACTTAAGACTGCCTGGGCTGCCCTGCTGCCACGTGGGGGCCAGATCTTTAATTTCCACCCACCCTCCCTATTTGTATCCATTGCTTGTTTGGTTTTTACTTTGTATTGCTGTATAATCATCGTTTGCACTAAGTTGATGTTTCTGTTATTATCATGTTCTATGTCGCAACTCTGTGTTTGGCGCGTGGCATGGGCCCTGGATCTGGCTGGCTTAGCGCCCTTTGGTCGTAAGGGGGGATAACGCCCTGGCCCCCTGGGGTGCCGAGTTCCAGTTAACCGGTATTGGGCCAGTGACACCAAGGCATGCAAGCATCTTCTGACAAATGTGCGCTGTCCATCCCCTGATCCAGGACCCATGCATGGCCGCCAACCCTTGTTCCTGTTTTCAATAAATGAGTTGTGGCCAATTTTCATCCAGACACTTGTGTTGTTGCATCATTGGTTTCCTGGCGACAGGTGTATTACCCATGCACACACAACTACTGCCTTAGCGTAATCTATATTCTGATCTTTACTTTACTTATTTATGATCCATAACTTTGTTATATGATATTAGTCTTTTCCCCTTCAGTTGACCACTTGGAAACACATGTGTAAATAGGGACAGATGGCCAATCTTGGAAAGGTAAACCTCTGAGTCTGCAGCATTCTATTCCCAAAGATTCACAACTATGAACAAAGGAGTCCTTTGTGAAAGGAAATGTTGACCCCGTCCCCCCCCTAAAATCCCATGAAAAGAGGATAAAATCACCATCATCAGCACCAAGGAGCAAAATGAGAGCATCGCCCACAAACTCCCAAACAAGAATCTTACCCCACCCACCCCCACACCCCACCCCGGCCGCTGACATAAAGTTTTCCATTAGTACACATCAAACATTGAAGTTGAGCATTTAGAAACATGGTGTCTCTCTCTCTCTGGCATTACTTTGTGAACGAAGATTCTTAGGAAGGACTAATCCCACGCTTTCTACAAGCGCGTTGATGACTAAGGAGATTGGATGTGTCCTTCGAGCCTGTGCAATTGATTTTTTTGGTGGAGCGCAGCATGCACAGAACTGGCCTCCCCTTTTAAACCAAAGGTTCGTCTGCTGGGGCCTAGCAAGCTTAGGACGGTGACAGCGAGGTCCTCAGGTCGTAGGTTTCCTTCTCTAGATGGTTGACCTTACAGGGTTAGACGGGCACCATCTGCCCGAGTTTGAAATTAGAGTTTTCCTTCTCTTAGGATGGCTAGAGAGCCCATCCTGCCCATTGATGCTCTTTGTCAGACCCTTTGGTTGTGACCTGTCTGGCATGGGAGACCCTACCGATGGCTATTATGCCACCGCCAGCATAGCTCACAACTTCATTAGGGTATGCAAGCCTCTCCCCCACAACAAGGGGGTGCCAATGGAGAGAAGAAACATGGACTATAAAAATGGGGCAAGGTGACCCAGAGAATTCAACACAATAAACAACAAAGTTATAGGTGTGTGCAATTTTTAGTCTCTCTCTCTCCTCAGTGCTAGAAATTTGGGGACTGAAGAAAAAAATAATTTAGATGGAAGAATTTTTACTGGGAGAGGAAATAGTGCTCTCATTTTGCTCCTTTGTAGCTATAGCATGATCATATATGTCAGCACAAAGGTTTCAAGAAGGGCAAACGTCTGGGCTTCCTTGAAGCCTTGTCGATGAAAGTGCTCTGTGGACATATCCCAGTTTGCACGGCCCACCAACTTATTCCTTCCAAGGTCCTTTTCCTGTTTCCTTTTGTTGCTCCTGCTGCTGCTCTGTAGAAATTGGGGCCTTTTCTTTTTAATGCATGTGCGTGCATCTGGCAAGAATGAGGGAATCCGATAACCTTCTCTCGTCGGGTCTTAGGGCGAGTTGAATGCGTCTGGCCTGCCAAGGCACAATTTAATGGGCTTCTGAAAACACTCAAAAGGCAGACGTAAATGTGTGGATGGGCAGCCAGCCAGGATGACCTGGGGGATAAGGAGGGGCCGTCTGATTTGAAGCAGGAGAAGGTCGTGAAGGAATGTTCCAGGAGGACAAAGCTTGACTTTGGGGGAGGGCGCGGAGAAGAAAACGTTTGATTGGAGTGGATTTATGGGGAGGGGGGCATTTTTTGCTCTGTAACTTAAGAGCCAGGAGCATTCCCACCTGTCTGTTTTATTTTTTTTTCAAAAAAGAAATGATGGGAGGAGGAAATGGAAAATGTTAAGAATATATAATTAATTTCAATTAGAGGACTCACATATCTCTGGCTTTATCACCTGGTGCTTTCGGCAGGATCCAACAAGAAGCATCGGTGAAGAGAGAATGAAAGGCTCGCTCTCTTCTCTGGATGAGTGTTTTCTGCTGCACAGATACCGGTGTTGACATTTGGGATCCTGGGGCAAAAAATAATAATAGTCAAATAGCATACCCTCCTATTCATGGTAGTAGAAATAGAAATACAATAATAAATGGAATAACTGCGGCATTTTCCCCCTTTGATAGTCTTCCAGAATCTTGCAATCTGTTTCCTGAGGTGGGCGTTCTCGTCCCGTTTAATGTAAAAGTTGATCTTGCTTCGTTCTGTTTGCCTCAGTCCTGTGTATCTCACCTCCAACCCATAAAAATATTTTAACTGACTGAAATCTACATTACAGCTGCATGATGGATTGTTGTGGCATGCAGTCCTTCTATTAAGTGGCAGCATTGCCTAACTGAATGGAGATGACAAGTGGGTAGCAGAATCCTCAACAAAATGCACATTGTGCATTGCACATGGAAGCATAGAACCATGGAGTTGGAGGAGACCCCAAGTCCTGCCATATAAGAATACTAAACCAAAGCAATCTCAGCAGATGGCCATCTAGTCTTTGTTTAAAAATCTCCGAAGCAGAAGACTCCACCACTCTTGAAAGTAGCACATTCCACTGTCAAACTGCTCTTGCCATCAGAAAGTTCTTCCTAATATTCAGGTGGAATCCCTTTGTGCAATGGCATCACAGTCATAAAATCATAAATCATAGAATCACAGAGTTGGAAGGGACCTCATGGACCATTCAGTCCAACCCCCTGCCAAGAATTATCCAGCCATTAAGAACTCCAGGAACGCTGAGGAATGCAGAAGGAACAACAAAGGTCGCTGAGAGATATGGAGTGCGTCAGCTCCCCCTGGTGGCCAGAGTTTGCCTCTGTTCGTCTATATGTTGTGTATGTGGAAAACAGCAGGAATTGTCTGCTAGTATGTGTACCTGTAATCCGCTCTGAGTCCCCCTTGGGGTGATAAGAGTGGAATATAAATAAATAAAATAAATAAGCAGGAAAATTGCATTCAAAGCACCCCCACCAGATGAATATCAAAAAAGCAACAAAGAGGTAATGCAATGCAATGGTTTATATACATCAATCAAAATAATATATCATGCAAAAGCATCACGATGCACAAGCATCTAAACAAAGAAATAATGAGGTGTAAACCTCTCACTCTATACAAGAATGCAGACCGTTGCGTAGTTCACAGTTCCCCCATTTCTGATATTAATAAAGTAAAGTACACAGTGTTGGGAATTCCCAGTACTGAAAACCATCAACTATATGGTTGTAGGACAAAAATGAGTCCCAAAAGAACATAAACACCCCCCCCCCCAAGTGACTTATGGCTGCAAAGCCGCCGAACCCAGAACTCCGGGCAGGGACGTAGTAAACAAAGCGTCAGGCGGGACGTAACTCCGCCCACCCAAAGGAGGGGGCAAGGAGGGAGATGCTCCGTGAACAGGGATGCTAGTGAGCGTTGCAAAACGGTCCAGGCAAATGCGGCGTGGAGAGGTCCCCAAGCGTAAAATAAACCCCACAATGGGTAAGGCGTCTCGTCAACGAGATGAAGTACTGAGATCTTTCTCGTTTCGGGTGCTTCCTCAGGACGATTCGCGACCGGGAAAAGTACACAACTATATGGAACAAACACAACATAAGTCCCCCATAGGCATAGAGGGGTTGATGGGCAGGGTAGGAGAATGAGCTTACCAAGTGTTGTCTTCAGAAGTCCCCTAATGGGAGCAAACCGCTGATGCGTGGGAAAATAACAGGCCAAATGGCTGGTGATGACCGAAGATCCGGTCCAGGTTAAGGCCTAATCGAAGGCTATATCCTAAAAGGCAGGGGAGGCACAGCTGAGGCCAATGCGGAGGAGTCTTGATGCAGTAAGTTAAGTTAATAGGGCATTTAAACTGACAGGCTCGTTTAATCCATGGGGTTGCTCACAAGCACATTGTACAATGTGTTTTAATTCGGCGGATTACATTAGGAGTGACATGATACCCAGGGGTTTGAGGATCCCCCTGTCACCAGGCACATACAAGGAGGACAGTGCTCTTCTGAAGGACTGGTATGAGATTACGAATAACTGCTCAAAGGATTTATTATTTGTATTGCTTCGAAGGACCAATCAGGAAGTAGGTGAGCTGGTGACAGAAATTGATGCGATAAAACAAGATCTGGCTGGCAATCTTCACCCAAATCACACTCAAGAGATTTCTGAAGAGTGTGAGAAACTCCATCAGGAGATTAGAGATGACAAACTAAAGAAGCTCAACAGGGACAGAGAAGATTATAGGAAAAACAGAGTATACACCTGGTTTAAAAAACCTCATCAGAGAAAGGGACGCAGAGGTGTAAAATTTGGAGGGGACTCAGGGACATCACACTCCTCAGGCGAGGACACAAACGCCCAATCAGATTCCTCCAGCACCTCCCAACCCCAAACTAAGCAGTATCCTAAACGAAATAGACCTCAGGCTGGATTCTACAAACAGGGTTTTCCCAAGGGCCCCGGCTCCAAAAAGACAACATGATAGTCAATTTATCCGATGTGCAGTTATCTCCTCATTTAGAAAGAACGATCAACAAAGGACTTTCCTATGTTATGACCCCGAACTACAGCCAACTGGACCTCAGACAGGACTTAGCCACCCTTTTTCGTAATATTCGATTAAGGGACTACTTTAAAAATAATACTACACAAGACAAACCATCCTCCTTCTACATTAAAAGTAAATTTGTACCACCTAACCCATCTACCAGCGTAAGGGCCTTCGAGAATGTGGTCTTGAGAGAAACTCAAAAGATTAATTTCAATAATCATTATAGGAATCTTTCCATTCAAGACTCGACAGCTCTCAAACAACTTGGGAACAACGATGCCATTGTCATCAAGAAGGCAGATAAAGGTGGGGAGATTGTCCTTCAGAACACTTCTGATTACAGGATAGAAGCGGAGAGACAACTCCAGGATGAGAGGTTCTACAAAAAGGTGAATTCTGATCCCACACAGAGATTTTTGAAAAATATCTCCAACATTGTATATTATGGTGAGAGCATGGGTTATATAGACCCCAAATTAGCCAAGTACTTAATTAAAGAGAATCCTAGGGTACCGGTATTCTACCACCTTCCGAAGACCCATAAGGACTCTTTTCCGGTGCCAGGCAGACCTATTGTCTCGGCTAGGGAGAGTATTTTGGAACCATTAGCCAAATACCTCGACTACATCCTTCAACCATTTGTGCGGTCCATGCCCTCATATATCAAAGATACGACTGATCTGATCACTAAAATAGAACATATCAAACTCCCTGTGGGCACCATTTTGGCTACCTCAGACATCACCTCGCTCTATACGAATATCCCACTGGAAGAATCCAGAGCTATCATAGAGAGCATTCTCAATAGCAGAACCAAACCTCTCTCACCCCCCACCGGCTTCCTCCTTGACCTATATGACTGCATTACGGAATACAACTATTTTAGATTTGATCAACAGTTCTATATCCAAAAAGGGGGTGTGGCCATGGGGTCCCCAGCCGCACCCACCATTGCGAACTTATTTGTGAGGTCACTGGAGGACCTACACCTTCATTCCCAGACATCATCCGGAACAACCGCCGCCAAAGTCTTGCACTGGTGGAGATACATCGATGATGTCCTGCTCCTCCTTAAACCCGACACACGCCACATAGACTGTGACCAGTGGCTAGACACCTGGCATCCCAACATTAAATTTACCACTGTATATAATAATAAAGAAGTGAATTTCCTTGATTTGACCATCTTCAAGAGTGATGATGGTTTGGGAGTGAAATCATTCACGAAACCTATTGCAAAGAATTCTCTGCTGCATTATGGGAGTTGCCACCCATCACCATTAAAGAATAATCTTCCTTATTCACAACTAATCAGGATTAAACGAAACTCCACCACCCATAGGGACTACGAGACACAAGCTACCACATTGATGGAAAACTTTAGAAAGAGAGGATACCCTCTGGATCTAATCACTCGTGCCAAACACAAAGCAGATGCCATACCACGAGACGATCTCCTCAGGTATAAGGACAAGACCACACCAGACAGGCTAATCTGGCCTCTCAAGTACACTCCCCAGAGCAAAAAAATCCTCAATGTGGTCAAACGACACTGGCCACTTATTGCCGATGTTGCAGGATTGGAGAAACCACCAATGCCAGCTTATAAACGTACCACCAACATTGGGGACTGGCTCACCCATTCAGATTTGGGTGCCAAGAAAAAAACTACAAGTAGTTTTCAAGCTGGGACTTTCAAATGTGGGCACTGCATCTGTTGTGACTTTGTGAGCCCGTTGAAGCAGATTCATATTCCTGGCACATCTAGGTTTATCAAACTCCATCAATTCTGTACGTGTGCCACTGAAAAATGTGTGTACCTCATGTATTGCTCGTGCCCCTTGATTTATGTTGGGGTTACCAAACGCCAGCTGAGGGCAAGGATTAGGGAACACAGATTGAAAATTCTTTCTGGCAATGAAGATGTGTACTTATATAGACACTTCAAAGAAGTACACAAATCCATTCCGGTTTCAAGTTCGTAGGATTAGAAAAAGTGGAGTTGTCACCCCCACTGACCTGCAATCTACCTTACTCAAGACCGAATTAAAACACATTGTACAATGTGCTTGTGAGCAACCCCATGGATTAAACGAGCCTGTCAGTTTAAATGCCCTATTAACTTAACTTACTGCATCAAGACTCCTCCGCATTGGCCTCAGCTGTGCCTCCCCTGCCTTTTAGGATATAGCCTTCGATTAGGCCTTAACCTGGACCGGATCTTCGGTCATCACCAGCCATTTGGCCTGTTATTTTCCACAGCATCAGCGGTTTGCTCCCATTAGGGGGGACTTCTGAAGACAACACTTGGTAAGCTCATTCTCCTACCCTGCCCATCAACCCCTCTATGCCTATGGGGACTTATGTTGTGTTTGTTCCATATAGTTGTGTACTTTTCCCGGTCGCGAATCGTCCTGAGGAAGCACCCGAAACGAGAAAGATCTCAGTACTTCATCTCGTTGACGAGACGCCTTACCCATTGTGGGGTTTATTTTACGCTTGGGGACCTCTCCACGCCGCATTTGCCTGGACCGTTTTGCAACGCTCACTAGCATCCCTGTTCACGGAGCATCTCCCTCCTTGTCCCCTCCTTGGGGTGGGCGGAGTTACGTCCCGCCTGACGCTGTGTTTACTACGTCCCTGCCCGGAGTTCTGGGTGCGGCGGCTGGGCCGCCATCCGTCACTCGGGGGGTGTGTTGATGTTCTTGTGGGACGCCTTGTTGTCCTACAACCATATAGTTGATGGTTTTCAGTACTGGGAATTCCCAACACTGTGTACTTTACTTTATTAATAT